>VMDO01000859.1:130507-249706 GCA_007922755.1 Pedetes capensis
TCCAATCCTGTCAGATCTCGGAAGCTAAGCAGGGTCAGGCCTGGTTAGTACCTGGATGGGAGACCGCCTGGGAACACCAGAAGCTGTAGGCTTGGGAGAAGGACCTGGCAACCCCCTCCCAAAAATCAATCTGCCATTGAAAACCCTATGAACAGCAGAGAAGCACTGACAATAGTGTTTCCCCTGTTGTACAGAGGGTAGCTACGAATCGGATACCGACTCAACGGCACCTAACAACAACAACAACAACAAATCATGAAATGCCTGCAGCCCTAGCACTGTGGCATCCGATCCCATCAGATCTCGGAAGCTAAGCAGGGTCTCGCCTGGTCAGTACTTGGATGGGAGACCACTTAGGAACACCAGGTGCTGCAGGCTTGGGAGACGGACCCCAGCAACCCACTCCCAAAAAACAGTCTGCCCTTAAAAACCCTATGAACAGCAGAGAAGCACTGACAATAGTGTTTCCCCTGTTGTACAGAGGGTCGCTACGAATCGGATACCGACTCAATGGCACCTAACAACAACAACAACAAATCATGAAATATTTTCTCCCAGAGTGCTGTTCATAGTATAACTGCTTGGTGAATAATTGTTACTCATAGAGACATGTAGGCCTCTGATGGTAGTTCTTAGCCCTTAGCTTAGGGATGGGCTGGGATTTAGCTCCATTGGTAGAGCGCCGCTCTGCAGTCTCTGAGGTCCTGAGTTCGGTCCTTAGACCCACAAATAATGAGAGAAGGATTTGGCAATCCACTCCCGAGGCAATCCCGAAACAGTCATTGAAAACCCCATATAAGGGTCACGATGAGTAGAAAAGGACTCAATGGCACCTAACAACAACAAGCTTAGGGGTACATTTCCATAGGCGTGATGTAAATACCCTTCCGAAGAGGAAGCTCCTAAACTCTGTCAGAGTCAGCTGTGACTAAGGGGGTAGAATTTGTTATCCTGGCTGTCGGTGTTGGAGAGCATGTTTAATGTTTAGTTCTGCAGGGGACAGTTTCCCTTCCTACAGGCCTGTTGGACTCTTTCGGGGGGAGGTTTTCCTCCTGTTTGAAGTAGCAAAATGAGAAAGCAATGTACCCACAGTATCACTAACTTGCAGGTACCACCTTTCATTCATTGGCCTCTCAGAACAAATGGCTTCAGTAAACTGTCAGGGAAAGCTAGCTGGAGAAGAAAAAGAGATGTCTTTAAGTGCAAAGGGTTTGTTTTTTGTGTTTTTTAAACATTTGGAAAGTCTGACTTCACGGTTCACACTTGAGATTTCGTTTTGCGTCTCTGGAGCCTAGGTAAGCACTTGTCGTGGTTTCACTTCATTCCTTCTTTATCTTGTTCCTTCTTTCACCTGTGCATGTTCTGACAGAGGAGCTGTAAGCAGTGCAAAGTTAGTAGGAAAATGCCTGAAGAAAGCTGCCCTGAGGCCAGTTTACTCTGAGATACAGCTATCTCAGTAGTATCTCATTACAGTATTATGCATGTCGCTTTCTTAGTTTGCAACACTTTCATTTTTACCTGGGTCCCCAGCTTATTTGCAGTGTTTTTACTTCAGATTTCCTGGAACACCTGTCCAGCCACTAAACTCTTACAAGGTCTCATTTTCAAATGAAAGCAGTGTTTATAGTGTTTTTCAGGTTTTTTCCCTGTAGAATTAGGACATGTTGCTCTAGTGAGAATGAGCTGTGCTTAGACCTTTTGAGAAGTGCACGGAATGTAGCTGGTTCAGGTAAATTCAGGAATGTGTGGCACTACATAGGTAAATAGGTGGGGATGAGAAGAGGGAAAAGTTCCCAGAGATTAAGGGTGAATAGAATAGATTATTACTCGAAAACCTTGCTGAATTATTTTAATAACACTTAGAAGCTACCTAAAAGTTGTAATAGATTTTAACCCATAATTAAAAGATTTTCCACCAGCTGCCTAATGGGCTGTGGTGAAGAGAGACGCCTTAGTGGGGGCTCTGCTTAAACCGAGACTAATTAGAGCTTGCAAGCTCGGAAGGCGGTGTGAAGTATACGGACGCCAGCTGAACAATGAGTGCGACGCCACTGCCGAGGGCTGGGCGACGCCTCACTTAATCACAGCTGTTTAATCCTTGCCTATCATTTATTTGTCACGGAAAATGCTCAGTGAAATGGACACAAATGCAGCGGATCCATTTGATGTAGATTTAAATCTTAGCTTAGACCCCACCCCCTGACCACAGGATCGGTTGTTTCAAAATAAAGACTTAGGTTTCTGCCACACGATGTGCCAGGAGAGACGTGTTCCTTCTCCATTCAGTGGAGAAAGTTGTCACCCGACTGATTTGGGGCTGTCCTTTGTTGGCTGGCGTCACATCTAAGAGTACGGTACCGTCAACTTGGAATGACACAGTATGTGAAAGGTGCCAGTCCTGCCTGTCCAGATGATGTCTGAACACCAGTTCATCTTGTTCACCTGTGTCCTTTTCCCGGTCTCTGTGTCTGCAGCTCCAGATCCCATGTTATAAACTTTTTGAAAGAGGAAGACAGGGAGCAGAAGCGAGCAGATCTGTCATGCTTTGGACCTGGTTGGGATCTGGGCTTTCCCCTGTAGGCTCATGTTTTTAAACTTACACATCACCATTTTCCCCAAGTCTCAAATAAGGTGCTTGATTTAAGCTAGTTTTATTAACAGCAAAATAACTTTAAAAGGGCATTCTTTAAAAATTAGTAAATATGAACACGGGTTTGGGTCCATGCTGAGTTTGCGTGGTAGGGAGGCAGTGAGCAAGAAGCGGGAGAGGCCTCCTCCTGCAGGGACCTTGGCTCCTGCTGGGAGGTGGGTGAAGGGCAGGAATGAGGGCGCCCCCGGTGTGCTCACCCGCCTTTCTAGGGGCCTTTCTAGGGGTGTCACGTCTGCCTGAGCTGGCTGGGAGCAGTGGCCCCCCACGGAGTGACCTTGGCCATGGGGAACCTCTCAGGACTTCAGCTGTGGAACAGATAGTTAGGTTGACATGGAGTTCAAAGAATGAACCCGCGTGAAACAGTCAGGACAGTGGCAGCCTGTGGTGAGGTGTGCAGAAGAGTTAGCCACTGAGACGAGGTCCCCACGTCTTGCCTTGAATGTCTGCAAGAGTTTTTTCAGGGCTCCTCTAGGCTAAAGGGCTGGAATTTAGCTCAGTTGGTAGAGCGCTGCTCTGTAGTCTCTGAGGTCCTGAGTTCGATTCTCAGCACCGAAAAAATGGGAGAAGGACCTGGCAATGGCCATCCATTCCTGGGGCAGTCCTGAAACAGACATTGAAAACCCTATGAGGGTCGCTATGAGTTAGATACCGACTTAACGGCACCTAACAACAACAACAACTAGGCTAAAAGGAGTAACCTCATTATTCCATTTATTAGGCAGTTAGGTACCAGTGAGTTCTTGTTGTGTCATAACGGTTATAGTTGGATTTCTGTAGTAGGAAATCCTTTGCTGGCTGGCAGTGTCTTCCTGTGCATGACATGATCTAGTGTGAGTTTGGGGTCTCATGAGGGGTCACATGCTGATCTCCAAGGGCCACTCTCCTACCCGCTCTGCCCCACCTAAGACCGGGAAGGCGAGAGACAGCAGGTCCCCAGCTTCTGTCCTCGTATTTCCTCTGAGCCCCCTCTGGCTTTTCCCTCCTCTGCGTCCCATCTCGCCCTCTGCCTCTCCTCCTCCCCTGGTCACATCTTGTTTGTAGCTGCTCTTAGTGCGAATTGTCAGTCTACCCGCAGTATTTTGGTTTTATGGAGTATTTATTTTCAAGATGTGGATCGTGGAGTCATTTGTGACATTCTTTTCCTCTTAACTTGACATTCAGTCTATCAACAAGTACCATTTTATTTGTCTTTGAAATGTATCTAGAATCCAGCCACCACTCCCCACCTATTCTGCGGCACCCCACATCTTGGCCTCTTCCATCAGTCCCTGGCCTACTGTGGTGGCCGCCTGGTTCCCACCCCACCTCTTTCCTGAGTGGAAGGAGCATGCAGGTCCTCTGCTCAGCGCCCGCAGTGGCTCACCACCTTCTTAGAAGGACCTTCCCCGGGCTTGCCTAGAGCGCACAAGGCTCTGGGTACACAGTCCCTCTTCTCACCCCAGCGCTCGCCTCCTGGCTGTGCCTGGAGGCTCCGTAGCCTGCACCTGCTGCTGGCCTTCATCCCTGTCCTTCCTTGTCTGCTCTTCTCTGAACTTCCTGGGACGGAAGGGTCGCCTGCCTGCCCTCTGGTATCGCCTCAGATGTCACTGCCTCCCACTAACAGTGAGACTTAGGACTGGGATCATGTACACCTCATCCATTCACCTTGGCTCAGTGTCCCTGATGTAAATACTTATTTTTATCTTGGTTTATTGTCTCTCCTTATGCCTGATGCAGGCTAGAAGATAAGATTCACTCCTGTGTTCCTGGCACCTTGAACAGTGTTTGGTGCATAGTAGGTGCTGAATAAATGTTTGTTGAGTAAATTAAGTAAGTGAGTAAGCATTTCTCTAAGGTAAAACTTTGCACTATGTCATTTAATGCTCCCATAAGGTAGAAGCTTTTGCTGCCATCAGTTCTTTTTTTTAAATACAATAAGAGCTGTGTAGAAAAAGCTTGCAAAGTTTGGACCCTGGCCACTCTGGCTTGGTGCTAGGAAAGCTGGATGCACTTAGTTTTTGACACGGCACGTTCCCCGTTTGGGCTGTTTGAATCGAGAAATACACGTAACCCAGTAAAGAAGCAGAGCCAACTGCTGTGCCTGGGAGAGTAGTTGGAAGGTCTTTGTAGCTGTGTTAAGTTTTCTTTACTGCAAGTCAGTGGACATTTAACTGTACAACCAGACCAAGGCACTCGTGGTCACAGGCTGGGCTTCTGATGCGGCCAGCAGGCTGAGGGAGAGATCGACCTGGCGTTGGGAGACTTTAGAAGAAGATGCGCTGCTACTCTCTAAGATGCACAAACAGAACAGGAACGTATCACAGCGTGTGGAATCTACAAGTGGGATTGCTGGGTTAAGCGGTGGGATCGGGTCACCTCTGGAAAGCGCCCTCTGAGTCACCCTGCGAAAGCTGTGCTCCAGGTCCTACACCCCCACCTGGGACAGGGCTCACCTCTGTATTTGTTGTCAGTCTGATGGATTGGGGAAAAACCCAGCTGTTACTTGCTAGAAAAAAGACGATTAGAGTTTTTAAAGAGCAGCTCGATTCCAGTTTCTCTTATCAGACTGGGTTGCGGTTGTCGGCCCATCAGTGAGTTCTTAGGGCCGTGTCGGCGTCCTGGCCCTCCAGCTTCACAGCATTCCCTGGAGTTTGTTAGCTTTGGGTCCGTGCGCCCACCTCTGGCCACAGGCAGTCCCTCGTGTGCTGTCTGCGTCTGTGTGTGCTTGCCCGTCATGCCATGGGAATGAGACCCTGTCATACAGCCTCTGCGTCTGGGATCTCACACAGCACACTGTATCAGGCGCCTCCCCGTCACCTCATCCGTCTGGAGCCCCTTTAGTGTGTTGCTGAATGGCGCTCTATCGTGTGGCCGCTCCACGGCTTCATATATCCAGTCACCAGTTGTCAGACCCTTGGATTCTCACTTTTTGGCTCTTGAGAATAATACTGCTGGGATTACATGCAGGTGCCACCAAGCCTGGCCCCCTATGTGTCTTCAAGATCTCTTGTAAAAGAATTGTTTCATTTAGTATCTGTATAAAGTTTTAAGATAAATTAATTCTCTCAAAACCTCAGCTTTCCCTCCAGCTCCTCTTCCTTGCAGTTTATTGCAGCTGGCAGCTCATCTGTCCTGTAGAGGTCTCGCTTGTGGGTCAGCTTCAGCTTCTTGTTGTTGTTGTTGTTAAGTGCCATTGAGTCAGGTCCGACTCTTAGTGACCCTATGTAGAAGAGAAAGAAACACTCCCCAGTTCTGTGCCAGGTACATGATCTTATTTATGTTTAAGCCCATTGTTGCAGACACTGTGTCAATCCATCTAGCTGTGGGTCTTCCTTTTTTTTGTTGACCTGCCAATCTCCCAAACATGATGTCCTTCCCAGGGATTGGTCCCTCCTCACTGCCTGTCCAAAATACATTAAGATGCAGTTTAGCCATCCTTCCTTCCAAGGAGCACTCTGGTTGCACTTTTTCTAGGATGGATCTGTTGGTTCTTTTAGGCAGTCTGTGGTATATTCAGCCTGCAGCTCTACCACTGTGGTGTCCGATCCTGTAGATCGCGGAAGCTCTGCAGGGTCTGGCCTGATTAATACTTTAATGGGAGACTGCCTGGGAACACCAGGTGCTGTAGGCTTGGGAGAAGGACTGGGCAACCTGCTCCTAAAAAACAATCAGCCGTTGAAAACCTTATGAATAGCAGAGAAGCACTAACAGTAGTGACCAGATGTTGTATGTAGGGTCGCTATGAGTCAGACACCGACTTGATGGTACCTAACAACAACAACAGCATGATATATTCAGTATTTGTCTCCAGCACCATAATTCAAAAGCATTAATTCTTCCCCTGTCTCCCTTATTTAATGTCCAGCTTTTACAACAATATGATGTGACTGAAAATACCTTGGCATGAGTCAGACTCACCTTTGTCTTCAGTGTGACATCTTTACTTTTCAACACTTTAAAGAGGTCTTTTGCAACAGCTTTTCCCAATACAATGCGTCTTTTCATTTCTTGACTGCTGCTTCTGTGGGTGTTCGTTGTAGAACCAAGTAAAATAAAATCTTGGACAGCTTCAATCTTTTTTCCATTTATCATGAAGTTGCATACTGACCCAGTGGCAAGGATTTTTGTTTTGTTGATGTTGAGGCGCAATCTATACTGAAGCCTGTATTCTTTGCGCTTCATCAGTAAATGTTTCAAATCCTCTTCAGTTTCAGCAGGCAAAGTTGTGTCATCTGCATAACGCAGGTTGTTAATGAGTCTTCCTCCAATCATGATGCTGTGTTCTTCCTCGTAAAATGCAGCTTCTCGGATTATTTGATTAGAACAGAGATTGAAGATGTAGGTGAAAGGATACAGCCCTGACACACACCTTTCTCGACTTTCAACTAGGTAGTGTTTCCTTGTTGTGTTCAAACAACTGCTTCCTGGTCTATGTACAGATTCCTGTTGAGTACAGTTAAGTGCTCTGGAATTCCCATTCTTCGCAGTATTATCCATAACTTGTTATGATCCACACAATCAAATGCCTTTGCATAGTTGGTAGAACATAGATAGGCATCTTTCCGATATTCTTTGCTTTTGGCTAGTGTCCACCTGACATCAGTAATGATGTCCCTGGTTCCACATCCTCTTCTGAGTATTTATTTATTTTTGGCAAGACTGTTTCATTGCTGGTATTTTAGTCTTTCATCAGCAGGTGTATAATGTCCAGTAGTCTCTCCACTAATTCCCTAAAGGTTACAAAACAGTGATACTCTAATTTTAACACTTTTCACTTATTACTTGGGCTATTGCCATTAATCATGTGTATGTGTATATACATATATACACACATAATATTTGTTTGTCTAGTAGTGTAGTGATGTATGCCTGACTTCTTTTTCATTACAGAACTGTTTTCAAAATGCGTTGGTTCAGGAGCACCCTTCCGTGGAGATCAGTTAGCTCTGAGGTGTCGTGGCCATCCTTGGTATGTTTCAGGCCACCTGGCTGCTGCCACAGTGATGTGCACACTGGCCCCCCTTTAGCCAGGGAGAGCCTCTTGCAAGCTGGCCTCGGAGGTGCAGCATCTTTGTTAGACTCTTTACTGCCCGGCACGCCTGGGTGTTCCGGCTCACTTTGTACGTTTCGTGCCCCAGATCTGCAGTCAGCTGTTTGTCCGAGGAACCGGGTTCCTCTTCCTGAACATGGCATTTTAAGACTGCAGTTTGCACACTTGGTTTTGGCTTGGGCTTCCTTTGCTGTTAGCCCTTTTCAGTGGAGAGAGCTAGGAGTAGGGTCTTTTGTATTTTAAAGATGGTCTTTGCAACTAAAAGTGCAGACGGTTTTAATTAACTGCTCTGCTGTATTTTCTTTCTTCCCCATTGAAAACGCCAATTCTTGTGAGACTTGCAGGGATGGAGTTAGGGTGGAGGTGCTCAAGCTTGAGCCACATCAGAGCCCCTGGAGGGCTTGTTAGATGCTGGGCCCCAGGGCTTCTCGTTGAGCTGGGCTGGAGTGGGGCGTGAGGACCAACCGTTCTGACCAGGAGCAGTGTCCGGGCTGCAGACCCAGGGAGCCACTGCAGCGAGTGCTACACCACTGCTGAGTGCCTCGTCCTGCCTTGCCCGGCTTGGGTGGCAGCATGCACGCTGCCAGCAGCAGCAGGACGCTTGAGCACAGGTTCAGACTGTTCTCAGCAGTTCTTTGTGGCACTTGGCTGTGTCGCCCTAGAGAAGAGCAACAAATGAGTGTTGTTTTAGAGGCACTTCCTTGTGGCCCTTCTCCGTGCTTAAACCAACAGCCGTGTATGCATAAGTCTAAATCCATTTGTTTTAGTTTTTCCTGATCTTTTTAGGGAAAACTTTAAAAATTAATTTTGTTAGTTTCCCTCTACTAACATTATCTAAGGAATTTTAAGAAAAATTATACTGTGTCACATTATCAACAAACACTTGAAACCTTTATATGAGATCCTTTCAAGACCTTTGATCTTGAAAATCAGTGGTCTTGGGTATTCAGGAAAGCTGTACACCAGATACAACTTGGCAGAACACTGTGCTTCTTCACCACTTTCTCGTGGCTACAACCTGCTGATCCTTTTGTGCCTGTGGGTTAGGACCTCACTGGTTTGCCTGTGTAAGCCTGTGTACAAGAAGGGGACGGTGGAAATGTTCACTTTGTGGATAGAAGGCGCCTGGAACCAACCAGTGTCAGACAGCGCTGTGGAGTGATCAGTAAACGTAATGAAGTCACGAAATTGAGAAGCAGCGCAGAGCGTAGCAAGGCTGCCGTGTCTAAATCCCGCCTTGTGCTCACTGGGTTCTTGGCCGTGGGCCAGTTGGGAGCTTCCTAGTGCCTCAGTTTCCCTGTATGGAGTGGTCCTCTCTCCTCTGGCTGGGTGTGAAGTACTTGGGTGCGCTGGGCTACAGTGCAGTCTGTACACACACAGTGAGCAGGGTCAGGCCTCATGACTTCCATGAACCAGTCGGTGTCTGCTGGCACCCATGTGATAGTGTTAGGGCTGGGGCCCTGGAGAGGGGATCGGGTCATTAGAGTGGAGCCTCCACGAAAGGGTTTCGTGCTTTTGTGAAAGAGGTCCCCAGGAGCTCCTTGCCCCTCCACTACGGGAGGAAGCAGGGCAAGGCTGACTGTGACCCAGAAGCAGACGCTCACCAGCCATCCCAAGTCTGCGGGGGCCTGGATCTTGGACCTCCAGCTCCAGAGCTGTGAGAAATAAGTGTCTGTTGTTCATAAGCCGCCCAGTGCGTGGGTTTTATTATGGCAGCAAACGGACTAGAACTCTGCGTGTGTGTGTGTGTGTGTATGTGGTACTGGAGGTTGAACCCACGGCCTCGCGCTTGCATGCTCTGCAAGTGCTGGACCACTGAGCTGAGCCCCCAGCCCATTTTTTCAGTTTTTGAGACAGGGTCTCGCTAAGTTATGCAGACTGCCTCTGGTCTCGAACCTGCGATCCTCCTGCCTCCGCCTCCCGAGCTGCTGGGATTACAGGCGTGCGCCACTGTGTCCAGCTCCGGACTAGAACTCTTGAGTATGATGAAGTGTCTGTCATCTGTTCCGTGTAGTTAAATCACCCTTTGATTCCCCTCTGCCCCCGTGTGATTCGTCCTTCTCTGTGCTGAACATAAAGAGTTTTACATCACGTGATTACTGCATGAATATGTGCTTGTTAGGATCTCAGAGAATATAGCAATAACTCAAAAAGCAGTGAGGTCCGGTTCCCGCTCTGACTGCACGTAACAGGAAGTGCAGTTACTGCTGGCATAGTTTTGAGGAAGCCGAGTGGCTCTAGTGAGCAGGCCCAGGCTCTGCCTCCCTTTCTGGGGCTTCTCTGAGCTGTGTCTTTCTGAGCCTGAGGACTCTTCTGGGCGTCTGGCATAGGGAGTGCCCACCCTGTGTAGGGCACGGCTGCCTCCTGCCACTTCCCACCGGGGTCCTGTGTGCTTAGCCTTCGTTCTGGCGCCACCTTGCTTGGAGGGCTTAGGCCACTGTGCTCTGTGGGGCGGGTGCCCTCCCTGACCTCGCCTTTTGTCTCCACGTCTTCCTAGTTGGCCCTGAGTGCTGGTAGCATAGGGGGCACACACACCCAGGTTTGTGTTCGTGGGATGGTGTTTTGAGGTACTCCTACAAATTATCTCTGGCCGGGTGCAGTGGCGCACAGCTGTGATCCCAGCGGCTCTGGAGGCAGAGGCAGGAGGATCGCAAGTTCGAGACCAGAGGCAGTCTGCATAACTTAGCGAGACCCTGTCTCAAAAAGTAAAAAAACAGGCTGGGGGCTCAGCTCAGTGGTCCAGCACTTGCAAAGCATGCAGGTGCCAGGCCCTGGTCAACCCCCAGAACTGAAAAACAACAATAACAACAACAACAACAAAATTGTCTCGGTAAGTCCTCCCTCATCAAAAAAAAAAAAAAGAAATGGGCTGAGTTGACCGTTTAAATCACCTTGAGCCAGAAAAACAGAATGAGATTTCTGAACAGAGTTCCCTGAACCTCCGCGCATCAGCCGTGCGCTCCACTGTGCACTTAGTGGCTTTCTTAGGGGCCCAGCCCTAGCTGGTTTCCATGGGCCTCTGCTGCTCCGGGGAAGTCGCTCCTACAGCCAGGCCTCATGGCTGTGGACAATTTCTCCTCAGCCTGTGGGCCATTTCAGGAAGCTTCAAAGAAGCTGTTGGTGATTTACTCACCTTGCGAGCTGAGATGGAGTTCTGGGGTTTTACACTTCAGCTCTTTCCTGTCTTTCATGCACTAGCATCTCTCATTTTCATAAAACTTGATATAAGCACTTAAGAGCGAATTGATAATAGCTGGTGTTTTTCTTCATGGTTATATCCATTTATTGCAGAGCTTCAGTGGGTTGGAAAAACGTGATCTTCCCTCAGGGCTGCCTCAGCTAAAGGCCACTGGCTGGGTAACTTAGCAGATTCTGGTTTTCACAGTGCTGGAGGCTGAAAGTCCAAGATCCTAGTGCTGGCTGGTTGGGCTGCTTCTGAGCCCTCTGTCCTTGGCTTGCAGACGGCCAGTGGCCTTCTTTCTGTGTCCTCACATCTCTGGGGGCTTCCTAGGTTCACAGTTTCTCTTCTTCTTTCAGAACACTGTCTAGATTAGGGCTAAAGATCTCGTTTTAACTTAATCACCTTATTGAATTGTAAGTCTTAATCTTCAAATACAGTTCTGTTCTGAGGGACTTGGGGTTAGGCCTTCAACATAGGGATTTTGAGGGAACACAGTTCTGCCGGTTACAGGAACTGAGGTCAGATGATCACAGGTTAAATCCCCAGACTGTCAGATGACGTCTTTACCCGTCACAGATGTGATGATTAACCTGTAACCTTTTCACTTAGGACACAGGTCAAGGTTAGTCCGTGACAGAATGTGAGGAGAGTCAGTACTGGCTAGTTCCACGTAGACAGGCCTTCTTGTGCAGCCGGGTTCCAGGGAGACCAGCTTGGGGAGGGTGTCACAGGCGTTGTGTTCCTTACTCTGTATTGTTCCTTGAGCAGGAGACTGCGTGGCAGGGACCAGATGTGTGTGCGTGTGTGGTTTGTACAGTTTTTATATAGAAAACCAAATGAAAGAGGAGAGAGCTTCCATGCGGTTGCCTTAATTTCTGCTTGGTGAGGAGTAATGTTTTTACATGTTAAATCTTGAAACCTTTTGATGAGGCAACAAAAATTGGCAATCGAAGAAAAGAAACCTGAAGCTAATAGAAAGTGCTGGGGTTAGGAGCCAGAGCCTCACTAGGCTGGGCAGGTCCGCTGCCACTGAGCCACACCCCTAAGTGCAGATTTTCGTGCCTTCCTCATCTCTAAGATGACTACCAAATAAATGAACATAAAAATAAGAAGTTAAAGAATAACAGTTGTTTTTGTCTTAACAAAAGTAAAGTGCTAGCAGCCCTTCCTGCTACTCCTGTTGGCCTTGTTGGGAGTTTTGTCCACATGCCGGCTCACCCTCATCCTGGCCCTGCTGGGGGCGCCTCTTACTTCCCTCTCTGGTCCCTGAGGCACAGGAAGGGTACTTATCCCCCACGCTCAGCCAGCTGGTCAGTGGTGGAGCTGTACGGGCACTGGGCAGTCAGGCTCCTCGCGGCCCCCTGACTGCAATCACCATCTCCACCTGGGCAGAAACGTCTTTTCTCTTCCCAGTGACTTGATATCGCTGTGCGGCTTTTGGGAGATTTTTCTAGGCTCATGATAACAACATAAGCAACTGTGTTAATGGTCCACATCAATCCCAGTGACTTCTTTAAGATCAATATAGAAGCAGTTAGGAAAATGGTTTTGTGTAAAGCATCCCGAGTATGACAATTTTAGTTGCCTGTATTAAAAGGTTCTTTTTTAGCTTAAGTATAATATGGTGATGCCATCATTTCAAGAGAACTGAGTGGGTCTTTCAGTCCTGTTAAAGCTTGGGCCAAGGAGCCGAATGACAAACTGAGCATGTGGCGTGCAGTCAGACACACCTGGCTATTAGCGGTACGTGACAAACTGAGCGTGTGGCGTGCAGTCAGACACACCTGGCTGTTAGTGGTACGTGGTGTGCACTGGCTTTGGGCTCGCGCGCTCTCACGCCTCGGGCCGCACGTTCCTCCTCTGTGAGCTGGGGCTGTGTTTGTACCCCCCCCCCCACACACCTGCCCCCTGCCCCTGCATTCCGGAGAGGACCAGATGAGAGGAGGCCTGGCCGCTGCCTAGTGTAATCTGCACGTGAAAGGCTGTGTGTTTCAGCTCTGGCTGCCAGTGGGCGGACGTGGAATTTGTTTGGGAAGGGCGTTCTCTTGTGTTTTCTCTCCTGTGGGGGGTTTCTGGCTGTTCTGTAGTTTTAGAGAGCAGCAGCTGCGGAGCGCAGGAGGCTGGGGGCTGAGCTGGCGCCAGCGCTCCCCGGCTGCCAGCCTCCTGCTGCGGAGAGGGTGGCCACCTGGGTTAAGTCCACCGCATATGTCAAGTGCTGGGTTTTCTTGAAACTAGTTGTTTAAATGTGCAAAACAATCTTGCTTTGTGATCGTTTTACTGAATGTAAAATTATCTGAGAATATCACTGTTAGAAACTTTGGAGCTACTTTTGCCGCTATCCACTGTAAAATGCCATAACTGTGTTTCTCTGTATTCCCATTGTAGGTGCTGGAGATCAGAATTTATTTACCTCTGTGTACCCGACACTTTCCCAGCAGCTCCCACGGGAACCAATGGAATGGAGAAGGTACGGTATCTTTGTGTCTGGGCTGAACCTGCAGTTGTGCAGGCTGCCTCTAGCTTGTCATCCTCCTGCCTCTGCTTCCTGAGTTGCTGGGATGACAGGCGTGGCCACCACACCTGGCCTTGTGATTTTCTTAATGAGACCATCTGTTTTTGAGTTAAAGATCCACTTTTTTTTTTTTTCCTTTGGTACTAGAGGTCGAATCCAGGGCCTCACGCCTGCATGCTTTGCAAGTGCTGTACCACTGAGCTGCACCATCAGCCCTTTTTTTTTTTTTTTTTTCACTTTTTTTGAGACGGTTTTACTAAATTACGCAGACTGCCTCTGGTCTTGAACATGCTATCCTCCTGCCTCTGCCTCCCAAGCCGCTGGGATTACAGGCATGCGCCACCACGCCCGGCAAAGATGCACTTTGGTAGGAGTGACTCCCGATTCTTCGTGGTCAGTTACAGTGTTTAAACAGCATAGGCGCTTTGCAAAGGAGACCTTCCCCCCTTGGGTCTGCTGGTACACAGATGTGGCCGTGCCCACCATCTTACGAGAGCTGCTCCTGTGCGTTTTCTTGAGGATGAGAAACTACAGAGAAGGATGTTACTTAAAAATTGGAAGGAAAAACAGAAGAGAAGCCAGGCCCGCCACCCTGCAGTTGCCCCGTTGAGTTCACGTCATGTTTATCTAGTGACTTGTCCAGAGGAGATCACTGACTGGGAATGACCATTGACTAGATGAGGTGGTGTTTGTGGACAATGTTCAGATTTTGACTTCTCAGTCCAGGTGACCTGATTTTAATCAGGGGTATACAGTTTCCTGTTGTTATGGGTGTTCACGTAATTCAGATTCTTAGATCTTATTCCTTAAACCATGAGTTTTGCCCTACTAACATGAAGAATGAACGTGGCTCTCTAAGCTCTCGAGTGAATGTAGTCAAATTTCTGTGCCTGATTAGTGCCTTACAAGGTGTACATTTAATCACTTATAATATTTGATATAACATAAAGAGTACAGAATGTAACCTGGGCTTGATGGTGCAGACCTGTGATCCCAGCAACTTGGGAGGCAGAGGCCTGTGTTCCTGAGTTAAACAAAAGATGGTGTCGAGAGGGATCTTTGACCTCTAAGTGTGAGCTATGCTTAAAATAACTCACATAATGTTTTTGGACAGAACATTATAGCTGTAGCTCATGGTGAATATTATGTATGTTTATGCCATCGAGTTGGGTCTGACTCATAGCGACCCTGTGTATAGCAGAAGGAAACACTCCCCGACACTGTGCCATACCCAGCACTATTGTCAGTTCTTCTTTGCTATTCATAAGGTTTTCGATGGTAGATTGTCTCAGGAGTGGGCTGCCAGGTCCTTCTCCCCAGCCTGCAGTATCTGGTGTTCCCAGGCGGTCTCCCATCTAAGGACTAGCCAGGGTGACTCTGCTTAGCTTCCAAGATCAGGCGGGGTCGGATGCCAGGGTGCTATGGCTGCGGACTCTGAACTCATGGATAGCATTAAATCATGTATCATCACCCCTTTGCTTTCTCCTACATATTGTTTAGTTGTTTTCTCAGTGATTTTTAAAAACTTGTTTATAGGTCCTATGGCCGGGCCCCAAAGATGATTCACCTAGAATCAAACTTTGTTCAATTCAAAGAGGAGCTGCTGCCCAAAGAAGGAAACAAGGCTCTGCTCACCTTCCCCTTCCTCCACATCTACTGGACGGAGTGCTGTGTAAGTATCCGTTCAAGAGAAGGAAGTATGCTGGAGTAAGGCTGGTGTTTCGTTAAGACAAGCCTGGCTTTTCAGCCTGGCTTTGGACCGCGCTCTCGGAGCTTCCTCCTCTTCACTCCTCGGCTGGCCGTGTGGCTTCGCGTGTTTCTGTCCCTCCTCGTGCGCAGCACTCATGGGGATGCCTAGCACATCGTAGTCCCTGTGTTGTGAGTCTTGTGAGCCATCTCTCTGCCCTGGCGGCCCCCAGGGTTAATCAGCTTGGACGGTGTTTTCCTGACACCTCCTGTCCCATCCCAGCACCTGCTGCACTTGGTAGTCCTTGTCGTCTCTCCTGCTCGGCTGTGTGCATGCCTTCCTTCCTCGCTGCCCTAGTGCGTGTTCAGGAGGCCGTGCATGGGTCTTTTTCTCTCTCTGCCTGCTTAACTTCATTCCTCTGTCGTCTTGAACATAGAAGATGTGTTTCCATGGTTTTATCTGCTAATTCTATCCTCTGTGTCCTTCTGGGATCTAATTTCTGTTGAACAATTTTCCTACTTATTATAGATCATATATTCATACTTTGCCTGCCTGCCATTCTTTTTGGGATAGCAGATATTACACATATTATCTTGTTCAGTGCTGGGTGTTGTTGTTTTCCTTTGTTCAGTTGAGGTCATGGTTTGGTGGGTCTGCGGCAGGGAGGCATCCAGAACGAATTACTCCTGCTGTGGGCAGCCTGCGCTGAGTGCTTGGGGTTCTCATCTGTGGACGTAGGCTCTGCTTCCAGCCCCGTGGGAGTGCCGAGCGCTGTGCCTCTGGCCCTGTCTGAGGGCGTCCTGCGGCGTTGAGCGGTCCTCTCATGCTTCTGCCACCAGGTTCCTGGGAGTACCCGAGGGCCTCCGCTGTCTCCAGGGTTCTCTGTGCCATGCTATCATATCCCACTTGGTGGCCTGGGTGGCCTAGCCATCTGGGGCTCCCTGCACCTTCCACTGTGTGTCCGCGACTTGGAGAGTCTGCCAGCCTTCACCTCTACTCTCCCCCCTCTGCTGAGGCCTGGGGCACCCATGGCACCCGACCGGAGTGCGGGAGGGCCCTGGCTGTTCCCTGTCTCTCGGGGTCCCTATCTGCCCTTCCTTGCTTGAGTCAGGGCAGGGGAGCCGTTGATTGTTGTCGTGGTTGTGTTGGGTGGCGTAAAGGTCGCTGTTACTTCACCTGGGCTGGAACCGGGACGCGCCTTTCCGGGCGGATGCTGTAGGTGCTCACTTTCCTGGTGCAGTGGGATGGAATCCGTGCCTGCCCGTGTTTACTTGGATATCAGCATGGTCCTCGGTGGCTTCTGTGACGTGTGAAGATGTCCTTCCTGTGTGAGCACTCCCGAGTACAAGACCCCTCGGCTCACATCATCCTCCCCTGGTCTCAGCCTTGGGGTCACCGTTGTGCAAGGAGCCCTGGGCCCTTCCTGTGGGAAATAATGTTTCAAAGCCAAGACCTCGAGCAAGGCGTACTCTGTGGTAGGGAGGATCCCCTGGGCCTGGCCAGAGAGTGGGCGTGCACACGTGCGTGCACACGTGCATGCACGCGTCTGCACTGGTGCTCGTTTCCGTAGGGAGCTGTCTGCACACATGTCTGTGCATGCTCACTTCCTGCCAGCCCCTCTAGCAGCTCCACATTTGTCCCTCGGTAGCTGTAACCGTGTTGTCAGGGAGCCTGGCACCCGCTCTCCATGCAGTTGCTCGTTGAGTCACCACCAGACGTTTCTCCTGTTTCTGTTCTGCTTCCAGGTGATGCCCTGGACCTGCACTTGGTGGCCCTGTGCTAGACATGCCCCTCACCCCACGTGATCTGTGGTCACTCGGGCACCGTGTCCGTCCCCCAGGTCCTTCTCACAGCTCGCACTGAACCTCGCTCTGCCACCACCTAGAGCCCTCCTCCCGTGGCTGAGCTCTCCCCGCTGTGTGGACGCGCCCCGTGCCCCATGTGGGCTGTTGCCTCGTCCTCTCCTGTCCTGATGCCTTGGCCCTCCCCACTCATTGTTTTCCCTGTTAGCGTGATTTTCTTCTTGGACTGTTCCCCTCCCTGGCTCAGCTGAGTAGCTTTTGGTAAGGTGTCCATATTTGTTCACGGTGAGGCGTGATGGCTGATAGTGTCAGCTGATTGTCCTAAAGATTGTTTGGAATGACGGTTTCTCCCTCTGTCCTGCCCTCTGCCCTGGATGGGCTTTTCTGGAGAGTCCCTGTACACTGACCCCACACAGCCTTATTCGTGTCCCATTGGGGTATGGAGTACTGCTGCCAGGACTCTTCCTCCGGCATGGGGTGAGGTGGGGCGGCTAGGGGGAGGCACCTCGGGGCGCTGCAGCAGCACCTTGGGCACCTAGGGACTGCCCTTGCCTCTGGCCGGTAACAGTTTTGCTTGCTTCCAGGCACGGTGCATTTGGGGTTCATGGAGATACCACGGCATACCTGCATTGTAAAACCCCACAGTGTAGGGGAAATGTGCAGTCTATGATTAAATTACTGCTGCACATTTACTCAAAGAAAATTGATTTTTGCAAGATGGTTTTACTCTACTACATTTTTAAGCAAAAGATCATTTTGGGTTGTTTTTTTTTCTAATTTAAACCGGGACATAATTTTTAGGATCAGGATAAAAATTATAAGTACTGTCCCTTGGAACGTCTATGTAGTGGTTTAAACCAAAAGAGGGACTGAACACAGAATTTAAGATTTCATGTGTTCATTGACCAATCAAATCAGCACCTGTCTCTCTGAGCATTATTTAAGAGGGACTGAAAATCCAAAGAACATACGGAGAGGGTGGTTAAGAGGAACTATTAAAAGAAGGGAAAGTATATATTTAAACCGTGGCTGTTATTTCCAAAGGTTTTTATACGCTCAATTTTGAAATGAGGTAAGTACTGTTTTTGTATAGGTTTTGTTTTTGTGTGTGATTTTTTAAATCGTATTTTGGCCGTGCTAGGGATGGAATTCCGTGCTTGGCACGTGCTAGGCCAGCCGCCTGCCACTGAGACACAGCCAGCTCTAGGATCTTGGTTTCAGGTTTTCTAGATGGAGGCAGCATTCGTCTGCTGAGTGGCTTCACGGTACAGAAGGTCAGTGTCAGTCAAGCCACGTTAACCAGCTAACAAGGAGAGCACCTGTCGTGCCGGTCGTTACGGGAGGAGCTGGGCCACCTGCATTTGCTTTCTCTGCAGGCTCCCTTCGGTCTGGGGCTTGGGGGGCTGAGTCGGGGAGCAGGGTGACTCCCCACCAGCCCCTGGGAGTTGGGGAGCATCCAGGGAGCTGCCCATGGCCTCCTTTCCTCGGCTTCTTGGTGGAAGCTGCCTTGGCAGGGCCCGTGCAGGGCGTTGAGGGCTGAGCAGGTTCCAGGGGCTCAGAGAGAGCTGAGAGTTCCTACTCGGGGCCCACACAGGACAGTCACGTGGTGCTCAGGCACAGAGCCGTGACTGAGGCTCCCACGGACGGTGCCGCCCTGGTGGCTTCCCCAGCTCTTCAGCTCTGGGAGCTGTGTTTCCTGGCCTTTGGGGGCTGAAGGTGGAAGAGTGTGTCGTGGCAGGCACCCGGCCGCACAGCCACAGGCTTCTGCCCGCCCTGGCTCAGTCCTAGGCTGTCCAGGGTGCTCACCTGCCGTGCCCACTACCACTCTGATAGCAGACACGTCGTGCCCGTGAGCGCCAGGCCCTCGTGGAACTCGCCTTCACAACGGCTTGTTTATTTTTAGGATACTGAAGTGTACAAAGCGACCGTGAAGGACGACCTCACCAAGTGGCAGAATGTTCTGAAAGCCCATAGCTCCGTGGACTGGTTAATAGTGGTAGTTGAAAATGATGCCAAGAAAAAAAACAAAACCAACATCCTCCCCCGAACTTCTATTGTGGACAAAATAAGAAATGACTTTTGTAATAAACAGAGTGACAGGTAAGTGTGTCTTTCATCTTACCCGCTTTGGGCGGTGTCTGCATGAGGCAGGTTGCTGGCTCCCGGGCAGTGATAACCGCTGACTCAGCAGGGGCTGGGCAGTGACGGAGGGCTGCTGGTCCCTGGCCTCTGGAGCGCCTGGTCCAGCAGGCCAGAGAACTGTTAGCGAGCACCGCGAGCATGCAGCCTGGGAGGAAAGGCCCCTGGGTCCGTGACCCTGGGGGAGACCACACGCCGGGACTCTCCTTGTAGCCTGCCGGGGAGATGGCTTGCAGTCCCTGTGGAGAATAGCATTCCCGCAACTCTTATTTGTTTATTTTTAAACTACGGGACGATGCCATTTTCTGCTTCCTGTACACCCGTTGAGAATTCCTGAGGAGGAGGTTGCAAAATGCCCACTTCATCCCATGTCGTTGTTGTTGTTGTCGGGTGCCGTTGAGTCGGTATTCGACTCATAGCGACCCTCATAGGGTTTTCAGTGGCTGAGTGCTTCATCCCACGTTGTAGGGACTCACTTTCCCTGTGCCTGCTCTTGCGTCCCCTCTCCTTGGGACTGCTGGCTGGCTGACGGTCCATTGACTCCTGCATCACCGATGGCCAGGTCTCACAGGTCGGCACTTGACCCCACCTAGACCCTAGGCGCCAGTGCTGAGCCCGGCTCCTGTCCTGGCATAGCAGGTTGTCATTCCTGGGGTCACCGTGTGGTGGGGCCCCGATCGAGGGCTCTGGTGCTTCCCGAGCCTGCGAGTGTGGGGCAGCCTGTGCTGGGGGCTGCGGGAGGTGTCCTGGGAGCGGGGTGGGGGGACCTAGGGAACGCAGGATTCTCAGTAGGTCGGAAAGGAGCATGGGAAAGCAGCCCGGAGTGCCAGCCTGCCAGGGCACATTGCCTGGGTTTGTCACGTGGCCCTTCCATATGGCATTGTCACCCCAGTGAAGTGACAGTTCCCTGGGGAGGAGCCGGAGCTGGGTGTCTTTTACTTGTGTTCCACGGGGCGATGTATAAACTTGCTTATGTGTAGTTTGAATCGTTTTCTAGATTGTTGAGATCATGGCTTTTTTCAGAGAAATTTCACGCAGTCTGGACTTGTGGAAATTTTTCTTAAGGTGTATTACCCATAAACTAGTGACCCAGAGTCTGTAGCCATAGCACCCTGGCATCCATCCCTGCTGGATGTCTGAAGCTAAGCAGGGTCTGCCTGGTTAGTCCTTGGATGGGAGAGTGCCAGGGAATACCGGGTGCTGTAGGCTTGGGAGAAGGACCTGGCAATCCATTCCCAAAACAATCCGCCTTTGAAAACCCTATGAATAGCAGAGACGCGCTGACATAGTGCCAGGCATGGCATAGTGTCTGGGAGTGTTTCATTCTGTTGTACATAGGGTCACTGTGAGTTGGACCCGACTCCATGGCACCTGACAGCAACAACAGCTACCCAGAGGGTCGGTGTGCCATGCTGATAAGCCACAGCCTGACAGGATGTCCTTCCGCTGTGGCTCCAGCTTGTTCCCAATTCTGAGCAGAGCAGCCAGCTGCAGGGCAAGGGGAGGGCGCCTGCCCAGTGCTGCCCACTCGAGCCATGGAAGCGGCCTCAAGATGGGGCTGAGGGGCTCTGGGCTTGGTCTAATATTGTAGAGGAAGTACTCGTTTAGGATTGTGTGGAGTAGGTGGCAAAAATGAAGTGCATCAGTCTGAGTTTGTGAAATGTTCAAGTGTATAAGGACTTTTTAAAAGTGTTGCTTTCTTTTATGATTATGATCTCTCCCTCCCCTCCTTTGCTCCCCTCCTTCCCTCCCTCCTCAGGGCCTCGCACATAATTTGCAAGTACTCTACCACTGGTCTCACCTCCAACTGTTTTTCAGGTTTTCTTTTTACTTATTTAGTTGCTTTTTGTGCTACTGGGGACTGAACCAAGAGCATCGCGCATACTTTGCGAGCACTATTCTGCTGAGCCGCACTCCAGCCTATTTTTTATTTTTGAAATTAAGATAAGGTGTCACTGTGTTATACAGGCTGCCTCTGGCCTTGAACCTGTGATCCTCCTGCCTCCACTGCCCGAGTTGCTGGGATTACACAGCTGTGTGCCACTGTACCCAGTTTGTTTTTCTACTTTTTAAATTTTGAGTCAGGGTCTTGCTAAGTTACATAGGCTGCCTCTAGACTCGCACTCAAGATCCTCCTGCCTCTGCCTCGCACATTGCAGGGATTGCAGATGGGCATCACTTTGCTTGGCGTCAATCTTTTACCATTTCATCTGAAGATATTGCACATGTGTTATACCATTTGAGTTTCATTAATTTGCAAAGTGACCTTTTAACACATTCTATTATTCTTTTTTTACATTAAAAGCTGGTTTTGAATTTAGTAGAGTCTGTATTGACATTTGGTTTATTATGTGGTATAATTTCTAGCCTTTGAGAATTTTTCAACACATGGCCCTGAACTGGCTTACTGTATATTTTTATCTCTGCACTTGTGTTTAGTTTCTGATTAGGTTACACATTCCTTGTAGAAAAAGGTAATGAGCAAAAAGAAAATGAGTATTCACTCTTAAGTATTTTGTTGTGTGTATTTTCATATGTGTTGTGTGTATTTTAAAGTGATGTCATCTATACATAATGTTTATACTTGCTGTTTTCACTTAGTACATTGTAAACGTTTTATACAAACAATAAATACATCTCTGTACTCTATTAGTGGATACATAATATGCCACATTATTAATGTGGCATAAATTGTTTACACAGAAGTTACTTACTTATCATTAACATAAACAAGGGCGCTATGGCTATGATGTGTGAACATCCTAATTGTTTCCTTAGGATAAATTCCGTAATGGTGTATTGCTCAGTAACAAGTTCTGTGCCTTTTTCAGGCCTTTGGCAAACACTGCCGAGTCAGGGGTTGTTGACTAGGTGATTGTTCTGGTGGCAGTGGCAGCACCCCACTGAGGTCCCAGTCAGCACTCCTGTCCACACACGCCCCTTGGGCGGCTGCCCTGGAGATGGCCTTTCTCATGCTCAGCCCCGTCCCTGGTCCATGCGCTGTTTTGGGTTCTCCCTGATTGGCCATGCGGGCTTGCTGTGGATTTCCGAGGTGGAGCTCTTTGTTAGTGACAGAGGACAAGGACCTGAGACGGAGTGCGGCGAAAGGCCGAGCAGAGGATAAATGTGCTGCCGAGGATAAATGTGCTGCCAGCGCCACCCCTGTGTTGGCGCCAGCTGGGAAGCGCCACCTCACAGAAGCAGCATGCTGTCCTGGCGGCTGGCGTGCGCATCTGCCTCTGTTCCCTCCCCTGAAGATCTGTGGCGGGGTCGTGTTTGCTGAAGAGTGATGGCTGTCATTGCAGTCCCTGAGAGTGCCCCAGGGAGAAACCACGGTGTTCTTGGAGCCTTGTGAGCCGTGTCGTTAGCATGTCCACTGCGGTCTGGGGGGGCCGTAGGCGTGGCTGGTGCCGTCCTCTGCCTCTCTAGGAGGAGTCAGTGGAGTGAAGACAGTGGTGGGACGAATGGCTTTTCTGTTTTCTTCCGGGTTCTCACCTGAGGAACGTGTACATGCTGCTGATTTACCGCTTTTGTCCACTGCTGGGTCATTGAGTAGGCGTAGCTGTCTCTGTGGAGGGGACCTGCCGGCGCAGAGAACATGAAACTGAGAGGCAGTTCATCTTGCTGTCTGTTGATAGCATAGGTAAAATTTTTACTAAGGAGAACCGTTGCTGTTCACAGCATCAAGATCTTAAAATCACACACACACACACGCAGTGCTAAAGACAGGTGCCATTTCCACCGTTTGGATGAATGGTCCCTTTTCCTGACCCTGGAAACTCCCTTGTAAAGTTGTTAACCTTGGTACCTCTACACCCCGGGTGTGGTCTCTTGGTGGTTAAACTGCATCACATCTGTGTTACCTTTGTTTATTCCTTAGTTATTCACGTTGCCCTTATAGAGCCCAGAGTCTGGCAGGAGAGGCGGAGCTGGAGGGAGGGCCAGGGCTCGTGACAGGGCCTGCCTGGGCAGCGTGATGGCTGAGCTGAGGAGGTGACAGCGAGTTGAGCGTGCGCGTGCTCAAGGACACAGGCGAGCACAGTGTGTTCAGCAGCCCAGGCTGGAGTGAGAGGCGCTGAAGGCAGAGACCAAGGGCCTGTGGTGCTCCATGGCCAGATTGAGAAACCGGAATTTCATCCTGGCAGTCGAAGGAGCCGGCAGAGATTGGGAGGTGCAGACGAATGGGGGCTGGGAACCGAGTGTGATGTGGCCCTGTATTTCACCCAGAGCCCTGGAGGTGGGTCTGAGGCCCCGGCTCCTGCTTTGCCGTTGCTCCGCAGCAGACTATCCTGGGCTCTTGTGCAGCACCGCCTGCCCTGCCTGAGGGCGTGTGCTGAGAAAGACGGGGTGCGGCTGGAGGCAGCGGCTGAGCCCATCCTGTCTTCACAGGTGTGTAGTGCTCTCTGACCCCTTGAAGGACTCTTCTCGAACTCAGGAATCCTGGAATGCCTTCCTGGCCAAACTCAGGACGCTGCTGCTCATGTCTTTCACCAAAAACCTGGGCAAGTTTGAGGACGACATGCGCACTTTGCGGGAGAGGAGGACGGAGCCCGGCTGGAGCTTCTGTGAATACTTCATGGTCCAGGTACTGGGCTTCTCGGCTTCGTGTAGGCCAGGCAGCTTCCTTGTCTCCTGCTTCCTTTCTGAGCGAGGCCCAGGGGGTGACGCAAAGGTCCGGGAGCCAGGCTGGGTGTGTCTGTCTCCCCAGTGCGTTGCCACCTCAGCTCGGCACTGCCTTGCCTGGGCAGGGCTGCTCCTCAGGGCCCTTCTGGGTGTGTGCAGTGAGATAGCAGAGGGGCCCAGCAGTGGGGGTGATCCTGGGATGGATGTGTTCGCTCCCCAGCTGCCACGCATGGGGCTTGGAGGGTCTGGGAGCTGTTCCCATAGCCTTGTGTGTGACTGGCTGCCAGTGAGAGTTTTCAGAGCTGCCTCTTGACTGTACCTCCCGACATGTTTAGGCTTCTAAAACTGCACAGTACAACCAGCAATTTTTCCTTTTCAAGAAGAAAATTCTAGCCAGGTGTGGTGGCTCACTCCTGTAATCCCAGCAACTTGGGAGGCAGAGGCAGAGGCAGGAGGATCACAGGTTCAAGGTCAGAGGCAGCCTGTGCAATTCAGCAAGACCCCGTCTCAAGATAGAAAATAAAAAATAGGCTAGAGATGCAGCCCAGTGGTAGAGCACTTGCAAAGTACTTGCAAGGGCCTGGGTTCAACCTTCCACTACTGCAGGAAAAAAAAAAGAAGAAGAAAATTCTTTTTCTTTTTTTTTTCTTTTTCTTTTTTTTGCTCTTTGCGGTACTGGGTGTTGAACCCGGGGCCTCACAGCTGCATGCTTTGCAAGTGCTGGACCACTGAGCTGCACCCCCAGCCCGTTTTTTTTTTTTTTTTACTTTTTGAAACAAGGTCTCACTAAATCACTGACTTCCTCTGGTCTCGAACTTGAGATCTTCCTGCTTCTGCCTCCCAAGTCACTGGGATTACAGGCTTGAGCCACCACGCCCGGCTAAGAAGAAAATTTTTAACTGCACAGAAACATGTCGTGGTTTCCTCAGTAGGAAGGAGTCCTTCTAGCATCTCAGAGGGGGAGGAGTGTTGCTATTGAGGTTCCTTACTTCCTTCCCCTGTCTTTTGGCTGAGAGAGCATAAGTTTCATATTTAGTCATCAATTGTGTATTAGTGGCTTAACAAATAACACATTTTGAATAAAGACCTATTCTGATTAGAAATTTTGAATTTTCTTATCCTGGACCTTAAGTCTTAGGGGTGTTTGGAAGATTTGGTACATACAGAGAGATTTGAATATGTTAATAATCCCCTCTATGATTGATGTACTGTAAACCTGTCCTGTCATCTCAGTTAGCTTCAGCTTTGATTAGGCTGTGTCTGAGAATTATAGACAAGGAAGAGGAGGAGCTGAATGAAACCACGGTGCCGGATTGGGATAGAGGTCAAGGTGAACTGCGGCTGGATGGGCAGGTAGATCCAGGGCTGCAGACCTGGGTGTCAGGGTTAGCGCACGCGTGCATTTCCTTGCTCTGTCCCGACAGGCCTGCAAGCACCAGCATCCCAGTAGCAAGGGGCGCACTTCACAGCGGTTTCTACTCTCTGTCCTCCACTGCGGGGACCAGAGCTCCTTGAAGGGCGGCTGATGGCAGGGCTGGGTGGGTAACACGCAGGATGGGCCCTCCGTGTCCTGTAGGACCAGGAGGTGGGGAGGAGCCCAGATGTCAGCCAACACAGATTCCTCCTAGAGACACCTGCCGAGGGCCAGGGCTGTGACAGGCGGGCGTGACGGGGAGGGAGGGTGGCACACCTGCACCTGGGCTGATGGGAGTCGGCAGCTGGTTAAAGTAAAGTCAGCCCAGGAGAAGGTTCAGCCCTTCCCTCCAGGAGTCCAGTCAGCAAAGGCAGAAGGGAAGAAAAGCAGACCGCCTTTAGGCACAGCCCAGCAGGGGGCTGCAGAAGGGGCCCAAGGTGGGGGTGGGTTCGCTGTCACGTCTGCAGGGCAGTGGGAGACCCTGTACAGGTGGCCCGAATCGCATGATTATGGCCCGGCATTGCCTGTGGGAGGCTGTCTACGCTGTGAGCTCCTGGGGTAAATCACTGAGAAAGACACGTCTTTCCTCTGAGAGGAGCGCACTCTCATGGCAGTCACCTAAAACACCAGGTGGACCCAGATCGAGGGGCACTACACCAAGTAACATCAGCATGTCTCAGAGGGGCTGGGGTCACGAAGGGAGAGTGAAGACCGAGAGAACGACACGGACCGCAGAGGCCTAGAGGCAGCTGGGTGCCACGTGGGGTACTGGAGCAGAAAAAGGCTGTTAGTGGGAAATATGGCACATTCAGAGAAGGACACTTTAGTTAACAGTGTTATACTGACATTAATTTCTGGTTTCGGTAGTGGTACTGCAGTTACGTGAAGGGTTAATGTTAGCTGCGTGATGCCGAGTCAGGGACAGGTGGAAACTGCCTTTCTCCTTTCTGGCAGCGTTTCTGTAAGAATGAGTAATGGGGGAGCTTCTCACACAGGCTATAGCATGCGTATGGCTTGAGGACTGTGTTCGCTGGCTCAGTGACGGAAGCCAGCCGCAAAAGACAGGCCTGCAGGATTCTGCTTACATGAGGTTGTGGGAGTGGTCTGGTCCAGAGGCAGCCAGTAGGAAGGTTACCAGGGACTGGGGGAGGAACTGGAGCATTATTATATGTTGGGGACAGAGTTTTACTTGGGGAAGATGAAAAAGTTTTGGAAATTGGTTGTGCAACACTGCGAATGTACTTCAGACTGCTGAACTGTACATTTAAAAATGGTGAGGTGCAGTGGCTGCCTGTGATCCCAGCACTCAGGAGGCCAAGGCTGGAAGGTCACGAGTTCCAGGCCAACCAGGGCTACACAGTGAGACCCTGTCTGGGGGCGCAGGGAGGTTAAGATGGTAAATCATACATATATTTCATCACAGTTGGAAAAGTACTTTATTGGATTGTGCAGTCCCTGAAGAGCTTCATAAAGAAATGAAGGAAGAGATGACAGGTGGAGATAGCCCAGTGAACTCTGTAAAATGCTTCCTGCCTGCGTGTTCGTAGCAGCAGACACCTGAGGAGCTGGACTGAGTCCTGGGGCTTCTTTCTCTCCTTGGGGACCCTGGTGGAGGGATCAGTGACTCCCAGTATGCAGATAGGAGTTCAGTCCTCACTCAGAAGTCTCCTGTGAGGGGAGCTTTATCATCCAGATGGGGAGCAGGTTGGGAGCCTGAGGCCGAGCTCCCAGCAGCCCCACTGCAGGTGGGAGGTGCTGGTGCGCCATCCAGATCCAGACCTGGCCCCTGGCTCCCATCTGCTCAGGGTCCACCTAGTGAGCACCACCCAGGCCTCCAGGCTCTCAGCACGTGTCACGAACACGGGAGGCAGAACTGGCTTGCACAGACCTGAGTGTGTCAGCGTGTCCATGCACACTCGCAGGTGTGCTTTAACTACAGTGGCAGAAATCAGGAAAACATCCCTAGGCATCTCTGCTCTTTCCAGTCGACAAAGACTGAGCCCCTAGGCGTGCCAGGTGTCCTAGGTGCTGGGGCGACGTCCACACAGGTCCAATGAGCGTGTGGTAAACTAGTGAGAGCGGAGGCTGAAGGCTGCTGGCCAGCAGCGTGCGGTGCGGAGGCAAGGGCTGGAGGTGCTGAGGATGGAGCGCAGGCTGCGTGGGGGTTTGCGGGAGCAAAGTAGAGAGGCCGGGGTGTGGGGCAGAGGGAGTGAGGTCAGTGAGGCGGCCCTGGGGAGGGGCAGGATGGTCCTGGCCGTTTCCTGTCTGCTGGTCCCCACCCCTTGTCCTGCGCAAGTGCTCGCATGGCCGTCAGAGGGATTGGTATGCTGGTGGTGTGAGTGTCGTTCCCTGCGCTGCGTGCTCCCTGTTGTGGTCCTCGTGGCTGCGTGGCTTCAGTGAGCTGACGGGCGTTCTTTGCGTGAACAGGAGGAGCTCGCCTTTGTCTTTGAGATGCTGCAGCAGTTTGAAGACGCCCTGGTACAATATGACGAGCTGGACGCCCTGTTCTCGCAGTACGTCGTCAACTTTGGGGCTGGGGGTGAGTAGATGTCTCCGCAGCAAAGCCTTTCCTCTGCACCTTTCCCCCACTTTCAGGCGGTCTGCTTGCCCCGTGATTAGTCATTTGTTGTCGTTTTTATGTAAATTATAGGGGATATATTATCATGATACCTATAGGAAATGATATGAGAATTAGTCACTGTCACGTTAGAAGAATCTCAAGTGGTAGAAGCACTTACAAAGCTGCTTTCAGATGTAAAGCATCATCTCTACAACTTAGCAGTCAGTTGGCCGTGCTTCTGGGGCCACGACTCCTGGCTGGGCTGAGAGTGGACACTTTTTTACCTGTATGTATAATGCTTGAGGGGCTGGGATTTAACTCAGTTGGTAGAGTGCCACTATGTAGTCTCAGAGGTCCCAGGTTCAATTCCCAGCACTGCAAAACTGGGAGAAGGATGTGGCAATCCACTCCCAAGGCAATCCCAAAACAATCAGCCATTGAAAACCCTATGAGGGTTGCTATGAGTTGGACATGACTCGATGGCACCTAACAACAACAACAGTAGTACTTGAGAGCTCATTGCTATGAATTTTATATGATACCATTATAGTGGATGTTCACTGATCTTTTAAATAGTATCTCAAGTTATTTTAAACTTATAAAACTAGCATAGTGAAACCATATGCAAAGAAAACCACTGCTAATT
Organism: Pedetes capensis; assembly: GCA_007922755.1. Taxonomy (NCBI): domain Eukaryota; kingdom Metazoa; phylum Chordata; class Mammalia; order Rodentia; family Pedetidae; genus Pedetes; species Pedetes capensis. Next base: position 158,751 of record VMDO01000859.1, read on the forward strand.
ATCCTCACTGATTTTTACTAACATTTATTTTGGTAGAAATTCCATCGTATTGTCTAGACGTTTCTGTGCGGCTGCTTTCCTTAGTAACAGCTGTCACGATGTGTCTCCGAGCTGCCAGATGAGGTACCAAGTTGTTTTTGTGAATGGCTGTATAAGGTTGGCTTCTGAGAGTTTATTCAGCTGCTCTCCCGTGTTGGAACTTTGGGTGGTTTTCTGCTTCTCACCTCAAAATACAGTCCTACGATCGACATGTTTCTGAGAACCCTGTCACCGTGTCTAAGGAAAGGAGTGATTTCAAGGGACTGGAGTGCCAGCTGAGAACCTGCAGGAAGAGAAGGTGCTGGGACAGCCAGCTTGCCTGGGGCCTGTCTTTGTTTCAAGAATGACTATGAAATATCACTCATCAGTTTCCCCTTTCAGACCAATCTTCATAAAGTTCTGGTTTGGATATTTTATCTGCCAAAACACAGTTATAAACCCATAACCAAAGTATTTACCAATCAAACTTTTTATATTTATTTCCTGTATTTTACATATCAACATATACACGTATGTCTCTTAATTATAATGTTTTTCTCACATTTCACAATTTTTGTGTTTTCTGTTTGTTTGTTTACTTTTTGCAGTACTTGGGGGTTGAACCTAGAGCCTCGCTTATACCTTGCAAGTGCCTCTACCACTGGGTGGCACTCACAGCCCATTTTTATTTTTTGTCTGGAGTCAGGGTTTCGCTAAGTTACGCAGGCTTTGGCCTCAAACTTGCAATAGTCCTGGCTCTGCCTCCTGAGTTGCAGGAATTACAGGCATGAGCCACGGTACCTGGCTGCTTTTTTTTTTCTCAGTTTAAAAATAAATGTGAGACAAGCTGGATGTGGTGGTGCATGTCTGTAATCCTAGCACTCAGGAGGCAGAGGCAGGAGGATCAATGCAAGTTCCGGGCCAGCCTGGGCTACACAGCGAGACCCCATGTCAACAAAACAAAACAAAACAAAATGGGGCAATTCAAAATCCAAAACTAAGCCCAGACCAAGTTCTGCAGCTGCGTGATAAAAGTGAGGGCCCGCCACATGCTGGGTACAGTTGTCAGTAGGGTAAGACACGAAACCAAAGCCCTTCCTCCACAGAGCCCAGTGATGGGCAGTAAAGGTGGAATTCCTATGAATAGGAATAAACATTGCCCTCTAGAGCCCTTCCTTTGTGCGGGCTGCGTGGTGGGAAGTGGGTACAGGCCATGGAGGGGGCTGTTAGGGGACAGGGTATGAATTTAGACAGGGTGGCCCTCTGGGGGTAGCTTTGGTCCAGAGGCCTGAACGGAACGTGGCCGTGACCCTGAGAAGGCCCAGGCTGGGAGATCTGCGAAGGGCACTGCCATGCGGGGCTTCAGCTGCCTGCGCCTCAGCAGCCATGTGGAGGTCTGTGGCAGAGGAGGGCCAGCCCGTCAGGTGGTTAGTGGGAACGAGAGCGAACTGGCTGCCACACTTGGGTTCCCGTGAGAGAAAAATAGGTTAAACGGTTTTTTCCGTAGAGACTGAAAGACCTGCTCTTGTGGATTCTCATATTAAGGTCATATTGGGGTCTTAGGGCTGTCGTTGGGAAGCCTGGTTGAAAGGCCGACACAAAGGATTTTCCCCTTTGCTTGCTGCCCCCCAACCCCCGCATCTGTGCCCTGCCCCCCAGGGGCTCTGCTCAGGTGGCCGGTGTGGGTGAGTGGGGGAGGTGAGTAAGGACAGCCACCAGCACGGTCAGGTGACAGGCCGCTCTCTGACGCGCAGAGGAAGGTGAGGCAGCCAGTCGCACCATGGCCCAGCGTTCCTGGGCCTGACTGACGCACAGCTAAGGTGTCCCCAACCCTGTGGGCCATCGGTCTCAGGGTGGCTGCCTGGTTTATTCCGTGCCTGCCCCAGGACCTTCTGGGCGTGGCAAGGTGGTGTGTGTCGCCGCCTGGGCCGCAGGACCCTGGGCTTGGCCCTGGGTGTGGGAGCAGAATGGGCACACTTGTGGGAGCTGCCCCGTCGGCAACCCTCGCCAGCGGGCTGGGTCCTGAGCAGAACCTCAGCCCGGCGAGCTGCTTGGCCAGCGCCTCTCATGCCGTGTGTTTGTTTAGATGGAGCCAACTGGCTGACTTTCTTCTGCCAGCCAGTGAAGAGCTGGAACGGACTGGTCCTCCGCAAGCCCATCGACATGGAGAAGCGGGGGCTGATTCAGAGGCAGGAGGCCACCCTGCTGGACCTGCGCAGCTACCTGTTCTCGCGCCAGTGCACCCTGCTCCTCTTCCTGCAGCGGCCGTGGGAGGTGGCCCAGCGCGCCCTGGAGCTGCTGCACAGCTGCGTGCAGGAGCTGAGGCTCCTGGAAGTGAGTCAGCTCCTCTCCCCTCCCGCTGGCCGCCCGGAATTCACACGGATGCCCGGGACCTGGCATCCCAGGCGTGCTGCCTGTGCTGCGCAAAGGGGGGCTTTCTCTGAATGGCCTTAGTGTTTATTATCCACGGTTCCTTTATACATTGATTAGCTGCTCAAAAATATGATTTCTGGCCGGGCGCGGTGGCGCACACCTATAATCCCAGCAGCTCGGGAGGCAGATGCAGGAGGATCGCAAGTTTGAGACCAGAGGCAGTCTGTGTAATTTAGGGAGACCCTGTCTCAAAAAGTAAAAAAATGGGCTGAGGGTGCAGCTCAGTGGTCCAGCACTTGCAAAGCATGCAGGCGCGAGGCCCTGGGTTCAACCCCCAGTACCAGTGGTCTCTTTGCAGGCTTCTCAGGAAGGGTGTTGAATTATGTCACTGAAAGTCTTATCCCTCTTGAGTCACCCATTTCCACCAAATCCCTGCCCCTAAGGGCAGGCTTGGATGCGGGTTACCCCTTGTCTCCCCTGTGGGACCCTGGGTCATGGTGGCTCTTTCCTGTTGGCTCCTTAAAGGCTGAAAGCTCTAACTCCCCAGGCCAGAGTGCCTGGCTTGGTGCCGCCCCCAGCGTCCTCATGTGCCCGTCCTTGTACCCTCGCAGGTCTCTGTCCCCCCCGGTGCTGTGGACTGCTGGGTGTTTCTGAGCTGTTTGGAGGTGCTGCAGAGGATAGAAGGTTGCTGCGACCGGGCACAGATAGACTCCAACATCGCCCACATGGTGGGGCTGTGGAACTATGCCACAGAAAAGGTACCTGCTGCCCATTGCGGAGTGCTTGCCTAGTCCTGCGGGCGTCTAGGGGGCAGATGACATGGGCTGTGTGAAGAAGTCTTGCTCATTCAGATGGCAACAGGGAGGCTCTGTCGACCTTACCGTGTCTGGATGCAGCCAGAGGGGCTGCGGTCCCTTAACACTTACCAGTGTATCCAGCAGGCAGCAAGTGCTCGCTGTGCTTGCGCTGAAAAAGTGGCTCTGTGTCAAGAAGTGGGTGGGAAAGGAGGCCCATCGGGCCACATTTCATACAAATGCAGAATGTGGTGCTGGGGCCAGGGTTCACGGGGGTGGGTGGATCAGCACATTGGAAGACTGTAGGTAGGTGAAGGGTGGAGACAGAGATTGACAACTTCAGAGCCACAGTGGGAATGAGCAGAGAATATAGGGATTTGGAAGGATCTCAGTAAGATGTATTTTTATATCCAGATCCAGACTATTTAGAGAGGAAAGCTCAAATTCTTCTAGAGTTTAGCTGGATTTGAAGTTTCAATATTTAAATCGTGAATCTGTCTACTAACTCTTACAACATGTGAATCAAAATTGTGGGTTTCTCTCAACAGCTAAAGTCCTTGGGCTACCTGTGTGGACTTGTGTCAGAGAAAGGACCTAACTCCGAAGACCTCAACAGGACAGTCGATCTTTTGGCGGGTTTGGGAACTGAGCGACCTGAGACAGGTACCACTGCTGCTGAAGCATAGTCTTATGATGAAGCATAGACAGCTGCTGAACTTGGAGCATTGCTGCCAAGTGGAATTTAGGGGAAATGTATAATACCTGTATCGCAGTATTTGAACTCGACCATTTCAGACAATTTTGGCCGTAATTTAATGCATTGAAGTATTTGTAATGTGTGATTCTGCAAAGTCTAATCTCAAAGATAAAAGCCTCACATATAGAGTTTCCATTATTTCAACAATATATTCATTGGGAAAGAATAGACATAATAACGTGGGCTCTGCTGGCATGGCCATCTTTATAATTTCCACAGGAGTCAGGTGAGGTCATCTTTGTGCAGTTTGAGGGTAAATAAATCCATGTGACTGTGCACGAAGCAAATCAATAGGGACTGTCATTTCTTTTCTGTTTAAGCCAACACAGCCCAGAGTCCTTATAAGAAACTCAAGGAAGCGCTGTCATCAGTGGAAGCTTTTGAGAAGCACTACTTGGTAAGTACGGCAGCGTTACAGTCTGCTTGCAGAGCCACTTTGCCTTTGGCAGGCTTTGCGCTTCCTTGTGAGCTTCCAAACTGGGATGAGCTGGTACTTGAGTCTCCCTCCCTATTGGCCTTGATAGTCTCTTTGGTCCCCTAGGGAGTTGGGTTCAAAACATGGGGTAATGATTCACCAAATGTTTACTGCTGCCCATGGTGCCATAATTAGGCATGAGCGTAATCTTGAATTTTGTTCAAGATGGGTTTGCTCTTTCAGTAAGTAGACATTGTAAATAAGGATAATGAATACTCTTCTTTGTAAAAAGGAATGCTGTGGCCCTGGGCAGAGTTATTGTGCTTGATTTTAACAAGTTTAAATTAGTGAGGCTTCAGCAAACAGCATAGGTAGAAGGGAGGTGGTGGTGGAGGTCAGCTCAGTGCTTAGGCTGTGGTTACCTGGAGCGCAGGTAAGAGTATGTTGTGATCAGGTGTCCCAGTTACACAGACAACTGTGAAGAACGTCAGAAACGGTACCCACACATGGAAGTACTTTGAAGTGTTAAATAGTCTCTATGACACAAATTCGTGGGTATTTCTTTTATTATTGTGCTTCGCAATATGTATTCAAATTACTGACTTTATGTGGAAACTATTACATATTGTTTAAAAACTCAGTGCAAAAGTAGATACCACGTGAAATACAGTGTTACGTTAATGTCTTGTGGTTCAACTGTGGGTAGATAAATGTAAAATTTGTCTAGCATTAAAAATCCAAGTACATAATTCTGCTTTTTTTTTTTTTTTAAACTTTTCCATAGGATTTGTCCCATGCCACCATTGAAATGTTTACAAGTATTGGGAGGATTCGCTCTGCAAAGTTTGTTGGGAAAGATCTGGCAGAATTTTACATGTAATTGATCTTGAATTTTTCTTAGAGTTTTAAACGTTTCATACATCTAGTGAGAGAAGATTTATGTATGGAGTTCATGCAAAGTGTACATCAACCTACAGATCGAAAAATGTAGAATCTGTTAGCCACTCATCATCATTTTTAAAATTCTCCTCCGAAAACCATTGGAGAGGTTTCCCACTTGTTAACCTTAATAACTGTTACTGGTCTTTGAAGTTCTTTTATTTAAACTTACTTAGTTATATATATATTTACATACATGATATGTTATAACTGACTTTAAAGAATTATCAGGAAGTATTTAAGAATCTACCTCTCAAGGGTAGATAAACTGAATATGTTGTTGTGTAGCGTTTCTCTAAATTACGACACATTTCTTAGTGGGATTAAAGCCCGAGACCAGTGACATAATGCACCCATATATATTGGACACATGCAAGAGGAGTGATCTCGGAGTGGTTGAAAAAAAATTTTGTTCCACCTTCAGAGTTTGACTCCAGACTTAGAATTTAGCCTCTTTCTAATGGGTGTGATAAAATAAGCTAGTCAAAGAGAAGAAATACCGGCTGGCAGTGTGATTTCAAAATACTGAAAAGAGAAATTATAAAAGGAAAGATAGTCATGCACATTTTCTCCAAAAAAAATAAAATGGTGCATGTTTGAAATCTGTACTTAATAATTTCAGTAGATGAAACAAGAAAGAATAATCTTTTTGAATTGATTTGAATTGTGAGAAAGGGATTTGTAGATCATTTAAGTCAGGGGTCCCTAACCCCTGGACCATGGACCAGTACAGGTTAGAAACCTCTACTGTTAGAAACCAGGCTGTACACAGTAGGGAGTGGTGGGTGAGCGAGTGAAGCTTCATCTGTATTTATAGCCCCTTCCTTTACCTCAAATTACCGCCTGAACTCTGTCTCTAGCCAGATCAGCGGTACATGGAAAAATTATCTCCCACGAAACCAATCCCTGGTGCCATAAAGGCTGGGGACCACTGGTCCGAGTGAGCCTCTTAGCTTTCCAGAGCAGCGGGCCAGCCACATAGTTCATCAGGGGCAGGGGCAGGGGCAGGGCCAGCATTTGGCTCTCTTGAATCTGCGTCTGGTATGTGGCAGGAGTAAGGTGTCAGCTAACAGAGCAGGGAGGCTGTATCTTCGGGTGGTGAGAGGCTAGCTCACTTGTATCGCTGATGGAGCTGGAGGCAGGGACTTACACCTGTTGCTTGTTTAATCCTCGTGGCTCTGCTTGCTGCTTTGTGCCTGGGTCAGAGGTGCCCCGAGCTCCCTGGCTGGGCCACACAGGCCGTGTTTACATGTGCCTAGTGGTGGGAGGCCACCACGACCGCACCATAGCTGCCTAGCTGTGTGCTTTGGACAGACCCTTCCTCGCCTCCCAGCCCTGGCCGTCTTCTCTGTCTGTGTGAAGTGCGAACACCGCTCTCACCCCGACCTGAGATTCAGCGGGGAAAGGTGATAATGCCAGAGCGGCTGCGTGTGGCGGTGCTGCACCAGAGCCGTGTCTCAGATCCTCCTCTGGCCATCCCTTCCTTGGGCTTGAGCTAGAGTGTTCTCACAGGAAGGGTGGCAGGAAGAATGGCGTCGGAACAGCGTGTGTATCATGGCAGGGGTCTGGGGCGCCTAAGCCCTGACGTCATCAGCCCTAATGAGAGCTTCTGTCTGTCGTCCTTGCAAGGAGGAAAAGGTCTCCACAAAAGGCAGAGGTCTACCTTCAGGGAGCTTTGAGAAACTACCTGGCTGAGGGCTGGGCCCTGCCCGTCACACACACCAGGAAACAGCTGGCCGAGTGTCAAAAGCACCTCGGGCAAATCCAGAAGTATCCTTTGAGTCCAGAGTTTTTATGACGTTGGAAAACCGTTCTTTATTTATGTAGTAGCATTGTTCACAACTGAATGTTTGGTAAACACTTCACAGTAAGGAGAGAACCCCTACTTTCCTTTTCCTTATGTCAGTACTGGAGGCTTGAACCGGGGGCCTCACGTACTTTGCAAGTGCTTTACCACTGAGCTGAATCCCTAGCCCCTTTCTCATTTTTTATTTTGAGACCGGGTCTCACTGAGTTGCACGAGCTGCCTCTGGCCTCACACTTTGGTCCTGCTGCCTCAGCCTCGTAAGGTACTGGGCTAACAGGTGTGTTCCACCGTGCCTGGCAAGAAACCCTGCCTTACACATACCATGTAGTTTGAACTCACTGTGTGGTTTGAATCTAATTATGAGTTTCTAATAACTTTAAGAAGAAGAATGTCTTCTGGGCCACACTTTGAAGGCGAGGGAGGACTTTCGCAGCTCTGTCGTCCCCGGCGTCCTCTTCATGAGGCCCTGCCTTCAGGCCCTTAACTCTGCACTCCAGCTACCTGCAGACCAGCAGCCTTCTGGCCAGCGACCAGCACCTAACTGAAGAGGAGCGGAAGTTCTTCTGCCAGGAGATACTCAGCTTTGCCAGCCAGCAGGAGGACAGCCCAGGTGAGACTAATGTGTAAAACTTCAGCACAGACATTCTCAAATACTAGAGAAAAGTGAAAGGGATGAGATACACTCCTGGCCTGGGGTCAACAAGAGATGCTTTGGTGTGTGTTAAGCACGTCGCTGTCTTTTAACTGTTTTTCTTTCTGTTGAACTTGGAAGAAACTTCAGATCACACGGTGATACCTCACTCAGAGGGTTAGGCATGTGCCTTCTAAATATGGGGCTAGCTGGGCACAGTGGTGCACGCCTGTAATCCCAGCAGCTTAGGAGGTGGAGGCAGGAGGGTCGCAAGTTCGAGATCAGAGGCAGTCTGCGTAACTTAGTGAGACCCTGTCCTAGAAAGTAAAAAAATGGGCTGAGGGTGCAGCTCAGTGGTCCAGCACTTGCAAAGCATGCAGGCACGAGGCCCTGGGTTCAACCCCAAGTACTGCAAAAAAAAAAAAAAAGAGGCTAGATGGTCTCCTCATCACACCCAAGGGATTCATAGGATTCTGGTAACATCTATTAAGGGGTTCATGTTTGAATTTCCCTGTCTGAGAATGTGTCTTGTAAATTATTTTAATGGAGCCTAGTCAGGCATTACACATTGTATTTGGTGGTTGTATCTTAATTCTGTTTTAGTTCAGAGCAGTTATTCCCATCTCGGTATTTTTCTTAAGACACTGACCTTTTAAAATTGTTGTTGTTAGGTGCTGTCGAGTCGAGTCTGACTCATAGTGACCCTATGTACAACAGAACGAAACACTCCCCATTTCTGTGCCAGGCACACAATCTTATTAAGCCCATTGTTGCAGATAATATGCCATTCCATCTAGTTGAGGGTTTTCCTTTTTTTCATTGACCCGTCACTCTCCCAAACAGGATGTCCTTCTCCAGGGATTGGTCCCTCCTGACTACATGTCCAAAAAACGTAAGACACAGTCTAGCCATCCTTGCTTCCAAGGAGCATTCTGGTTGCACTTCTTCTAGGACAGATCTGTTGGTTCCTTTGGCTGTCCATGGTATATTCAATAATCGTCTCCAGCACCATAATTTAAAAGCATCAATATTCTGATAGAGTTCACATACTATCCAGTTCATCCATTTGAAGTGTGCACTTCTTGACGTAGCTTTTAATATATGCCCTGATGTGTTATAGCCATCGCCACAGTCCATTTTATCACCCTGAAAAGAAACCCCATGCTTACCACCCACAGCCCTTGCTGAGCACCAATCTCCATACCTATCTGTTGCAATGTTTCCTGTGCACAGGATCGTGGCCTGGGCTTCCTTGACCCATCGCATTCCCAAGGCTCATCCATGTTGTAGCGTGTGTCAGCCCTTCGCTGCTTCTTACTGAGCACGTGGAGCCAGTTGTCTGGCCCACAGACTGGGCCACACCTGGAGGCCCCCTCAGTGTTTCCTTCTGGGTCTGTTAGGGCAGGTGTGATCCAGAGGCTTAGATCCAGGGTCAGTGTTTTGACGGATACACTCTACAATAATGCCGGTGGCAAGAGTGAACTCAGTAGGCCTTGGCTGCAGGGGAGGTGGCGGCTGACTACTGAGGTGGGCACCCTCCAGGAGAGCCACCAGGATGGGCTTCTCAGCAGCAGCAGGACAGTGGTTTGGTTTCGCAGACTCTCAGGTGTGCCTAAGCTGCATGCTGGCAGAGTCATGACCGTGCTGCTGTTAGTGTGGGAGATGATTGGAGATGTCCTTCCCATCTCTGTATGAATAATGCCTTCCCATCAGGCATGGCAAGTCTCATTATTTGATGGCAAGCTACTTTTTTTTTAAATGTTGCTGGGGCTGAACCCAGCCTGCAGCTGTAGCCCTGTGGCGTCCGATCCCGTCAGATCTTGGAAGCTAAGCAGGGTCGGGCCTGGTTAGTACCTGGATGGGAGAACCCCTGGGAACACCAGAAGCTGTAGGCTTGGGAGAAGGACCTGGCAACCCCCTCCCCCCAAAAAATCAATCTGCCATTGAAAACCCTATGAACAGCAGAGAAGCACTGACAATAGTGTTTCCCCTGTTGTACAGAGGGTCGCTATGAGTCGGATACCAACTCGACAGCACCTAACAACAACAACAAGGGCTGAACCCAGGGCCCCACTCACACTAAGCATGCGCTCTACCACAGAGCACCCACCCCTAGCCCGTCTTTAGTTGATGAATGGCTAATTGGTACTCCCCAGTCAGCCCTTCAGCATTGTGTTTTTCTAGACAAAGCTCAGGTGTTTGTGGAAAAGAGGTCAGCAGAGGGCAGGGAATTCACAGCGGGTGCTCACCCCTGCGGTGACTGCAGAGCCAGCCACTGTGCTGCAGCTCTGACTGGGGACCCCATTGGTGACTCATCGATGCGCAGATGCTGGGACTCCGCTGTAGTGGCACAGTGGGGCACTGGACCTCTTTACTTGGGAACTCATCTTTATGTTGGTAGAGAAGCATTGGAATATCTTAAATGGCTCTAGGAGCTGGACTGCCAAGTTTTGTTTTAAGATTGAGTCTGTTGCTCTAGGCTTCGCTCGCTCTCTCTCTTTTTTTTTTTTTGGTGATACTGGGGGTTGAAAACTCAGGGCCTCATGCTTGCATGCTCTGCAAGTGCTGGACCACTGAGCTGTGCCCCCAGCCCATTTTTTTTACTTATTGAGACAGCGTCTCGCTGAGTTATGCAGACTGCCTCTGGTCTCAAACTTGCGATCCTTCTGCCTCTGCCTCCCGAGCCACTGGGATTATAGGCGTGCACCACCGTGCCGTCCCTAGGTTTCTCTTACATTTGCCAGAGCACACGTCTTGTTAGGTGCTGTGGAGTCATAGTGACCCTCATAGGGTTTTCAGTGGCCGTTTCAGGATTGTTCTTGGGAGCGGATTGCCACATTGTCCTCCTGTTTTTGCAGTGTTGGGGATTGAACCCAGAGCCTGAGAGAGTGCAGAGTGTCTCTCTACCAACTGAGCTAGCCCAAACAACAGAGTTGGGAACCTTTATTTCTGTTGGTTTTATAATTTGTCAGCCTGCCTAACCATGTTGGTATTCTGCTTTTGGCAGAGTACTTCTTGGGTTGAAAAGACAGCAGGAGGTTGGGGAGTTTTCTGACAGGTCTTTGGAACATGGTTCCTTCTCACCTCCTGTGACTGAGCCCTCTCTGGCCACGTAGTGCCCACAGCCATGGCGGTGTGTGTCCGCAGGTCACAAGGTGGTGCTGCCCATGCGCTCCTTCGCACAGCTGAGGGATCTCCACTTCGACCCTTCCAACGCCGTGGTCCACGTAGGCGGCATTTTGTCTGTGGAGATAACCGTGTGCAGCCAGATGCCTGTCCCTGTCCACGTGGACCAGATCGCCGTCAACGTCCACTTCAATGTGGAGAAAAACAGCTACAGGAAGACTGCGGAGTGGCTGACCAAGCATAAGACTTCCAATGGGATTGTCACCTTTCCAGCCGAGGCCCCCCTGTTCCCCGCGGCCCAGAGCAGCCTGCCCGCCCTGGAGCTGACTGAGATGTTTGAGAGAAGCCCTTCCGACAACTCCCTGACCACCACAGGGATCATCTGCAGGAACGTGCACATGTTCCTGCGGAGGCAGGAGAGTGGCTCTTCTCTAGAGACGCCCTCGGCGGTGGCCCTGGAGGACGGGGCCAACGTGCTGAGGTGCAGCAGCGTGACTCTGGAGCCAGGGGCCAACAAGGTAGCGTTCAGGACTCAGGTACGTGCTTGGCTGGGAAGCTGACCCTCAGGGTGACGGAGGAGCAGCAAGAGCGTGCTAGCACCGGGATGGAGCGAGACCCTGGCAGGCCCCTCCGCCTGGGTCACCACAGTTTTGTAATTACCCGTAAAGAAAAACATACTTACCTCTAAAAACTTTTGTGTTTATGTAGTTTTTTTGGCTGTTAATACATTTTGAATGAAATTCTTTATGTAGGTATTTGTTTTGGGATTTAGTTAGCTTTTTAACTAACTCAATTTTTGCTTTAGTTGGGCATTTCCTTTGTGGGTTAAGACACTCTCATTTGTTCAAATGCGATCTCGAAGAAAGCGGAACACTCAGGGCAAACAAACTCCATTTTCCTCTTGTGGCTGTGTGGGTGTCGAGACATTGCTCTTGGCCCACTCAAAGTGCATCCTCCCCCGATGCAGCATGCCCTGTGTGCTCCTCCCTCGCAAGAGGACAGGGCCTGGGGAAGGCAGCTCTTTGCCCCACGTGGATTCAGCTTTGTCCTAAAGCAAGTCATGCATCTGCTGAATGTCACCACTGAATCCTTTCCCATAGTACACTGCGGCAGTTCCTTACGTCGCAGCAAGCTCATTAGAATCCTAAAGGCAAACTGAAGCATCGGTAACTCAGAAAGGCCAGGGTCAAGCTGGGCACGGTGGCGCATGCCTGTAATCCCAGTGGGCTTGGGAGGCGGAGGCAGGAGGATTCCAAGTCCGAGACTAGAGGCGGTCTGCGTAACTTAGCGAGATCCTGTCTCAAAAAGTTAAAAAAAAAAAAAAAAAAAAAAAAAGTGGGCTGGGGGGTGCAGCTCAGTGGTCCAGCACTTGCAGAGCATGCAAGCGCAAGACCCTGGGTTCAACCCCCAGTACTGCAAAAAAAAAAAAAAAAAAGAAAGAAAGAGAAAAAGAAAGGCCAGGGTCGAGAGACCCAGAGGGCTTCCTGGAACAGCGCGAGTACCAACATGGACGCAGAGGGCAGAGAATGAGGAGGGAGAGACAGCCAGGCATGTGGAAGGGGCTGCAGCCCAGCCTTACGCTAGGCAGCTTGTAACCACAAAAAGATTGCCGTTTTTCCAAGTGCCCGATTTTGGCCCTAGGCCGAGGAGCCCGGAACGTACACCCTGCGGCAGCTCTGGGCCTCGGTGGGCCCCGTGTGCTTCGTCCTCCCGCACCTCTGCCCCACGGTGCAGTATGACGTGTACTCTGAGGAGCCGCAGCTGCACGTGGAGCCACTGGCTGGTGAGTGGGCCGTGTGGGGTGGCGCCTGCCTCCGGGCACACTGAGGCAGCCTGTGGAAGTGTTGGCTGGGACCAGCTGACTGGCTCTTCAGTCACTGGAGCATTCACTGTGGGATTCATCGCTAACTTTTTGTGCTTAATAACCATGGTGTATCTGAAAATAAGAAAGCAGAAGAGTTCACGGAGGTTGCGGCAGGGAGCTGGATCCTCCGGCTCCCGCCAGAGCTGTGCGCTGGGAGATGCTGTGCTCTGTACTCTGATCAGAAGGCGTCCCCTGTGCAGGTGCTGAGTGAGCTTGGCTCTCCAGCATGACAGTGAGAACTCAGAACGGCTGTGCTAAGGTTAGGAGGAGCCATATGCACAAGTGACTGGAGACCACATGGCCTCTCTTGAGCACTAGTGAGTGGAGGTCTCATTGTTTAGGCTGGAAACGGTGCCTTTATTTGCTTGTTTCTTCCATTTGGAAACAAAGTCAGAACCAGAAAGCATGTTTTTACCATGCGGGCACACACGCAAGCACGCGCATCACCCACGCTGCTCCCTGCCAGATGCAGACCCTCAGCCTTGGGCCCCGACTGTGAGCCACTGTAAACCTCCTCTCTCGATGATCTCAAAAAGAGGAGAGCATTTTCTTCTGTCGACTCTTCCCTAATTCTACCTATTTTTTGGTTTACAAGCTACTGCCAAGGCCACTGGCAGAAACCTTCAGGTGTCAAACACAGCAGTCTGTCAGGTGATCCTTCCGTGGAGAGAGTTTTGAGAAAGTTTTGAGAAAATTTTGAATTTTGAGAGTTTTGAGAGTTTTGAGCTCTCCACCTGTGAGGGCCCTCTGTTTCCACTTCCCTCTCTTGCCTCTCTGATTCCCCTCTTGTTGCTCGTCTCCTGCCTTCTGCCTCACCCTGACAGGGTTCTCAGAACCTTCAGCTGACTCCTCCCGCCCTTGCGTCTGACTAGGGGTGACGGCAGCCCTCCTTCCTGCTGTTCTGCTTCTGAACCAAAGCCAGGAAGACCCTGAGCAGCCCCATTACCCCTGAGTTTCTTGCCGTGTGTTCTTGAGCCTTGCTGTCTGGTTTCCCCTCACTGGCTGGCTGGCAGGTGAATTTTGAGACCCTCAGAGCCACAGTCAGCATTGTCACGCCTCACTGTCTAAACCAAGTTGGAGGTGGGACCATCAGGTTCGCAGCGTTCTCTGTTCTCAGTAGGGTCCTCAGTGCCGAGAGGAAAGGTTAGCTCAGGAGGGACTGGAGGCTGAGCCCAGAGTAGCTCAGAGGCACCGGCCCCGTGCAGTGCAAGAAGCGGCCCTGCGCCCCATCGTAGGCAACTGTTCTCTGGGGACAGGGATGCTAATTGCCGTTTTGTTCTCTTTAGATAGCCTCTTGGCAGGCATTCCTCAGAAGGTCAAGTTCACTGTCACCACTGGCCATTATACGGTAAAAAATGGGGACAGCCTCCAGCTCAGCAATGCAGAAGCCATGCTCATCCTGTGTCGGGCGGAGAACAGAGCTGTGATCTATTCTAACTCCCGAGGTAAGGGGCAGCCGGCCAGCCATGAGGCAAGCACGGGGCACGGGGCACACCACGTGAGGGTGAGAGCGCGACCGGCTTTGCCATCATCCAGTCAACGTGCCTTGGCCCTCCCGGTGCCCCGTGTCCTCAGGAGGGGTCCAAGGTCAGCACGTGTAGGTGGACCCAGCTGGCCCCCATGCTGGGCATCGTGTGTGGGGGAGGGGACTGTGCACGGTGGGTGCATTGGATGCCGGATGCCACTAACATTGCTGGGACACGAGGTTTGCCTGTGGCTGGACCGTACTCTGTGGAGACACTTGGCCAACCTTGTTCATCCCGCCTGCTGCTGGCACGTACCACGGGTCGCCCTTCTTTAGGCCCTGGTCAGAGCCCCGACAGATTTCTGTTGCCCCAGTTGCCAGCTCTGTGGAGTGGCAGGGGATGGAGTTGGTCTGTGGTAGGATGGAGCAGAGAGGCGTCACCAGGGGCGTATGGGCTCCATCGGCACCCCGAGAGCAGCGCCCTGCCTCGAGGCTCTCCTTGGGCCTCCCCCGGCTAGGTTGTCCTTCCACGTGTGTAGAACAGCAGGAGCTGGGGGCCACCTCACGCTGGGCCTGCCCCCTGCCGACTGGAGGGGACGCGCTGAGGCGTGTCTGAGGTGACTTTCGTCTCCCACAGAGGAGTCCTCCTCTGCCTCACTCCGCATCCAGGCCTCCGACAAGGTCACGAGCATCGGGCTGCCCGCTGTGCCAGCGTACCATGTGATGGAGTTTGAACTGGAGGTTCTTTCTTCACCTTCAGCAGTTGGTGGGGAGAGCGGCATGCTGTGCACACCAGAACCCCACGGGCAGAGAGCTGTGCCCTGCATGATCACCATAGACCACAAGGTAGGCTGGGCCGCCAGGGCACCGTCTGCCTCTGCTCCCACGCCACGGGCTCCTGCGCAGCCGCCTTTGTAGAGAGGCAGCGGTTCCCACTTCTCCATCCAGCTCCGGAGAGGAGAGGCACGGTGTGAGGGTAGGAGGAAGGACCGTGCAGGTTCTAGGACTCAGCCAGGGCAGCTCTCACACTGGGCTCGGCTGGAGAGACTGTCACTGTGGGCTTTGGGGCTAGCGTTCGTTGACAGCTGTTTGAGAGATCTGTGCCTCTGGTTCCAGACACTTGGGAAATTAGCTCATGGAGCGTGTGGCCAGAATCTTGTATGCTAGGATGTGTCAATGTCCTGTGACACAGATCCTGATTCTGGGGGCCCTTTTGGCTTGTCCACATGTTGGCAGCACAGACACAAGGGCAGCAGGACCGAGGATTAGACAGTGGCCACTTTCCGTAGGAGACGTGGTCAGTACCGGGTGAATGAGTGTTCTGCTCCCGCTGCGTTCATTCTTTTCCCGAGGGAAAGCGTGAAGCATGAACCCTGCTTCCCTCCGTGCCCTTCAGAGAGTCCTTAGCTTTGCCCCTAACTGACTGGTGTTCAGCATCAGGTGGATGGGATACGTGGGGCCTGACTTCCTTTCAGAGGGGCCAGTGCATGGTGGGAGCCTCCGGGACACCTGTGCCCTCCTGCGCCCTCAGGCGTGTTTGGCCTCTTGGCCCCGGCGGTCTCGCTGCTTGCCGGGACGCCTGTGCTGTGGCTCCTGGAGGCTGCTCTGGTGACGTCTGGACCTTCTGCCGATTCTGCTTCTTCTGTTTTTCTTGCCTGTGTGCACAATGTCGTGTTTCACGCTCACGTACACGTTTCTAATAGGATTCACCTTCTGACTGGTGAACGGTGCAGCCATAACGAGATGTCTGGGAAATTTGGCAGCCACCGTGGCATCAGGTGGGTGGTGGTGGTGGTGACTGTGCTATTGGGCCAGTGGGCTGAGGGTTCCTTTGTTTCCTCACAGGTGTCAATTGATTGCCCGTGGTCGATCTACTCCACTGTCATTGCACTGACATTCAGCGTGCCCTTCAGGACCACACATGCCCTGCTCTCTGCTGGAACTCGGTAATGGAAGTGTGGGGTCCCAATCTGCTTCTTTCCCAAGATTGTTGAATGGAGGTTCTTGATGCAAGGCGTGGCCTCTTTAGTGATCAGGATGCTCTCTTGTATTACCAAAAGGCCGCTGGCCTCCGCTAAAATTCATAGTAGTTTTCTCATACCCTCTAACACCTAGTCCTAGTTTACATCTTCCTGTCTCACAGTTTGTTAATTTGGGGTCCAGAGTTGCCGTGTGACTACTTGTTGTTAGGTGTCGTCGAGTCTTGTCCAACTCATAGCAACCCTCATATGGTTCTCAATGGCTCTTTGTTTCGGGATTGCCTCAGGAGTGGATTGCCACATCCTTCTCCCATTTTTGCGGTGTTGGGAATCAATCTTGGGACCTCAGAGACTGCAGAGTGGCGCTCTACCAACTGAGCTAAATCCTGGCCCCATGTGACTACTAGATGGTCTCCTTTTACCCCTGCTATTCTGTGTTTTAGGCCTGCAACCGTAGCCCTGTGGCATCCGATTCCATCATATCTTGGAAACTAAGCAGGGTGGGGGCTGGTTAGTACCTGGATGGGAGACCGCCTGGGAACACCAGAAGCTGTAGGCTTGGGAGAAGGACCTGGCAACCCCCTCCCAAAAAACTCAATCTGCCATTGAAAACCCTATGAACAGCAGAGAAGCACTGACAATAGTGTTTCCCCTGTTGTGCAGAGGGTCGCTATGAGTTGGATACCGACTCGATGGCACCTAACAACAACAGCAACAACAATTCTGTGTTTTAAGCTGCTGACTTGTTGACTGACTCCAGTTGTTTGGCCTCTGTAGGTGGCCCCTCTGGACTGGCTGGTGCATCCATGCAGGTTTGCTTAGCTGGTTCACCTGTCCCCGCATCTCTTGTCAGTTGCTAATTACCTCCATGGTGCGGTTTTTAAGGTGACGTTTTGGGTCTAATCAGTCTCTGTTATACAGCTGCACTGTACTTGGGGGGTGTTTAGCAGCACCTCTGGGCTGTCCCACTACATGCTAGTAGCATACCCTCCCGCCAGCGTGACGGCCACAGGTGTCTCCAGGCTTCGCGCAGTATCCCCTGGGAGGGCCGAGGTACTCCAGCTGAGCACGCCTGCTCTGGCTCACACCCGTCCAGCCTGGGGACAGGAGAGTTTGGAGGTGGCATAGTGTGCCACACTGGGGACACACTGGGCTTGTCCTGCTATGACTGCTGGGCTCTGGCCACAGCACAGCCTCTCTCTGTAATGTGTCACTCTTGTTCCCTTAGTCTCACAGACTGATGATAGCCAAGTAAATGGGAACACAATATCAGAACCATATTTACAGTGGAAAATCATACTAGCAGAGTTTTGTCTTCAGACCCCAGCAGGGCCACTGTAGGTGGAGGGGTGTCCTGTACTCGGTTTCTCAGTGTGCAGTCACCGGTTCCCATGAGGAAGAGCAGTCACTGCAGGAGGCTGTTTAGGGAGATTGACTGCATCATGTATTAATACTGCATCAGACACAGAACACCCCCGACCCATTTCCCCACAGACTGTTTGTTTTAAAAGATGAGGTTTTTACTGGCTTATTTATTTATTTACTTATCGTAGTACCTGAGGGTTGAACTCAGGGCCTTGCATGTGCTAGGCATGTGCTCTACCGCTCAGCTGCCTCCCAGCCGCCTTTTTACTTGGAGACAGAGTCTCACTAAATGGCAGAGCCTGCCTCTGGCCTCAAACCTTCAGCCCTCCTGGGTCACTGGGATTATAGGCATGCGTCATGGTATTTGGCTTACAGGCACATTGCCTGCCTGCCTGACTGGTTGATGGGTTGAAGTACTGAGGGGCTGAACCCAGACCTTGCTGCCCGGACTTTGCAAGTATCCTCCCACTGAGTTGCACCTCCAGTCCTTTAAAGTTTTTTATCTTGTGGCAGGATCTCACTAAGTTACAGAGGCTGCCTCTGGCCTTGAACTTGCCATCCTTCTGCCTCCACTTCCCGAGTTGCTGGGATGACAGGCATGTGCCACCACGCTTATCTTACTGGCACTTTTAAATGACAAATCAAATGTGGAATTGTATGTAACAACTTATTCTTTCTTTGCCCTGTCGCTTTTGCCATTCCCTCGTCAGCAAGGATCTTCCCAACGAAGCTGAAGCACGGTCATTAAGATTCTTAAATGACGTGTTTTGTCTTCCTGCTTTAGGAAATATGTTCAAGTTTGTGTCCAGAACTTGTCAGAACTTGACTTTCAGCTGTCAGATAGTAATCTCGAAGACACCGGCCATGCCGCCACCCTGCAGCTGACACCCCTGAATGTGCAGTGCAAGCAGGTAAATGCTGTCTGGAACCACGTGCAGGCTTTTCAGCAGGGCTCCGGGGTGTCGGGCCATGGCGCTGTCGTGTTGGAGGAAAGGGCTGCCGGGTGTCTGTAACTGCAGAGAAGAGTCCCGCTGCTGGTTTTGAAGCGCTCGTGTGCACCGGAGATGGCCTGAGCCTAGCTCCACTTGCTGCGACGTGCCCACGCATTTCACTTGTGGAAAGAGTAGGCTTATGAGAGCCTGAGGGCTACGGCCGTGGGTTAGGAAACAGATTCATAATTGTGTTTTTGGGAGAACTGTATCTTGAGCCTGCCCTAGTCTGTGTGGTTTATGCAAATGCACGCTTCTACTTGAGTCCCCTGGTAATCCTGTGGGCACCGTCACCCCTAGGAAGTGGTGCCGGCTCCATGGCCCCCAGAGGCAACAGCCTGCTGGTGCCAGGAAGGAGGAGCCGCAGGTGCTGGGGGAGCTTTGCGAAGGTCCTGTTCTGGTCCTTACTGCTGGGCCGGATCCTGCCCTGGCCTTTCCTGCCCTCTTCCCTGTGTGCTTTTGGCTGATAAATGCATTCTGAGTTGGGCAGTTTGGAGGCTTCCTGGTCAGCATCTTCAGCCCTCCCTGCTGACACCTGCCTGTTTTCCCGAGCCTGTCGCCAGCCTGTCGCCGTGCACTGTCTGTACAGTAGCAGCGTTCAGGTCAGGCCTCTAGCTGTGCTCGTTCCTCAGTTAAAGTCACATGAGATAGAAAATGATCGGCATGGATAAACACATTTGGCAATTAGTTGATGACTGTGTTCCCTTTCCTAAATCTCTGTGAAAAGTCGACTTAGAGGAGGAAATGTGGCTTTAGCTCATGAGTTCAGAGGTTTCGGTCCACGGTCGCTTGGCCTGGTTGCTTTGGGTCTGCGGGGAGGCAGCACATCATGGCGGCAGTGCGTGGCAGAGCAGAGCTGCTCACATCACAGTGGCCAGGAAGCAGAGAGAGGTGGGGGCTGGGGTACTGCGTCCTCCCGCTAGCTATGCCCCACCCCCTAAAGGTTCTGCCACCTCCATAGAGTGCCGTCAGCTGGTGACCAAGGCTTCAGCCCGTCCCAGATGCAAGAGTCCCAGATGCAAGAGAGAACAGTGACAGTCCCCGTCCCGGAGATGTGTAGCGCACATGGTCTACTCAGGAGCATTCTTTACGCTTTTCTATGATCTCCTTGCCAGGGAGCTTACAGAGTCAGAAAACATCCACAGCTTTTGCCAGTCGTGGGCAGCATCTTGTGGGACCAGGCTGGGCAGGCAGTACTGAGGGAGTAGCAGGTGCTGCAGAGCCCACACAGGCTCGGCCAGGACCAGCTCTGCCCGGCACAGCGTTCCCTTCTCGTAGAGTGGGATGTCTGTGTCCTCTGAGTGCCTGGCCCTGTGTGACAACGACAGCGGCTCTCTTTGCAGCACATCCACAGCAAGCAGTCGGTGTTCTTCGTCTGGGAGCTGACATGGACACAGGAGCCGCCCCCTCCCCTGCACGGCCGGTTCTCTGTTGGATTTTCCCCGGCTTCCGAAGAGCAGCTGGCCATCTCCCTGAAGCCCTACACGTACGAATTTCAAGTGGAGAATTTCTTTGTACGTAATGTGTTATTTGGGGTGTGGGGTGTATGAAGGGAAAGGGGAGGGTGTCACACTCTTCACACCCTCGCATTTCAGCTGGACAGATTCTGTCGACATGATGAGGCAGCAGTGGAAGGAAAGCCATCAGTTCTGGGAGTGGTTGCGTCATTGGCTGTCTTTGCTTTGGGCCCCTAGGTCCTTGTCTGGTGGCATGCCTGAGGTGTACCCACTCCTGGCTGTGTCTCCGGAATGAGCACCGACAGCCCATGAAGCCCTCACACTCTTTTCTCTTCCCTCGCTGGCTGAGAAACTCCCTGAAGTACTGCATTTATTTTTTAATATTTTTCTTTCTTTTTCTTTTTTTTCTTTTTTTTTTTTTGCAATCTAGGGGCTTGAACCAAGGGCCTTGCACATGCTAGGCAAATGCTCTACCACTGTGCTGACCCCCAGCTCCTTTTTATCTCGAGACAAGCTCTCACTGAGTTGCGCAAGCTGCAGACTCCCGATCCTCCTGCCTCAGCCTGCTGAGTTGCTGGGATTACAGGCTTGGGCCGTGGTGCCTGGCCCCCGGAAGTACTTCTTGGAGCCCTTCCATCTTGATCACTAGCTCCCACCTGCACGTTGCTTTCTGAGGCATGTCTAGTTTTTTTAAATGATAAGTAGAATCTATGGGGCTTTGCCTGTGGGATATTTTGTGTGCTTTTCTACAACTTCTGCTGCTTCTGGCAGAAGCTAGTTTGCGTGTGGAGCTAACAGTGGCGCTGAGCTGGGCGCGTAGGCCCAGGGGTGTGTTTGTGTTCCATCAGCGAGGCTGCTTGGCAGATCCCAGGACAGATGTACAGCTTTGTGAGATTTCCTTCCGACCCCTTTCTTTCCCTCTTTCTCTCTTCTTTCTCTCCCTCCCTTACCCGCTCCCTTCTTCTCTCCTTCTCTTTTTATTTTGAGTCAGGGTCTTGCTGTGTTACACAGGCTGCCCCTGTCTTCGCACTTGGAATTCTCCTGCCTGTGCCTCCTGAGTCACTGGGATTACAGACGTGCACCGCCACACCCAGCTGAAATTTCCTTTTCTTGAATTTGTCAGATGGTTTACCTGAGAAGGTCTTTGTGTTCACAGTTCTTGACATTAACAAGGAACGGTTTTTTCTCTATTTCCCTCTAACCAAAACAGACTAATTGTTTTGCTCCCTATGCTTCATTTAACTCTGTGTCTCACCTTGGAATTAAGCATAATCAGTGGTGAAGTGTGTCTTTCTGTAGCACAGACCGACAACTTTTTGATGTGTGAAGAGTGGTGAGCAAGGAGTCAGTGATGTGGTGGAAAGTCTGTAACCTGGTTGCCTAGAGTAGACCGTTCACCAGGTAGCTCATTTCACTGTCACTTTTCTCTTATTCTTTCTCTTCAGATGAAGATAATAGAAAAAAAAATTTCCTTTAAGAACCATTCAGGCTGAATAAAGGCCAGAGGAAATGTTTGGTGGTTTTCTCTTTTCAAAATTGGCATTCTTGCGACCAGAAACATAGACACCAGTTTTGCTTTGAACAACTGTATTGAGATGTTATCCGTACACATGGAGTTCAGCCATGGAAAGCACAGCTCAGCATGTTAGAGTTCTCAGGGAGTTGCAAAGCCATTGCTCTATCCTTATTTTGGAATGCCTTTGTCATACCCCACAACCAGTCACTCCTGGTCCTCCTCATCGACACAAATCTCTGGTCACAGGCAGATGTGTGTGTGGATTTTGCCTGTTCTGAACACAACAGGATCACATTACATGTGGTCTTTGAGACTGGCCTTTCTCTCCCAGCATAGTGTGATCCGAGCTCTTCCGTTCTGAAGCGTGCTTTAGGGCTTTGTTCCTCTCCGTAGCTGGAAGGTATCCCATTGTGTGGGTTGACCTACCTTCTTAGTTCATCATTAGCTAGGATTTGTTTCCACTTGGGGGGTATTATGAATAACGATGCTAAGAAAATTGCTGAACAAGTCGTTACAAGGACAGACATACGTGGTGCTCTTGGGTAAGCACGTAGGAGCAGATTGCTGGGTCATGGGGTAAGTCTGTGCTGAACTTTTTGAGAAACTGCCAAACTACTTCTCCACAAGGCAACACTACTTCATACTCGCACCAGGAGCCCGGCGGGTCCAGTTTCCACACACGCTTACCAGCACCGCTTCTGTTGTCGTTGACGTAGCTGTCCCAGTGATACGGAGCGGGATCCATTCCTCTGTCGGCTAGGGATGGTGCATGTCCTTCCATGGCCTACAGATCATTCACACATCTTCTTTGGAAACACACCTGTTGGAATCTTTCAGCCATTTTAAAATGGGGTTGTCTTTTTATTATTGGATTCTTAAGTTCTTTATATAGTCCAGGTATCAGTTCCTTTTAAGTACAGTTTGCAGATATTTTCCTTGTTTTGTGAGTTGGCATTGCACTTTGATAGTGTCCTTTGAAGTACAAAAGTTTTTCATTTTGATGAAACCTAGTTTCTCTTTCTATTACATTGAGTTTTGGTTTCAGATCTGGGAAGCCATCACCTAAGACAAGGTCATAAAAGTTTCCTCTCTCCTTGTAAGAGTTTCCTAGTCTTCATGCTCCCATTGAAGTTTTTATGTGGTGAGGGAGTCATCACTTCAGACAGGGCAGGTGAAGAGGGCTCATTTCCAAAGAGCGTTCGCATCCGGTGGGTGGTGGTGAGCCTTTCCCCTGTACTGGGGAAGAGCCATGGAGGAGGGGGTGGGTTAGGGAGAAAGCGGGGTTTGGACTGAATCGGATGACACCCAGGAGCCTGTTGGTTTTGCGAGTTGTGGTGGCAGTGCTGTGTCGTAGTGAGAAGAGGTCTGAGCGCGCAGGATGCGGTAGCAGGTGGTCTGGAGCTGGCTTGGCAGTACCGAGGCAAATTGAGAAGTGTCTGTTGACCAGGAGGAGCGACAGATCTAGGTGCTGACCGTCTCCAGCTCCTCTTGGGAGCTCTGCGGTTACCGTGCTGTCCTCCTCTCGAGAGGGCACGCACTTTAAAATATGTGCCAGAGCCTGGAGCTGGGACTCGCTGAGAGCGCTGTGCCTGCAGGAGTTGCTGACTAGAGCAGGGACTGCAACTGCTCCTCCGCCCACGGCTCGGTGGCCATCCCTGTCCAGTGTACGTCAGCGTGCGGGCTGCACCGCCCTTGCCTGCGGCCGCCTTTCTCCCAGCAGTTGGAGCGCATCTTCTTTGAACTCTTCTGTGCCTTTCTGCCCAGACGTTGTACAAAGTGAAGGCGGAGATAGCCCCACCCCCAGGGGCGGAATACTGCAAGACCGGCGCCCTCTGCTCCCTGGAGGTGTCCATCACGCGGCTCGCCGACCTCTTGGAGGTGGACAAGGATGAGGCCCTCATGGAATCCAACGAGTATTTCTCCACGAAGCTTATGTATGAAGGTAGGTCGGGCTCCTTTCTTCCTGGCCGTCCAGTGCTTTAGCTTTAAGTGAGGTGCCCTGTCTTTCACAGTGTGGTGTCACCGGGGAGTGTTTTAGAATTACAAGCATCTTTCGATAGATTTGTCATACAACACAGTCCTGGGTTCACGGGACGTGGAACCCTCTTGTCATAGATCATTCTTCTAACAGGTGCCTGTGCCCCCTTCAGGGCTCGGTGCTGAGGACACAGCGGCACTTCTCTCTGCATGTGGTTCAGGCTCCACCTGTTGCCCCTAAAGCAGCTCAGCAGCCAAGCCGCCCTGACCCCAGCTCCCACGCGGCCCTCTGCTCTCTCTCTCTGCCAGGCCCCTCTTGCCCTCCTCCTCCTGGGCCTTGGCCTCCTCAGTCCAGTGGTTCTCAGTCACACTGAATAAGACCGATGAGTCTTTACTCAAAAACAAGAACAAGTGCTGGACACAGTGGCACGCGCCTGTAATCCCAGTGGCTTGGGAGGCTGAGGCAGGAGCATCGCAAGTTCGAGACCAGAGGCAGTCTTCATAACTTAACAAGACCCTGTCTCAAAAAGTAAAAAAGTGGGCTGGAGGTGCAGCTCAGCAGTCCAGCACTTGTAGAGCATGCAGGCGCGAGGCCCTGGGTTCAACCCCCAGTACCACAAAACAAACAAATAAACAAACCAAGAACAATAAATGCATGATATGACACTGTCCATGAAAAATAACTATTCCCAAGCAAGCAAAAAGTAGTCTGACGTTGTCTTTCAAGGCTGTTCCACGTCTAGCTTAGTAGTGGGTCTCGGGCTTTTCGTGTCTCGCCTCCGGGTCCGCCTGCGGTAGGGTGTTGTATCGGTTGAGGACATAAAGAAGCCCTAGCCGCACGTAGCCTTGCAGCTGGAACAGGGAGGGGTGTTTTGGCAGCCTTTCAGGTAATGGTGCTGCTGCTTTGGCGCTGCACCAGAGCCTGACAGGTGGCAGTCTTCTGCAGACAAGTCGCCGTGTGGAACCTGAAGCTGCGAGTGAACTTCCTGCACGTCTTGTGTGAAATCTTTTGGTCTTTCCCACCTTCTGAAGGGATTTCGCCCAGGCACCGCTATGTGACACCACGCGTGGCTGTTTGGAAGACACAGTTTCCCAAGTTACACAGATCTTCTAAATGTCAGTGTGCTTCCTCTCACGGTGGCAGCAGCTTACCCCAGGAGTGTGCGAGCCCCGGGCTCTGTCACGCTCGTGAAACAAACACAAGCTTTCCAAGCATCTGCATCTTGCTTCGTCCCAAATCGCATCCTTGGTGACAGACCCACCCTCTAGCTGGTCTCTTCAAAGTGACAACCTTGAAGACGGCATCCGGCATCCAGACCGATTGCCTGCATGTTGGCCACCACTGCGGGTTACAGGCTGTTCCTGGCAACAGCAGCCAGGTCAGCGCACAGTGCAGAGCCCTGTACGCATGCGTCCCACTCAGGCCATCATCCTGAGGCACAGGTGGCACGCACGTCACCCTCTGTCCCAGAGAACGTCGAAGCTGGGAGTGCCCCTCCTGGAAGGACACAGCCAGCTCTTGGCTGCTGACCACCTGCTGTAACAGTGAGCTTCGGGCGCACACAGTGTCCGGTTGGACCACAAGGGCAGCGGGCGTCATCGTGGGGCTGCGTGCCATGTGATGCCACTTAGCCATGACGTTCTTGGGACGACACCATTGCACGGAGGCAGAGCTCATCAGTGGTTGACGAGGACTGGGAGAGGGAAGGCCGCAGGAGGCCCACGTCTGTGGCCGACAGTTCTGCGCTGGGCTGTGGTGCTGGAGACACGAACCCACATAGGTGACAGATGCCACAGACACACCCAGCCCTGAGTGCCTGCTGACGCTGGCTGGTCCATGAGGGCTGCCGCCGGGACACCCTACTGTGCTGGCGTCAGCTTCCTGTCACTGTGTGAGAGAAGCTGGTGGCAGGGGCACATGACCTCACTGACTATTTGCACAATTTCCAGTGAGTCCACGAACTTCACAGTTAACAAGAGGCTTGCTCTGGCTGACGGCTGTGAGTGCCGCAGGGACCCCGTCCCTAACTCTGGCTGCCAGGTGCTGCCTGTGCGTCTGTGACAGTGAGGAGCATAAGGAGTGTGGCAGGGGTGCGGCCAGCCCGTCGTGCCACTGTGCCTTCTGGCATGCATACAGCTGTGGCCACACCTGCTGCTCCCAGGCCTGCCAGCCTCTGTCACCTGCAGCACTGCCTGCCTTTGCTGCTGCCGCTGGTGTCCCTGAGCAGGAAGCTGTGACCTCTGTGCTGCTGGTCGCTTCTGGAGGGTCAGGTCCCATCTTGCTCCCCTCCTGTCCCCAGGGTTGTCATCACGAATGCTTACTGGGGTGTCAGAACCATGCCTCGTTAGTGGAGGCCATGTTTTAGGAATTGGCATTTGCCATTATCGCAGCTGGCACAGAGGCTCCACCCCGGCCCCTGGTGAAGGTGGTCTGAGCACCTTCTGTTCACCTCCTGGAGGAGCAGTGGGGGGGGGGGTCAGTGGTCTCTGCCACTGGCAGGGCAGTCATGGGAGGCTGAAGAGGCGTGGTGGGGGCGGGGTCAGCCTGCCTGTCGTCATTCTGCACTGTGGTGAAGCTCCAGGGAAGATCAGCCTGGAGGCTGTGGTTTCAGGGTCTCCCTTCACCGTCTGCTCACTCTGCTGCTTTTAGGCCAGAACGCTATGGCGGCAGGAGTGTGTGGCGGAGGAGGCCACTCATGTTACAGTGGCTTCCAGAGAAAAGGGTCCAGGAGCAAGGTGCACACTCCAAAGCCCCCAGTGACCTGCGCTCCCCACCTAGGCCCATTTAGTACGATCATTTAGGCCCATCAGTACATTAACCCATTGGTGACTTGCACCCACTGGGGACCAAGCCTTCAACACAGGAGCCTTTGGGGAACACTTCATGTCCAGACCACAATACAGCCCACTGGTGCGGGTGCTGCCACTCACCAGGCGCATCCCCCCCCCCCCCCCCCCCCCCCCCCCCCCCCCCCCCCCCCCCCCCCCCCCCCCCCCGCACATGCCGCATCCACTCATAGATTCAGAGCAGCTTGCTGGGTGCAGCCACCAGGATCCAGTCTGCACTGAGCCCCCTGACGTCCAGGCTGGCGGAAGCACACGTGGCTTCCGTCTTGAGGTGTAGTTAGAGGGAGGCTGCGTGTGCGCTCTGCCGTGGAGCGTGAGAAGACTGGAGAGCAGCGGCTGTTGCTCCGGCGCGGATTCTGAGTGGCCTCTTCCTCCTCTTTCAGTTGTTGACAACAGCAGCAACTGGGCAGTGTGTGGGAAGAGCTGTGGCGTCATCTCCATGCCTGTGGTCGCGCAGGCCACACACAGAGTCCACATGGAAGTGATGCCTCTCTTTGCGGGCTACCTCCCCTTGCCTGACGTCAGGCTCTTCAAGTACCTCCCCCATCACTCAGCGCACTCCTCCCAACTGGACGCTGGTAAGGAAAAGTATAGATGCTGCTCAGCTTAGCCTGGGTCGTGTCCCAATACCCGGTCGTAAGTTGAACGTAGCAAAAGTCGGAAATGCATTTACTGCCCCGAATCTGTCACCCATTCTCGCGTAGCCGTGCCTGCCTCCACCGTGCTCAGATGCTTTCTGTAGCTGACAGCTGGGCAGAGGCATCCAACACAAAGCTTGTCTAAAATCAAGAATATGTCATGTACACACCCAGATGCAGACATGGTGGGGTTTAAAACCAGAAAACACAAGGTCCCCAGCCACTGGCAACACAGTGCACAGTGTCAGTTGTCTCCTCAGGGATGGCCGGGCTGACTGGGAGCTGTGGTGCCTGTCACCACCCAGCATCTCGGAGAGGATCAGGTCGCATAGTGTTAGCTCAGGAGATCAGAATTCAGAATCTGAAGTGCAGTTGGGAGTCTCTACCAAGTGCATGTTGCTCTTGCACGAAGTGGAAGAATCTTCAGTGAACCCGTTGTAAGCGTGGGACCGTCTGTGCAAATTCAGTGTTTGAGTAGGTGGTGACTTCATGTGGAGGGGGCAGAAGCTGATGTTGCATAGAGCAGATTTGAGAATTTAACGTTTTCAGTGGCAGTAGACACCTGCACCTTACAGTCTTGGACACCTGATCTGAGGGTCGAGCCTCTTTATGTGCCTCAATTACCTGTAAAGGCAGTGCCTTGGCCGAGCTCAGTGGTGCATGCCTATAGTCTCAGCCGCTTGGGAGGTGGAGGCAGGAGGATCGCAAGTTGGAGGCCAGAGGCAGACTGCATAATTTAGCGAGACCTTCTCTCAAAAAGTAAAAGATGGGCTGGGGATGCGGCTCAGCGGTAGAGCAAAAGCATGTATCAGGCCCTGGGTTCAGCCCCCCGTTGTTGCTAGGAGCCGTCGAGTTGTGTCCAACTCACAGAGACCCTCATAGGGTTTTCAATGGCTGATTGTTTCGGGATTGCCTTGGGAGTGGGTTGCCAGGTCCTTCTCCCATTTTTGCGGTGCTGGGAATCAAACTCGGGATCTCAGAGACTGCAGAGCAGCGCTCTACCAACTGAGCTAAATCCCAGCCCCGGGTTCAGCCCCTAGTACCACCAAAAAAAAAAGGCAGTGCCTCAGGTGGCATTCTCCCGTGCCCCAGGGGCAGCTCAGCGTGGCTGTGCCCCTCCACGTTCCTCTGGTGGCGCTGCAGCGTGGTCTGACTTGCCGTGTGTTCCGCAGACAGCTGGATAGAAAACGACAGCCTGTCCGTGGATAAGCACCTGGACGACCACCTGGACTGTAGCAGCGTACGGAGCAGAGGCAGCGTGCACTCGGCCGCCAGCAGCGAGCACAAAGGCCTTCCCATGCCCCGGCTCCAGGTGCTGCCTGCCGGCCAGGTCTTCAACTCCAGCGCCAGCACGCAAGTCCTGGTCATTCCCAGCCGAGACGACCGTGTCCTGGAAGTCAGTGTTACATGACAGCGCGGCCGGGGGTGCGCCAGGAATCGTGGCTGGATTGCGCTCTGCCCTAACATGCTAGCTCCAGCCAGACTCGGGCGCTCCTGCCTGGCCACAGAGGCCTCGGAGAATGGTGTCTCTTCCTGCTGTCTGCGACAGGCTCCGTCCTTCTCCCCTGACCCTGCTGGTGTGACCGTGCTCCCTCATCTCTCCCTCCCTCCCTTCCCTTATCCCTCCCTCGTCCCTCCCCTCTCCTGAGGCTTGCACCCTTGGTCTCCTCCGCAGCCTGTCTCCCACCCGCCCCACACAGAGGCCCGCTGTCCTTCACGTGGGCACCCAGCAGGCCTCGAAGCCTTCTCACGATGCTGCCCTCTGGCCACACGGCTGCCCAGGGCCTGGCCCCAGAGGGCTGGTGGAGCCTCTGAGGGGTGAAACGTGGTCCTTTGCTCCAGGTCACCCAGTTGTGCTTTTCTACAGTAACACCTTTTGGGGCTGGGGGGTGGGGTGGGGGGAGGGAACACAACCCCTTCTGTGCCTTGGGATGCAAGAACCGGGAGGTCCCTGGGGGTCCACCGGCAGGAGCCATGTTAAAGGTACTTGAGAAAGACTAGACCAGGGCCTAAGGAACAGCGCAGCGAGCAAGTGGCTTTGCAGTAGATGTCTCTGGATCCCTGTTTCCCTCTAATATTGATTGAATATCATATGCACTTGGAATTAAATATATATTTATTTTAATCGTCATTATACATGTGGGGATTAATATGTTGTTTGCTTTTCTCTGACTTTTAAAAGTCTGTACATACGATTGTAGCTGTATAACCAACCTCTTTGTTTTGCACCTTAACTCTTAGAAGCGAAGGGGGGGTGCTCTGGTCTGGCCGTGGGAGGACTCAGAGCCTGGAGGGCCCTCTGCTGGTCCACTCACTGCAGTCATTCTGTACCAACGGGTTAATTTACTTTTAGCTGTAAATTTAATTGTACATACAATTGATTTATTATTTTTTAAAGTACAGACTAACTGATATAACGTTTATGTATACGTTGTACCAAAAATCAAGGATAAAATAAATGTGTTTGTTTTTACTGGTGTGAAAGTCACAGCTTGTAAATACATGTTGTATGTATTAGACCTTTTCAGCTCTCCAAAGCAAAGTATTTTTGTACATATGAAAGAAAACAGAGTGCTCTGAATTCATTGGCAGTGTGCATGGAATGCAACTCGACAACACTGTGTGGAAAGAGCAGCGAGGAGATGTGGTGGGTCCAACAGAGGGTGGGCCTCAGAGGAACCTGAGGCCCAGGAGCCAGAGTGAGCGCTCCTCAGCTGCAATGACCCTGCCAGGCATGGCCCCCAGGAGGCCAGATGAGAGCCAAGGTGACTGCGCAGTCGTTCCCAGGGCTCTGTACGGTGGCTTTTGCCTCATTCAGTAAAGAAAAGGTGGCGTGGTTATCCCTCGTGTCTTTTTCATTTGTGGAAATCGGAGGCACGTGTAAAGAAGGTAAACATTCATGTGTTCAGTTAATCTTCTCACAGATTTATCTTCCCTATGCTCAGTTTAATGAAGTTGGGCAAACTTTTTAGGCAAATTAGAACTTGAAACGTAATCAAAGTTCACAGGCCTCTGAAAAAGGGTTCTGTTGTAAAAGTTGACAGTTGCCCTACAGACCTGCCAGGTCATGAAGAGATCTTTGAGATCTGATTCTGTCAGAAAGGCCTCCACTCCACATTGTCAGCCCCGGTCCAGGAGGCCAGAGCCATCTCCTGTAGTGTGCTTCCTGGTCACCATCCCGATGAAATTTTCTAATTACATGTATTTACAGGAAGAAAATGACGGGGCAATCCAAAGTGTTTATGGTAGTTTCTCACTACCTGAAAATGGAATGAAGTCATACCTTCATAGGTTCTTCTTCTCTTAATTACTTTTGCAAAGACAGAAGAACGTAGCCGGGCGTGGTGGTGCACACCTATAATCCCAGTGGCTCAGGAGGCAGAGGCTGGAGGATTGAAAGTTCGAGATCAGAGGCAGTCTGCATAAGTTAGACCGTGTCTCAAAAAAAGTTACCAAAAATATGGGCTGGGCATGCAGCTCAGTGGTCCAGCACTTGCAGAGCATGCAAATGTGAGGCCCTGGGTTCAACCCCCAGTACCAAAAAAAAAAAAAAAAAAAGAAGAATGTCACTCAAAGGTTGAAGTCACCTTTGTTTCTTAATTTTCTTTGTAAGAGCAGCTAGAAGGCTGTCACTGGATTTTTGTTGTACGGTCATGTGTTTGAGACAGGCTGGTTTTGTTGATAAAGATGTAGCAGATGTTGACGAGCTGTGACACCAGAGATGGAATATGTTTCAAGAGCAAATATACAGCTGTTTTACAGAGAACCTGTAGAACATGTAGATATAAGCAAATGGAAAAGAAAATCAGTTATAATTTTTGTGAATTTCATGGGGTCTCCTGTGATTGGAAAGATTATAACTTTTTTGATTCTAATGTGGGAATTGTATTTAATCTGAAAATGACTTCTCCCTAAATTCCACTGTCAGCACAGCCTGGGTGGGTCAGATTCCTATGTTAATAAGTCTTACTTGACAAGGCTAAAATCCCAAGAGTAGCCAAACTACACACATCTATTCACTTAAGTGTTTAAGGTTAAACTTTAAAATGAAATTAAACTCGCCAGGTTTGTATCTAAAATGAAAAGTTAGCTACTTACTACAAAAACTAACTGGGCTGATCTGTGTGTTTACTTTCAACTGTTACGTTTAAAGTAATTCCTACTTGATTTTAACATTTTGGTGGTTTTTTTTTTCATGACCACACCCCTTTCTCTACATTTACTCATCCTGGACCTCAGGCTGCAAGATCCGCCATCATCCTTACAGTTTGCTGGGATTCTGTGACATGGAAAGGGTGACAACTGACTCTGACACTGCAGGTGTTAATTCCATGTTTAAGGTTCACTATGGAAAGACATTTTTTCACGCCATTCTGTAACATAATGTCGGACGAAACCACTGTATTAAGATTGTTTAAAATGTAAGCATTAAAGTTCTGAAAATACGCATTTTAAGAAAAACCCTTGCTGTTCTGATCTTGATGCTGTGGATGGCGCGGTGTGGCGACCAGCGTGCAAAGCTCGTTTCCTCTCCGAGCCGTGTTCCTGACTCAGGCACAGGTGACGGGCTCCGCGGGGAGCGCTGGAGGTTTTTCTCGATTTCCTACCCGGCGACCACAGGACCTGGACGCCTCGGCCCCCACGGCTCATCCCGCGGACGGCCGCTGGGCTCCAGCCTCCTCCTCCGTGGTCCCCGGCCCTCGCCCGGAGGCCCCAGGACCACAGCGGCTGCGAGACGCCGAGCATCTCGCTGAGGCCCCGCCCCGGAAGTGCGCAGCGTGCTGTCTGTAGCCCCGCCCAGGAAGTATGCCGTGAACGCCCGCCCCGGAAGTGCTCGCGCCGTGAGCGCCTGCCGGCGACTTCACTCGGGAAGTGTGCGCCGGGGCGCACGCCTGGGGCCGCCGGGATGAAGTTCGCGTACCGGGTGAGCGCGGGCGCGGGCGCGGCGACCCCGGGGCGGAGCGGGGCCCCAGCCTGGAGGGGGGGTGCGGCGCTGCGGGAGCGGCCCGGGCGTGCGCCGTCCCCGGCGGGTGGACGCCCAGGTGG
Organism: Pedetes capensis; assembly: GCA_007922755.1. Lineage (NCBI taxonomy): Eukaryota > Metazoa > Chordata > Mammalia > Rodentia > Pedetidae > Pedetes > Pedetes capensis. Next base: position 190,754 of record VMDO01000859.1, read on the forward strand.
GACTGGTCGCGGGGTGCAGGCGTGGGCGTGCGCCGGTCCCCCCGGGCCCTTCGCCGCAGCCGGCCCGGGAAGCGCTGGGGTCGGCCAGCGGCCCATCGCCGGGGCCCGGGGTCCTCCTCCATCCCGGTGACTGGCGGGAACGTCCTCCCCGGGGCTCCGTCGGCCCCGTCTCACGCTCGTCCCGACTAAAGGGAACCTGGCGATGGGCCCCGGAAGTGCTGCTCCCCGGCGGACCCCGACACCAACTCTGAAACCGGGTCCCGCTCTTCACCGGCCTCTGCCGGCCCTGGAGCAGTCAGCACAGAGTGCCTGCCGCACCTCCGCTCCGGAGCCGGGCTCCTGCCTGGTTCTCCAGACTTACACGCCAGGGTGTACTGCCTGGCTCCTCCCCTCTTAGGTCCCAGCCCGGGTAGCCCCTTTACGCAGCCTCCCGACCGTGCTGAGGGGTTCTCTGTGTTTGTACTTCGCAGTCTGATCATGGATTTGTCATCCCTTTCCTGCTGGCTGTAGAAGCTAAGGTGCAGGAGTTTGCGTGCTTGCCTGCGTCTCCTGTATGGATAGCAAACGCTTGTGTTTGGATCGGTGCGTAAATAGAGCACCGGCACACAACAGCTGGGGATCTGTTGATCCCTGGACACTCCTGGGACCCTGTTCCACTTTTTCTCTTCCTCAACTGTGGATCCAGCTGCCCTTTAAGCCTGGCATGTGCCTTCTGTCTTAGGCATTTCTTGCTTCTTGGTGGGAGCCTTGAGCCCCTGAGAGTTTGGTTCACTTACTCCTCTCCTGCCCAGGAGGTGTCTCCAGGGATGAGCAGACCTTGCCGCCAGGCCAGCAGTGCCACCTCTTCCAGGGAGCCAAGACTGTTTCGCTTATGTTAAAACGGCTTCATTTTCTTTTCAGTTCTCAAATTTGCTGGGTACGGTTTATCGGCGTGGAAACTTAAATTTCACTTGCGATGGAAATTCAGTTATCAGCCCGGTGGGGAATCGAGTCACTGTGTTTGACCTTAAGAAGTAAGTATACAGCGGGCTGTGTTGCATGCGCCTGGAGTACTAGTGACTCGGGTGGCTGAGGCAGGAGTGTGAAGCCAGAGGCAGCCTATGATACTCAGCATGATCCCCTGTTTCATGATTTAAAAAGAAAAGCTCACTAAGGGGCTAGGGCTGAGGCTCAGTGGTGGAGAGCTTGCCCAGAAAGTGCCTGGGTTCAACCCTCCAGTAGTGCAAGGAAAAAAAGAGCATGCCAGAGCGATGGTAACAGTGCTGACGGTAACCGACTCGTGAGGGCTGACCGTCTTCCTCACCTTCCTGCTTATGGTGCATCTGTTGATGAAGGCGACCTGAGAGGGCTTTGGGATGTAGTGAGGTCAGTGGGTCAGAGGTGGAGCTGCCCACCGGGTTCCCTGTTCTTCATCCCAGTGTCTTAGCTAAACCTTCTGTGTCTAGGACACTGGTGTTGCCCGTGAGTGTAAAAACTGTGTCATTTGTCTCAGTTACTGGGAAGGGGCCTTGCCTCTCTAGTAGAGGTGGTGGCAGGCAGGAGGTTGTGCTCAAGGTCAGTCCCTGCACATCAGTGGAGGCCACGGAGGCCCTGAGGCCAGGCGGGGCTGAGGGAGCTCAAGCCGCTCTGGACTCTGCCTCACGAACCCTGATGCTGCTTGGCCTCCCCACGAGGATGGGCAAGCCTCGAGTTTCCAGTCTGGCAGCTGGAGGTTGATTTGCGTTCAGGTTTAGCTCCCTTCCACACAAATGCATAGCTCCTCTTGTCACAGGGCAGACCTTGTTGGGGAGGCTGTGTGCTGACCTGCAGCCTGGGTGAGGCGCCATTGTTTCAGGGCCACTAGGCTCTTTGTCTTGCTCTGCAGCTCTGCCTGGTTAATTCTAGGCCTCAGTTTCCTTATCTGTATAATGGAGCAGCAGTACTTGCTCTACTTACAGCCAGTAGCTGGTACCGGGCATTTCAGGGTCAGGTTGGCTGCTGAACTGTGAGGCCCACTACTGTTTTGTCTCAATAACATCTTGTGTGGGGCTTTCTAGAGCAAGAAGAAAGTTTGTTGAAGAAAATTTGGGCCCTGGGACAACAGGCCTAGAACCTACCTGAGGCCCTCAGAGACCTAACTGCTTGTTGCTGCCTGCTTTTCTGTGTGTTCTCTTTAAAAATACGTGCACCTTTATGTGCTGTCTTTCCTCTGCCCAACTTCTTCTAGAGACAGAGTCATTTCCTCCTTTCCTTCACTGATTGGGGGGAACAGAGATGAGAGGTGAACTCTGGCATAAGGGGCCTCGTGACATGGAGAGGGCCACGTGAGAGGATGGGCTGCCAGCCTCTGGCCACCTCTGTTGCCCTCATCTGACAACACGAGACCCACTACACGCTGTGGCTTTTGTCTTTCTCAGCAACAGATCTGACACGCTGCCCCTGGCCACTCGGTACAACATCAAGTGTGTGGGGCTGTCTCCAGATGGCCGCCTCGCCATCATCGTTGATGAAGGTAGGCACGCTCACTGTGGGCAGGGACTATGGGCATGAGGGCGACAGGAGCCCAACTGAGGCCCCCTGCGGGTGAGGCCTGGGCGGGTGCTGTGGGTGGCTCTTCTCCTGAGCGAGCGAGGGTGTGCCGCGAGTGGCACCATGTCCCTGAGGGAGGAGGGTGTGCCTAGGGTGGCTGTGTGCCTTCTGTGCTGTGTGCCAGAGGCATCGCGGGGGACAGGGCTCGGCGTCATGGGACCCAGGATGGGCAAGCGTGGCACTCGCCTACGTGTGAGCTGTGCGGTGTCTGGAGCTGGGGTCCCTGGGTGGCTGCAGTTCACCCACTGGCCTCTTGCAGGGGGCGCTGCGCTGCTGGTCAGCCTGGTCTGCAGGTCCGTGCTGCACCACTTCCACTTCAAGGGCTCTGTCCACAGCGTCTCCTTCTCCCCTGACGGCAGGTGAGTGGGGCGGATCTTCAGTGCTTCCTTCACGTGGCCTGCCTCCTTCCACTCAGGCTCTGGGGGGCACCTGGGCACACAGCTAGTCTCGGGCATTAGTGGCTCCCTCCTCTGCTGCCGTTCAGCCTCTGTCCTGCAGGAGAGGGGCACTACGCAGGGCCAAAGGGCCAGCTGTGTCTTGAGGCTCTGTGGTGGTCTCGGGCCGTTGTTGGTCCACGTGGCCCTGAGTATCGCCTGTGTCCTTATTTCTCCTGCAGAAAGTTCGTCGTCACAAAGGGCAACATCGCTCAGATGTACCACGCCCCTGGGAAGAAGCGCGAATTCAATGCGTTTGTCCTGGACAAGACCTACTTCGGGCCATATGATGAGACCACGTGCATCGATTGGACGGACGACTCCAGGTGAGGCTTCAAGGCACTGTGACCTCCTGAGAGCAGGCTTCCTTCTGTGCGACGTTGCACTTAAAATGTTGTCTCACGGACCCTGCTCAGGACTGGGCAGCGGGCTCCAGTCTGCTCTGTGCTGCTCTGGCGTTTGTCACTGGGAGCCAGGCAATGGAATCTGGGTCTTCATAGAAATGAGTTATCATTGTGTTTGTCACCAAGCCCCCCAGCCAGCTGTGCTGTCAGGAGCTCGTGGGCTGCTGAGGCCTGGTTCCCTCCTGAGGCCACCGGCCCTGACTATCCCTGTCCTGAAGCCATCTGTGGAGTTTCTGCCACTTCCTTGTCCACCCTGCACCCCACCATGTAGTGGTCAGTTTGGGTCATAGGAACAACCTCGTTCCTGTACCCCGGCAGGGCTGTTGGTGAGGGGAGCGCGCGGACTGAGTGTGAGCGCAGTAAGCAGGGAGCCTGGGGCGGGCCACCACGCAGCTGAGCCCCCGTGCTGCCTCAGGGTGTCATGGCGCAGCCACACCTTTGACTGCTGATGCGGTGAGATTGGGGTCTCAGACAGCATCGGGAATGTGAGGAACCCCCGTGCCCAGCAAAGGCAGCTTGGTGGATGCCCGGAGGAGACGGGTCATTCTGAACTAAGCCGTCCTTTGTGGCCTATGCAGGGGACCGGGTCCCTCCCGGCTGCCTTCAGAGGGCAGCAAGGCTGGTCTCGGGCCCTGAGCCTCTGCCTCCCCTGTGTTCCAGGTGCTTCGTGGTTGGGAGCAAGGACATGTCCACCTGGGTGTTTGGAGCTGAGCGCTGGGACAATCTCATCTACTACGCGCTGGGGGGACACAAGGATGCCATCGTGGCCTGCTTCTTTGAGTCCAACAGCCTGGACGTATGTCCCGTGCCCCAGGTCCCAAGCCCAGCAGTGGGAGGGCGAGGACACCTTGGGGATTGGGGCCCTTCACCGACTAGCAGTAGCCGCTCCGTCCTCTTTAGAGGTGGCCTTAGTGGAGCTGGGGAGAGGGTGCCTGGTCGCAGTGGCCTGTGGCCCCCACAGCCTGGGCGTCAGGGTGGGTGGCCCGAGCCCAGGCCTGGCACTTCCCTCGCAGCTGTATTCGCTGAGCCAGGACGGAGCCCTGTGTGTGTGGCAGTGCGACACGCCCCCCGAGGGTCTGAAGCTGAAGGCCCCCACAGGCTGGAAGGCGGACCTGCTGCAGCGGGACAAGGAGGAGGAGGAGGAGGAGGAGGAGGGGGAGAGGGAGACCACCATCCGGGGCAAGGCCACCCCGGCTGAGCCAGAGAAGACGGGGAAGGTGAAGTACTCGCGGCTGGCCAAGTAGGTACCCAGGGCCCAGGGCCAGGGCCTGGTGCTCCTGGGGTGGGCTTCTGGGCGAGCGCCTGGAGGGTCAGAGAGGCCCTGTGTCTGTGGGCCTGGACTCCGGATCGTAGAGCACCTGCCCAGGCAACCTCAGCGGGCTGGGCGGTTTGTACGCCAGGGCGGAGGAGGGGAGGCCGGCCTGGCGGGGGCAGCTGTGGCTCTGGCAGCTTCGGCGGTGTGGGGAGTAGGTGAGGCCCTTGGCCTTGGGGTGCGTGGGGGGCAGGAGCACACTCTCCTCATGGTGGGCCCAGGAGACAGCTGGCGAGGGCAGGGCCTGTGACTCTTGCCAGCAGCAGGGACTGGGCGCTGCTGGTGCTGAGCCGGGCAGCTCTCTGCTTCCTCTGCTCCGCCCCACAGACCTCCACGAGGGGTGAGCCTTGGCCTTAGGCCCTGTGGCCACCCATCGTGGCCCCCTTTCGAGCTGAGGTCAGCTGAGACACTGTGTCAGAATCGAGTTGACGGGGGTCAGTCCTATTTGGGGGAGGGGCTGGTCATGGTCACATGAGAGCGGGGTCAGCAGCTGGGGGTGCTGTTTGGGTGTTTCAGCCTGGGTCCCTTAGTTGAGCAGTTGTTTGGCACCCACTGTGTGCTGGGCTCTGGGAACACCTTGCCTGCCCTTGTGAGGTTTCCTTTCCGTTGGAGATGTGTGAAGTGATTATGTGGCCTCGTGGGGTTGTGGGTGACTGAGGGGTGTCCCCAGTCAGCTCTGTTTTCAGAAGCCCCCAGGCATCAGTGAGAGCTGATGTGAGGGAGAGAAGAGGGCAGCATCTTGGAGGGAGGCCAGACTGGGCTGGACTTGGGGTGCGGGCTTGTGGGAGGTAAGGGCATAAGGGGTGTGGAGGGTCAAGAGAACCCCAGCACAAAGGCAGTGGCTCTGCCACGGGCAGGGAGAGGGGGAGCACAGTCAGAGCAGGTCTGGGTGGACTTGGATGGATGTGGGCCAGGACTGGAGAAAACCCCAGAGAAGGGCAGATACAGCCCCGTGCTGGTGAGGAGGGAGGGAGAGCCGCCTGCAGCCCCATCGCTGTTGAAGAGGGAGGGAGAGGGTGGAGCTTGGTTGTGATGCAGAGGCTGGGAGGTGGGAGTCAGGGCGCCTCTGGGGTCACCCTTGTGTGCGAGTGGGAGGTGGGGCCCTCTGGAGGGGCGAGTACAGGCAGGAAGCAGAGGGCGCTGGCCATGCGGCGTCTCCTGCAGTGTAGGCTCCCCTGCCCCGCCGGCCACGTTCTCTCTGGTCACCCTGCCCACCTCTGGCTCATTGTCAGTGGGTGACCGTGAAGACCCTGGGGGCCTCAAGGAGTCAGAGGAGCTACCAAGGGTGTGGCCAGTGACGTGGGTAGGGGCCAGGGTGCCGGCCCCAGGGCCCTCCTCCCACCGGGCTCCCCTGTCACCTCAGGTACTTCTTTAATAAAGAAGGAGACTTTAACAGCCTGACAGCCGCCGCGTATCACAAAAAGAGTCACCTCCTGGTTACGGGCTTTGCTTCCGGAATCTTCCACCTGCATGAGCTCCCAGAGTTCAACCTCATCCATTCCCTGAGGTGAGTCCCCCTCGCTGGGTGCTTCGTGGGCGCTCCCCGAGGCCCAGGGCCTGGGCACAGCTCTCGCAGGGCAGCTCCCCACCAGTCTGAGTCCTGGGTTCCAGTGCAGACCTTGGTCTTGGCGACACATTCTCACGTTTTTCTTTGTGTCCTTTTTTTTCCCTTTGTTCGTCTCGAGAACGTGGAGAAAATTGAAACGGTAGTTCCAAAAATAGCTTCAGGTTGGGAACAGTGTAGGAGGGAAAGGGGGCAGCCCAGGGCGGCCCCTCATGACTGGGCCGTGGGTGGGCTGGACTCTGCTCACCCGGCCCTGCTTTCCTGCTCAGCATCTCAGATCAGAGCGTCACCTCGGTCGCCATCAACAGCTCCGGGGACTGGATCGCCTTTGGCTGCTCAGGTTTGTTTTGTGCCTGGCTGTAGGAAGGGAGCCTTGGAGAGAAGCCTGCCTGAGGTCGAGCCGTGGGCCAGAGGGCTGGGCGGCCCCACAGGGTTACTGAGCGGCCTCCTGTGGCAGCTTTGGGGGCCTGTGTGGCAAGGGGGGTCTGAACACTCCAGAGTGACTTCTCTGAGTCCTGAGGCCTGTGAGTTCCTGCTTGAATTTCGGTCCCTGCCAACAGCTCCTTGAGTGGCCCCTTAGCCTTGGCCCCTAAGGGTGCAGCTGTCCTGTGCCACTGCCCAGCTGCATGGTGGGGCTGTGGCCCATGTCCCGTGTGACTTCAGGCCTATGCTGTTGGCAGGGGGTGGCTGACACGGGCGCAGGATCAGTCGGCCTCTTGTCCCGGGTAGAGTCAGAGGCTGGGCGCTTCTGCCCTGGGGTGCTCGTCCGTGCGGGGCGCCCAGCTCCCCTGTGCCCACAGGCATGGGCCAGCTGCTGGTGTGGGAGTGGCAGAGCGAGTCCTACGTGCTCAAGCAGCAGGGCCACTTCAACAGCATGGTGTCGCTGGCCTACTCCCCCGACGGACAGCACATCGTCACCGGCGGGGACGACGGCAAGGTGGGCACCGGGGCGGGCAGGCCGGATGGCGGGGCTTGGTCTGGCATTTGGCCGCCTCACAGGTGCCTGAAAAGATCTAGTGGGGTTTGAGTGGAGATGGTTGAGTGTCCGTGTTTCTGTCTGAGGCCACAGGCCCTTGTCAGACCTGCCTCAGGCCACGTGTGACCTTGGCTGGGCCTCCTCGTCACCCGGCCTTGTGTCCGTCCTCACTGGGTGGCCGTGGCCGTGGGCAGGCCTGGGGTGGCTGTGTTCACGCCCTCCCTCACTTGCTCCACAGGTCAAAGTGTGGAACACCCTCAGTGGCTTCTGCTTCATCACTTTCACGGAGCACTCGAGTGGGGTCACTGGTGTGACCTTCACTGCCACCGGCCACGTCATCGTGACCTCCTCCATGGACGGCACCGTGCGGGCCTTTGACCTTCACAGGTGAGGGCCTCCCTCCACGGCCCGGGGCTCCAGCCGGCAAGTGGGTGGTGGAGGGAGAGCAGCGTGGGGGGCCGGCCTCAGCGCATTTTCCCTGCAGGTACCGGAACTTCCGCACCTTCACCTCTCCACGCCCCGCCCAGTTCTCCTGCGTGGCTGTTGACTCCAGTGGGGAGATTGTCTCTGCCGGCGCCCAGGACTCCTTCGAGATCTTCGTGTGGTCCATGCAGACAGGCCGGCTCCTGGACGTAAGAGGCGGCCGGTCAGTCCCGGGGGGCCACATTCTGAGGGCGATGGGGCAGGGCCGAGGCCGTCCTTGGTCTGCCCTTCACAGAGCTGACGCGCTGGGGCGTGCGGGTCTCCTCCTACCAGCCTGGGAGCAGAGCAGGGAGCGAGATCCCAGCAGCAATTCGGAGGCCTCTCCTGGCCTGGCCTCCCATGCTCCCACACCAAAGCGTAGCCCCAGCCCCTTGTCCCGTGTGGAGCTGCCTGCAGCCCCCCCGCCCCGCCCGTGCCCGGCTGGCACCCCACTTCTTCAAACCTCCTTGCTGCTTAGGTTTTGTCTGGCCATGAGGGGCCCATCAGTGGCCTCTGTTTCAACCCCATGAAGTCCATCCTGGCCAGCGCCTCCTGGGACAAGACGGTGCGCCTGTGGGATATGTTCGACAGCTGGAGAACCAAAGAGACGTTGGCCTTGACCTCGGATGGTGAGCTGCAGCTGGGCCAGGAGGCAGGGGCAGGAGGCCAGGTGGTGGGCGCCTGCCATCATCCGGCTGTGGTCTTCTCTTCTGAGTCTTCCTCTGCCCCGTTGTTAGCTGTGTTTGACATGAGTCCAGGGGAGGGAAGGACGATGCCACCCCAGACCCAGCAGACCGCTAGTCAGGCCGCTGTCCGTCCCATTGGCCTCAGCCCCAGGGCCCTAGCCAGGCCCCCAGCCGTTGGCAAACAGCTCTGAGTGCGCAGGGCCCCCAGTGGCCACCACTTCCTCCGCTCTCCAGAGCTGTCTTGGAGTTTGGCCCCGGCTCCCCAGCAAGGGGCCAGGACTGTGCTTGCGTTGTTTCCAAGGGGTGAGGGTGAGGCTGTTGGCGAGGAGCCTGGCCGTCCCCTTCCTTTCCTGAGGCCGGGCCTCAAGCTCTGTCCTCCCTGCCTACGGCTGGTCCTGGGATGGGCATGCACTCCAGACCCGCCCCGTGTTCCCCTCAGAAGGACCTCGGCTATGGCTCTCCTGGCAGCCTCGGGGCCAGCCAGACTGCTCCCTCCACAGAACCTTCGCGCCTGCCCTCCTGCCACATCTGCCCTAGTGGCCAGGGGTGCTCATTTGTGTCCAGCTGGGAGCTGTGGTGCCTTGGCCCCCTGGGTTGGTGCTCTTCTCGGGAGGAGCTTCCTGTGCACCCAGGGGTGCTTCTGTTCCCTAGACTGTGGGCGTGGCCTATTTGCCAAGGTTGGCCTGAGGTTGGTTTCTTTCTAGCCCTGGCTGTGACGTTCCGGCCTGATGGTGCGGAGCTGGCTGTGGCCACACTGAACTCCCAGATCACCTTCTGGGACCCCGACAGTGCCATCCAGACAGGCTCCATCGAGGGCAGGCACGACCTCAGGACCGGCAGGAAGGAGCTGGACAAGATCACAGCCAAACACTCGGCCAAGGGCAAGTGAGTGTCGGGGCTCAGTCAGCGGGGCCCAGCCAGGGCAGCACACCGGCCCCTCTGCTGGCTCCTCCCATAGGCAAACTGCCCCGTGCCCTGACCCAAGACCCTGGGGCCAGGTTCTTACAGCCACCTCTCCAGCACAGGCCTTGTTCCTGAGACTGCAGAGTCCCTGCAAGAGAGGGGCTGAGTCTAAAGGCCTGGCCCAGGACATACCCAGCGGGGAGGCTATTTGGGTTTGCTAAATCCAATTCCAAACCTGACGTTACCAGCCTCGTGTTTAAAATGACTTAAAACAACAACAAAAAAAAAACCAGTCTTTTCACCTTAGTTCTGGACAGCAAAAGCCACGACCTGCTCCATGGGCTTGTCTCTGGACCCCGGGGAGTCATGGCGGTTTGTGCTGACGGAGCCCCTGTGGCTGGGCCCGGGTCCTGGGCGCTGAGGAGCCTGTTAGCAGAGGGGTCGTCCTCCAGGGGCAAGTTTTGAGCCTGTGTGGCAGGTTTCCGCGTGAATATCTGCTTCATTCCTCTTAGGCGTAGACCTAGAAGCAGAGCAGCCGCATTCTGCAGTGGCTCTGTGTCCGCTGTGGGAAGCACCCGCTGTTTTCCACACTGGCTGCCCCGTTCCCCATCCCTGGGAGCGGCCAGGCCCTGGGCTCCGCATCCCCCGTGCCCTTGCCAGCACTGGCTGCTTCCTCCCCGCACTAGTCTGGTGAGCGTGCGGTGGTGCCTGGGAGTTTCTTTTCGTTCCCCTGATGTGCGAGCTGGTGGTCTGGCTCCGTGTTCCCTGGAGAGTTGTCAGGTCTCTCACCCATCTTGGAAGGGTCTTTGGGGGTTCGTTGAGCTGGGGGGTTCTGTGTCTGCCTGGGTGTGGGGTTGCAGTTCTGCCTCTGTTGGTTACTTGCTGCGATGCAGCGGCAGCACCTGGTGGGGGCAGCTTTAGGAAGGCCCCGAGAGGCCGAGAGAGGACACCGGCGCAGGGGCGCTCCCCGGGGGCTGCAGCCCGGGTCTTGGCGCCGCTGAGTGCCCGCTGAGTGCCCGCGTCTCCCCGCATCTCCCCTAGAGCCTTCACCACCCTGTGCTACTCCGCGGACGGCCAGAACGTCCTGGCCGGGGGCATGTCCAAGTTCGTGTGTCTTTACCACGTCCGGGAGCAGATCCTGGTGAAGAGGTTTGAGCTCTCCTGCAACCTCTCTCTGGACGCCATGGAGGTGAGCGGCAGTGCCGGCTCCCTGGGTCCCGGGCAGACTGGGGACCATTGTCAACACACAGGCTGTGGCTGCGGCTAAGTGGGAGGCCCAGCCCACACCTTCCCTGCCTTCAGGGCTAACACCACCGAGTCAGGTGGCGCTGAGGGTCAGGGTCCCGCATGCACTGGCTCGGGCGGATATGTGAGCCCCAGGAGGGAAGGAGGGGAGGAAGGAGGCGCTGGTGGGTCCGGCCCGGGCGCGGCTTCCCGCCTGCACTTGTGCCGTCTGCCTCCAGCATGAGAGGGCTACACCCTCACTGTCTCCACGGGTGCCCTCGCTCCCAGCGGCCTGCAGCCTGTGGCCCAGCCTCCTGCTCACAGCCTGTACCTCAGGAGTATGGAGTGAGGGCGGAGGAGCTGCCACAGCACCTGGGCAGCCTGCGGGTGTCTGAGTTCGCCCGCCCAGCCCCACCCGGGGAAGGGGCCCTGTGTGTGCCAGGAGCCGTCCCCCATCCTGGGCCGGTATCCTGGGTGTTCTTCCTGAGGGGCCGCCGCTCTCCCACAGCAGACATATCCGCAGGCGGCCCCAGGTCCCCAGCCCAGGAGAGAGGTTCCGTGGACGGGGCCACGTGTCTGGGCTTCATTCTGGACACGTCCAGGCCCTGTCTCATCAGTGACACGGAGCAGCTGGAGGTGGGCAGGGAGGAGGCGCGGCGTCCATGGCTTTTGCTCTCCCAGGAATTTCTGAACCGGAGGAAGATGACGGAGTTTGGCAACCTGGCCCTCATCGACCAGGATGCGGGGGAGGAGGAGGGCGTGGCAGTCCCACTGCCAGGCGTGAGGAGAGGTAAGCAGAGGTCCCCTGGGGCCACGCTCCCCGCCTTTTCTGGGGTAGCAGTCCTGCCCCCTAGATTGGGCTGCAGCTTATGGAGTCAGTGGCTGATTCTCTGTTTTGATGTTTTACTAGAAGCGGGGGACCCGGGGGGTACCCAGGCCACTGGTCCTGTTAGACACAGGCTCCCCTGCTTGGCTGGCCCCCTCTATTTGCTCCAGGGTCTTGTTGTGCTACTGCATGGGCGTGGGGGGTTATTGAACCAGGGTCCCTATACCTCACGGCTGTCCTGGAACTATCATGTGACACCTGGGTCCAGGTAAACCACGCCAGTGGAGACTGCAGCCAGAAAGCAGGACGCCTCCGTGTAGGCCCTGGCACTGTGTTGAACCCCGCAGGCTCACCCTGGGCCGGGCATCTGGAGCAGATGAGCATCTGGTGGCAGTGTGGGGCGCCTCTGAGGCCCTACCCCTGGGGCTCGTGCTGGACACGGCTCCTCAGAGGCCCCCACGTCTGGATGGCATCAGGCCAGGCGGGCACATGGCTGGCAAGGCTGCTTCTTGCCTAAACTTTGTACAGAGCCTAGCAGCATAGGCTCCCGTGTTTGGTGGCTTCCTGTTGGGTCAGTGGCGGGAATGTGCTGTCCACTCACTATCAATTCTTTCTCCCAGGTGACATGAGTTCCCGCCACTTTAAGCCTGAAATCCGGGTGACTTCGCTGCGCTTCTCTCCCACTGGTGAGCCCCAAGCAGTGGCTACTGATTCTGAAGGGTTGGGGCCCTTGTTCTCAGGGCTGAGGTCACCGAGCTACTGGCAGGCTCCCAACGGTGCTCTGTCCCTGTGAGCAGGAATGGGACACGGAGCCCTGCTGTCCATACGGCCGCCCTCTCTCTGTCTCTGAGGATGGACAGCTGTGAAATTTGATTCCCAGACCCGCTGACCTTGATTGGGGTGGCTGGTGCCCTGCCCTTCGGGTGATGTCCCCGAGTGCCCTGTGGGAGGCGGTCCCTGCTGTCGTTGGTTGCCTTTGCTAGCTGGCCCCCATCCTCTCTCACGTGCCTGGGGGTCTGCCTGGGCATGGGGGACCTGGGGGACCTGCTGAGTACACCCGTCCCCTTGTGGCAGAGGAAGTGGTCTCTAGCACTGACCAAGTGAACAGAACGAGCTGCAGATGGCGCGCAGGGTCCATTGCCTCTGTGTCCCATGAGGCAGCGGTCCACAAGCCGTGGCCTGAGGCCTGATCTGTGGTCTTCCCAATCACCTGATTTTAACACGGGTCTCTGAAACAGCCACGTCTGTTCCTTTCTGTCTTGTTTGTGGCTGTGGCTGTTTCCTGGACCCCTTGGTGGCCGTGGGCAGCTATGACAGGAGCCATGTGGCCAGCAAAGCTGAAACCACCTGTCCTGTACCGAGTTCACTGGCTTCTGTGCAGCGAGAGGCAATGGGCACACGTCCTGGCTGATGGGCGTCGTCTGCTATGGGGACCTAGTTGGTGCTGTCTGAGGGAGGGTGGAAAGGACGGTGTCTGGTCCCCTCCTGGGTCTCTCTGTGTTGGATCACACCATGCATTGAGGATCTTTTCTTTTTTTAAAAAGTGAGAGGAAAATGTGCGATTTGAATTTTGAAGAAGCCCCTTGGCTGCTTGCTCCCCAGGGCGCTGCTGGGCAGCCACCAGCACAGAGGGGCTCCTCATCTTCTCCCTGGACGCCCAGATGCTCTTTGATCCGTTTGAGCTGGATACCAGCGTGACGCCTGGGCGGGTGCGCGAGGCGCTGCGGCAGCAGGACTTCACCCGGGCCATCCTCATGGCCCTGCGGCTCAACGAGCGGAAGCTGGTACAGGAGGCGCTGGAGGCCGTGCCGCAGGACGAGAGTGAGCGGAGGGGCACGGGGCACGCGACAGAGGCAGGGGGCCCACGGTGTCGCTGTCCCCCGAGCTCGCCGACCCCTCCGCGTCGTAAGTGTGGCGTTTCTTCTCCGCACAGTTGAGGTCGTCGGCGCGTCTCTCCCCGAGCTGTACGTGGAGAAGGTGCTGGAGTTTCTGGCGTCTTCCCTCGAAGCGTCTCGGCACCTCGAGTTCTACCTCCTATGGACGCAGAAACTGCTCATGGCGCACGGACAAAAGCTCAAGTCCAGGTAGGATAGGACCCCGGCTGCGCAGCCGTGACAGGGCACCAGACGCCTCGCGTGCCAGTGCGGGCGCGGCAGGGCCCCGTGCTGAGGGCGTCTCCTTTCCAGGGCGGGGCAGCTGCTGCCCACGGTGCAGCTCCTGCAGAAGGGCCTCCAGCGGCGCCGGGACGACGTGTCGAAGCTGTAGGTGTCGCGGGCCGGAGGGTGGGGCGGGGCTTGCGCAGCCTGTTCTCCTGGGGGTCGGGGTTCCTCCTGGTAGTTTGCGGGCAGAGGGTTCAGTGCCGGAGGTGTGTGCTCTCCCACTCGCTGTGTGAGCGGAGTCCTGCTGCCCGCCGTGGGGCTTGGGTGACAGCTTTGGGTGTGCTCGCGCTGAAGGAAGCATGCCGGAAACCCTGCTGCAGGCGAATGCGCTGGGTGGGACCTGCCACCGCAAGCCACAGCCAGAGCCCTCAGCCTCCGGAGGGGTGCGTCACAGCGCTAGGGCCACTTGGCTGGGCCTGGATTTCATAACACCTGTGTGGACAGAGGGCAGGGCTTGCCAGGGCTTTGGGGCTAGGGCAGCCTGCAATCCTGGGTTGTGACCTCTCTGAATATCAGTTCCCCCGGCAGGAAGATGGGGGTGTACCGGTGAAAGACCACCTGAGGTGCCTGAGACAGCGCTGGCCACCGTCGGTGCCCTGCACAGGCCCCTTCTCCCCCAGGGGGGTTCTTTGTGGTCTGCACACTTTCTTTCCCCGACCCTTCTTTCCTTGGGCAGTGCCTGGACCATAAGGACGTGACTTGCCTGTCATGGGCCATCTCCTTCCATCTGTCACTGGTGGAGGCAGCAGGAGCCAGGTGTCCCTGGAGCTGGAGTCTGTCCTCCTCTCCACCTGGCGTCCCTGGGCTGAGGGTTGTGTGCGGGCCCTGTGGTCCCTGCGGTCCTCCCAGCTGCCCTTGCACTGTCCTCAACCTTTATGACAAGTCTCAGCCTCTGGGGCGTGCCTCCTCCTCCCCGGCCTCTGGTGTCCTAGCTGCCTGTCGCAGGCGGGGCTGGAGGGCTGTGCTGGTGAGCAGGCTGCTCAGAGAGGCCCCCTGGGCCAGGACCCCCAGAGCTCTGTAGAAGACACTCCGTGTCCTTTTCCGTTTATTCCTCGTTGGGTGGCTCGTTGGCTACACACAGGCATGTGCCAGCTCTTTGTGGATTTGGGGGTCAGCGCTACATAGCCACGTTGCCTGCAGGCTCAGGGGCGTGGCTTTTCCTCACGGATCCTCACCCCTCCGTTCTGCTCCCTTGCCAGAGGGTCTGTGGGAGAAGACGGTGTGACTTCTCTGTTCTGTCGAGATGAGGGATGAACGAGTTCGGAGGGTGTCCCTCTGCTCTCTACATGATCAGTGGGAGGGCCAGGGCGGGTGGACGGGCCTGGTGAGGCAGAAGCCAGAGAGAGGTAAGTGGCATGGAAACAGGCTCAGCCAGTCTCTGCTCCAGGGTGGGACACGGAGGGTGGCGGGTGCTGTGCTGACCAGTGTCCTGTGCCCACAGCTGTGACTGGAACCGCTACAACATGGAGTACGCTCTGGCAGTTTCCAGTCAGCGGGGCAGGAAGCGCGCCCTGGAGCCACTGGGAGTGGAGGAGGATGGAGATGCCTCGGACGAGGACAGTCTGCACCTGCTCGGAGGAGCGGGAGGCGAAGGGGGCGGAGGCCTGCTGTTGTAGAGCTGCCTGGCAGCAGGGCCCCCCAAGGGACGGAGCCCCCAAGGGACGGAACCACTGCCCCGCCTGGGCCCAGGATGTGGAAGGGTGAGGGCTAAGAGGCTGCCGTGGGAACCGGAGATGCTTTTCCTCTGGGAACGACACAGCCCATCTGGTCAGCGAGCCTGATGGTTGGTGCCGGGATGGGTGCACATCTGCAGCAGGCCCAGGATGCTGGCATGGCGGAGGATTGTGGGCGTTGCCTTTCCAAGACGCAAACAGCCTCGTGTTTGTGGACTCATGGACTGTGTATGGGGTTATGTATATATTTTAACATGAAGTTCTGAAGAACTTAAGAGGTGGAAAAACACAGGGCTTTCTAAAATGTGAAGATTCCATCTAAGCTCTGAAGTAAAAACTACAACGTGTCCTGGATGTGAGAAGCTATGGGTCACACAGGCAGCACGGCCTGCCCAGGCCCTCAGTCCTGCTGCTCTGCGCATGCGCAGGATGTGGGCAGGGGGCTCCTGAAGGGCTGTGACGGGGGTGGATGGGACAGAGCCAGGGCCGGCACCAGCCACTCTGCCAGGGGCGCTGGCACAGAGCTGTGCTGGCCAGCACTAGCCACACAGGAAGGGGACGGCTTCTCCATCCAAGCATTGTTGCAGATACTGTGTCAATCCATCTAGTTGAAGGTCTTCCTTTATTTCATTGACCTGGCACTCTTCCAAACATCATGTCCTTCTCCAGGGGTTAGTCCCTTGGAACAACATGTCCAAGGTATATAAGATGCAGTGTGGCCATCCTTCCAAGGAGCACTCTGGTTGCACTTCTAGGACGGGATCTGTTGGTTCTTTCGGCAGTCCACAGTATATTCAGTAATCATCTCCAGCACCAGAATTCAAAAGCATCAGTTCTCTTCTGTCTTCCTTACTGCCCAGCTTTCAAGCATATGATGCAACTGAAAATACCATGGTGAATCAGGCACACCTCTGTCTTCAACGTGACATCTTTACTTTTCAGCCCTTTTGCGACACCTTTTCCCAATTCAATGCCTGTTTATTTCTTGACTGCTGCTGCCGTGGGTATTGATTGTAGAACCAAGTAAATCCAATCTTGAGCAACCTCAGTCTTTTTTCCATTTATCATGAAGTTGCTTACTGATCCAGTTGCAGGGACTTTGTTTTCTTGATGAGGTGCAATGCATACTGAAGGCTGTGTTCTTTGATTGTCATCAGTAAATGTTTCAAGTCCTCTTCACTTTCAGCAAGCAAAGTTGTATTATCTCATAACACAGTTTGTTAATGAGTCTTCCTCCAATCCCGTTGCTGTGTTCTTCATGAAGTCCAGCTGCTCGGATTATTTCCTCAGCATAGAGATTGAAGAGATACGGTGAAAGGATACAGCCCCAACACACACTTTTCTTGACTTTGAAGCAGTGTTTCCTTGTTCTGTTCACATGACTGCCTCCTGGTCCATGTACAGATTCCTCATGTGAACAATTAGGTGCTCTGGTATTCCCATTGTTTACAGTGCTGTCCATAATTTGTTATGACTCATACAGTCAAATGCTTTTGCATAGTCCATAAAACAGACATCTTTCTGGTATTCTCTGCTTTTGGCCAATATCCATCTGACATCAGCATATCCCTGTTTGCATGCCCTCTTCTGAATCTGGCTTGATTTTCTGGCAGTTCTCTGTCTATATACTGCTGCACTCACTTTTGAGTGATCTTTAGCAAAATTTTGCTAGTGTGTGATGTTAATGATGCCGTTCAATAATTTCCACATTCAGTTGGATCCCCTTTCTTGGGAATAGGCACAAATATGGTTCTCTTCCAGTCAATTGGCCGGTAGCTGTTTTCCAAATCTCTTGGTATAAACAAATGAGCACCTCCAGTGCTTCATCTGTTTGTTGAAATATCCCTATTGGTATTGCATGAATTTCTGCAGACTTGTGTTTCGCCAGTGCCTTCAAGGCAGCTTCCACTTCTTCCTTCAGTACCTTTAGTTTCTGATCATACCCAGCCTCTTGAAATGGTTAATCATCCACCAATTCTTTTTGGTACAATGATTATGTATGTCATCCATCTTTTGATGCTTCCTGTGTCATTTAATATTTTCCCTGTAGAGTCCTTCACTATTGCCACTTGAGGCTTGAATTTTTTTTTCTTCAATTTTTTAAGCCTGAAAAAAGCAGAGTCTCTGAACTCAGGTGGGATGTACTCAAGGTCTTACCTTGGCTCTCATACACTTGTTCTAATTTTCTTCAGTGTCAATTTTAACCTGCGTATGAGCAGTTGATCTTCTGATCCACAATCAGCACCTGGTCTTGTTCTGACTTCTGACATTGAGGTTTTCCACCCTCTCTTTCCACAATGTAGTCAGTTTGGTTTCTGTATGTTCCATCTAGCCTGCAGCCATATTACTGTGGTGTCCAATCCTGTCAGATCTTGGAAGCTAAGCAGGGTCAGGGCTGGTTAATACCTGGATGGAAGACTGCCTGGGAACACCAGGTGCTGTAGACTTGGGAGAAGGACCCGGCAACCCATTCCAAAAAAAAAAACCAATCAGCCATTGAAAACCCTGTGAGTACCACAGAAGCACTCACAATAATATTTCGCCTGTTGTACGTAGGGTCACTGTGAGTCAGACACTGACTTGATGGGGTCTAACAACAACATGCCATCTGGTGAATTCCACGTGTATAGTCACCGTTTATATTGGTGAAAAAAATGTATTTGCAATGAAAAAGTTGGCTGGACAAAATTCTATCATGATCACCATCTTTTCTGTCACCGAAAACAGGGATGCCAAGGTCGAAATCCCAGGAGCAGGGAAGCCTTGGGAGCTCCTGTTTGGTTATAACCCCTGTGATGTTTGTTACTCTAGTTCCCCACTGTCTTGCAGAGATTAACAGTAACGTGGTAACCACAGCCACTGTGGCAGTGACCACCTCTGGCGAAGGATCAGGAGTCTGACAGGTCTTCCAACAGCCACCATCCGGTTACTTCACAATCGTTTCAAAGTTTGAAAACTGGCAAATCGAGGGAGAAAGAGCTGTTTGAACCAGCCCCTGTACGGCACTTGTGGGAGCCGGGCTAGGGAGCCGGCTGAGAGGCCCGCGCTGGGCACCCAGGTGCGTGGCGGGCACGTGTTCGGGGTGCATCGCTGGTAGAGGTTGAACTTCGGTTACAGGACCGGCACGGTGTGGTTCATACCTGTCATCCCAGCAACCAGGGAAGTGGAGGCAGGAGGATCGCAAGTTCAAGGCCAGAGGCAGCCTGGGTCATTCAGCTAGACCATCTCAAAATAGTGAGGGGACTGGAGTGCCGCGCAGTGGTTGACACTTTGCAAAGTACGTGCGAGGCCCCGGGTTCAACCCCTAAGGACCGGGAAAAAAAATTGCAATGGCTCTGCACTCTGGGGACAGGGAACTGGCGCCGCGGGAGGCTGTCACGGCCCGCTGCTGGATAGGACAGTTCCCGGACGCTCAGGCGCGGGCCCTGACCTGGACTGGCACTGCGCAGGCGCGGCCCCGCCCGCCGTGCGCTGTGTGTGATTGGCCCTCAGGTCCTGAGGGTTGCGCCTTGAGTTCCTCGCCGCGTCACCCGCCGGTCCCCCTGTCCGCACGAGCATGGCGGCCGTCAGAGCCCTGATGACACCGAGGCTGGCTGCGGTCTCCGCGCTCGCGCCGCTCCCCGGGCGGGCGCCCTTCCTGCGCGCGGCCCTGCACGGCTCCGCGCCGCGCCCCGCGGCCAGGGTGGCGCTGGTGAGTGCAAGGCCCGCCCCTGCGCCCCCACGCCCCAGGCCCCCCTGCCCCCCCACCCCAGGCCCCTCTCACCCCCACACCAGGCACCTCCCACCCCACACCAGGCACCTCCCACCCCAGGCCCCTCCCACTCTGGGCGGCCCCGCCCTCCCCTCCCTACTTCAGGCGGTTCCGCCCCCCTCGCCACCCCAGGCGGCCCCGCCCCCCCAAGCGGCCCCGCCCTCCCCTCCTCCCAACCCAGGCGGCCCCGCCCCCCAGGCGGCCCCGCCCAGCTCAGCGCTCCCCTTCCGCAGGTGCTGTCAGGCTGCGGCGTCTACGATGGGACCGAGATCCACGAGGCCTCAGCGTAAGTCCTGGCGGGCGCCCTCCAGCCAGTCTTAAACACCCTCTTCCGGCTTAAGCCCAAAGTGACGGATGTTGTCATTCGGCCGCCACGGGACGTTTCACTTCTGTGGTTTTCGGCACGCACACATTTTGCCGACATCGGGGCCTGTCCAGCCGGGATTGGCAAATCCTCCTCCCACGTGGGAGCTGACTTCCACCCAGCGTGGGTCTAGTGGTTGCCCCAGTGTTCTGGGGCGCAGATGCCATCGTTAGTAGGGGATCGCGTCCGGGGATCCGGGAAGCTGGCAGCAAACCTCGGTCCTTTACCACGTTTGTAACAGAATTTACAAAGAGACCCAGAAGGGAGGTTAGAGGACAGTTTAAAGTTGGAAAGGTGGAGGGTTCTCCGAATGCCAGGACGAGCAGGCTGGGCGTTAGGCTTTATGAGGAGAGGGGCAGAGGGAGAGAGGAGAGGAGTGAGGTTTTCTGAGAGCAGCCAGAGGCGGGCAGGTTCAGACTTAGGCGGGCGGCTCTCGACGTCTGTGGGCTTCTGTAGCCCCTGCTGCACCGGGAGGCATTGCAGAGGGCTGGGGCCACTGCCAGCTGTGGGTGTTTGTGGAATTCTCTAGGTCCAGGGAGACTGGGTGGTGCGCCCCGGGGAGGGCGTCTAGGGTTTTTGCGTTTGGCTCTCGTTAAGGGGACAGGTGTTCCCCCTCTTCGGAATTCTCTTCAGGTGTGTCAGATTTCTCTCACCTTTTGGCTTACCCTGGCCTTTCTAGGCTGTAAAACATGGTAAGAGGGTCCTGCCTCAACTCAGAGCCCTCCTTCCTAGCCCAGGCATGGAGGCCCTGTGGGCTTCATATGCAACATGAGTTCTTGTAAAGGTGCAACTGATTGTAGCAATTATGCTGTGTACAAAGGATTATTTACCAGGGAGGTACTGACCAGTAGATCAAGCCCGTTGTCTCAGAGGAAGCTCACATGGATACTCATGTCTCAGTAGCTGGCAGGAAGCAGGGGGCTGCTGCTGGGGGCTCCTTTATTCCCTTTCCTCCCACCTTGCGCTCCCTCTCATTATCACTTAAGTTGCTAGGTAGTTTGTTCTGATTTTCTGTTTCATCGGAGAGCAGGGTCAGCTGGGCATTAGTCTCTCCATAGGCCGATCACTCTTTCCTGGAGCAAGCGAAGTGGAGTGGTTGGACAAGGTCAGACTGAGGAGTCGAGACTCTGTAGGACATGTGACCTTGTCGTTGGAGACTGCAGGTCCGGGGTCCCATGTTACTGTGCTCTCTGGGAGGGGTCCCAGGAAGTCCAAGTAAACCTTGGTTCTTGGTCTCATTTATAAATGATTTTATAAACAGAGTCATATGGAAATTTATTTTAGAATTAAGAGGAGAGCAAGAGCAGGTAGGCTTGTTGTTGCTGTTAGGTGCCTTCAAGTCGTGTCTGACTCATAGCAACCCTCATAGGGCTGACTGTTTCGGGATTGCCTTGGGAGTAGATTGCCATGTCCTTCTCCCATTTTTGCGGTGCCGGGAATCAAACCTGGGACCTCAGAGACTGGAGAGCAGCGCTCTACCAAATGAGCTAAATCCCAGCCCCCCTACCATTAGGGAAAAAGATATTCCTCCCCTCTCGTGATCTTGTCCTCAGGTGTGCTGGGTTTCTCCCACCCCTCAGTCTAGGCTGGCTGGTGGGGGCTGTAAAACTGGTCTTTGCCCTTATCACCTGAGAGGTCCTGCTTCAACTGGGGTCTCTTACCTGGGCCAGACCTGGAGGCACCTGTGGCCTTCATGTGCCAACAGAGTGCTGACTACAGATTAGACCGTTTGTAAAGATGTTAAAGGGTACAGACCAGGTTATCTGAAAGAGGGCATTATCTCCTACCAGCCATGCCATTTGTAAAGGTGTTCTCTATTGGGAAGGACTGACCTTCAGACAAAGGCCTTTGTCCCAGAGGAAGTTCACACTGATATCCCCACCCCAGGTGGCTGGGAAACAGGAGGGTGAGCTGGGAGGTGGATGGCTGCAGAGGCCTCTGTTCCCTTCCTTCCTGCTTATGATGTCCTCCTAACATCTTGAGGCAGAGAATACCAGAAAGATGTCTATGTTTTATTGACTATGCAGAGGCATTTGACTGTGTGGATCACAACAAATTATGGATAACTCTGGAAAGAATGGGAATACCAGAGCACCTGATTGTACTCATGAGGAATCTGTACAGGGACCAGGAGGCAGTGGTTCAAACAGAACAAGGAAACACTGCCTGGTTTGAAGTCAGGAATGGTGTGTCTCAGGGTGGTATCCTTTCACTGTACCTCTTCAATCTCCATGCTGAGTAAATAATCCAAGAAACTGGAGTTTATGAAGAAGAACATGGCATCAGGATTGGAGGAAGACTCATTAACAACCTGGATTATGCAGATGACACAACTCTGCTTGTCAAAACTGAAGATTTGAAACATTTACTGATAAAGAGATCAAAGAACACAGCCTTTGATACGACCCTCACATCAAGAAAACAAAAATTCAGCTAGTCATGGTGTAGTAGACCTGTAATCCCAGCAACTCAGGAAGCTGAGGCAGGAGGATCACAGGTTCGAAGCCAGAAGAAGCCTACATAATTTACAAGCCTTGACTCAATTTTTAAAAACTAAAAAGGGGTTGGAGGGTTGGAGCTCAGCAATAGAAAACTTGCACAGTATGCACGAACCCCTGGGTGCAGCACCCCTGTACTGGAAAAAAAAAAATCTTTGCAACTGGATCATGATAAATGGAGAAAAGATTGAGATTGTCCAAGATTTTGCTTTACTTGGTTCTACAGTCAGCACCCACGGAAGCAGCAGTCAAGAAATAGAAAAACGCTTTGCATTTCCAAGAGCTATGGCAAAAGACCTCTTTAAAGTTTTGAAAAGATGTCACATTGAAGAAAAAGGTGTGCCTGACTCATGCCATAGTATTTTCAGTCACATCATCTGGTTGTGAAAGCCAGACAGTGAATAAGGGAGACGGGAGATGATTTGATGCTTTTGAATTATGGTGCTGGGGATGAATAGTGAATATACCATGGACTGTCAAAAAAATCAACAGATCCATCATAGAAGCACAACCAGAGTGCTCCTTGGAAGCAAGGATGGCTAGACTGTATCTTATGTATTTTGGACATGTAGTCAGAAAGAATCAATCCCTGGAAAAGGACATCATGTTTTGGAGAGTGGCAGGTCAACGAAAAAAAGGAAGACCCTCAGCTAGATGGGTCGACACAGTGTCTGTAACAGTGGGCTTAAACGTAAGAAGATCGTGCGCCAGGCACAGTGTTGGAGAGTGTTTCATTCCGTTGTACATAGGGTCACTATGAGTTGGAACTGACTCAACGGCACCTAACAACCACAACAATAACATCCTGGGGGGTGGGGGGCAGACGTGGGAGCCCCCCAGTGGCTGAGCTGGTGGACACAGAAGGCCAGGAACACTTACTGATTTGGGGACTTTAGGGAGAAAACTCATGAGTCAGGAAATGGCTAGGGAATGGCCGGAGACCGCCCAGGCCCACCAGGGAGGCACTGGTGTGTGGGGTGCCTGGGTGGCCAGGGCCAGGTCCTGACTGCCCAGTGCTGCTGTTACTCTGAAGGCTTGTTGGCAGGTCCTGCAGGGCTGGCAGACTGGCAGCAGCTGCCTGCCCAGAGCAGCAGATGTTGCTTTGGTCTGTTTGTATTCAGCGTATGAAAGAATTTATACAGCCGGGCGCAGTGGCTCACGCCTATAATCCCAGTGAGTGGGGAGGCCGAGGCAGGAGGATTGCAAGTTCAAGGCCAGAGGCATCCTGCATAACTTGGCAAGACCTTGTCCCAAGATAAAAGAATGAAAAATGAGCTGGGGCTGCAGCCCAGTGGAAGAGCATTTCCAAAGTAAGTGTGAGGCCCTGGGTTCAACCTCCAAGTACTGCCTGCCCCCAAAATTTATCAAGACACAAACTTGATAAATAAGAGTAGAGAATATAGGTATAGTTTATTAAAGATAGAGTGTATGTTGTTGTTTATATTATTGTTAGGTGCTGTCAAGTCGGGTCTGACTCATAGTGACCCTATGTACAACAGCAAAACATTCCCTGACACTGTGCCATGCCCGGCACTATGTCAGCACCTCTCTGCACAATAGTCCACCTTGGAGACATGAAGGCGGGCAGTAGAGGCTTCTGCTGCCTGGCGCAAAGGTCACGTGTGTCTTTTATAGTAAAGTTTGGATTCTGGGGGGTGAGGGGGGACATCCCTGGGGTCTGTGGCTTGAATGGGCTGATGGACACCCCAGTGCCTTCTAAGGAATGGGCCCAGAAGAGGACATTTCAACCTGATGGCTGTGATCTTGAACAATGTCCTTTTTTTTTTTTGTGGTACTGGGGGTTGAACCCAGGGCCTCGCGCTTGCATGCTCTGCAAGTGCTGGACCACTGAGCTGCACCCTCAGCCTGTGTTTTTACTTTTTGAGACAGGGTCTCACTAAGTTACGCAGACTGCCTCTGGTCTCGAACTTGCGATCCTCCTGCCTCCGCCTCCCTAGCCACTGGGATTACAGGCGTGCGTTACTGCACCCGGCTCAACAATGTCCTTTTTACTTGCTGGGGGTGAGTGAGTCTCACGCGGTCCTCTCCATCCTTCATGGCTAAATGCAGAGGTGGCCTTCGTGCTCTGCTTCCTCCTGAGGGGGTGCACTGACCTCTAGACCACGGCCTTTGCCTCAGAGGGAGCTCACATTGATGTTCACATCCCAGGTGGCTGGAAGCACATGGCTGGGGACAAGGTGGCTGCAGAGGCTCCGTAGCTCCCTTTCTCCCTGCCTGTCACCCTCTCACGGTGAGTCGGGTGAGTTGCTGTCCTCTGTGCCGAGGTTCCTTATCTGTAATGGGCATCAAGAGCTCAGTGTCTGGGAGACTTAGCGAGCTGGTGTGTTGGCATCTGGGATTGTGGCTGGTGCAGATGGAGCTCTCGTGCGTGTCCAGCGTGGTCTCCGACAGGCCCTTCGGTTGTCCTTGGCCCTGGAGACTTGCACAGGTGGTCTCAGACAGAGTGGCAGTCATGGCGTGCCAAATCCTGAGTTGCCAGGAAGACCTGGCAGCAGAGGAGCTCAACATAGTTCCCGGGAACAGCACGTGATGGGACATGGCCGTTCTTTGTACCCTTGAGACGTCACGCTTGACTCCAGATCCCTGTTCTGTAAACTGCCTGCCGTTTGCCGTGATCACATGGGCTGCATTGCACTCCCGGCTCGCTGTCAATCATTTCCCTAGCTGGAGCTGCTTTTAACATAGTGCACTTACTGCTTGTGCAAGTGTAAAATGTGCAGAAATGAACTTCTGCGCCTTGAGTCAGTCAGCTCCCTGGCCCTGTTTCCCGCCGTCTTTGTCTCTTCTTTTCTCATAAGCCCCAGCCTTCAAGTCCCTGACCCTGCGCGGTCATCACGTGGTGAGATGGTTCTCCTTCCTGATTGCTGTCTTGCCTGTGCCTCTGCGTCTCTCCCACCCCAGGCATAGCGGGAAGGCTGGAGGAGATGGGACGTGGGCCTCCTGAGTGGTGACGGGGCCCTCGGCTGCACCTGCTGCTCTATGTGGGGGAGTCACGGGCCTGAGCAGAGCACCTGGTGGCAGGCGGAACCCCACACATATCCAGGATGTGACATCCGTGGAGTCAGCAGACCCTGCGCCTGAGTTTGTCAGGGGTGCCATGGGACAGATGGTCTGCACAGCCGCCTCCTGTGGCTGGGTCCTCGCTGTGAGGTGAAGCAGCTGGCATTCGGGGCTTGCCAGGCAGAGCACACCGTAGGAAGGCTGGCAGGGCGCCAGCGCAGGCTTAGCGTGCACACCTGGCCCTCGGCCCAGCCCCCTTCTGAGAGAAGGGGTTGACCCCGGCTGCCTTGCTGCGTTTGACGCGCCGTCCCTCCATTGTCTCCCACGCAGGATCCTGGTGCACCTGAGCCGGGGCGGCGCTGAGGTCCAGATCTTCGCTCCCGACACCCCACAGATGCACGTGGTCGACCACACCAAGGGGCAGCCTTCTGAAAGTGAAAGCAGGTGCGGGGCGGGGTGGAAAACATGGGTGGGGGGAGACCCTGTCCTCCGAGACCTGCCCCCGCAGCACAGCACTTGCCTGGACTATGCTCAGAGTGTCCATCAAAGCAGCTGTCCCCAGGCTGTCCTGGAACCACGCTACCCTCGGGCAAGGCGTCTGTCACTCCCTATTCAGCGGGAGAGCGAGAGCCTCCCCCGTGCTGCCTCTTGCCGAGGACGATGCTCGTGTCGCGGGGTGCAGGGCGGTGCCTCTCACTTGGGTCACCTGCTGCCTCACCTGTTGGGCCCCATGGCCGCCTTAGCAGGTCCCCGTAGTATTTCTGTTCTGAGACAGCTGTGGTCCTGGCCACGTCCCTGCCCCAACTGCAGGATGACAGACAGCCCCTGCAGGCTGCATTCAGGTGCCTTCTGGCCGGGACAGAGAGATGGGGGCCGAGAATGGAGGGCTGGGGGGAATGGCCACCCTGGCCCTGGACAGTGCCTTTTGGGAGCCCTGCCAGTTCTTTCTCTGCCTGCAACTCTGGCCCCTGAAGCCTGTCCCTGCTTCCTGTCCCACTAGCCTAGCATGGCAGTAGCTTCCTCCTGGGGCAGACCCTTGGGTGGCGTCACGAATCCTGACTAGTGGTGTCCTTGCCCCTGGGGGTCTCTGAGTTCTGTCTGCTGTAGATACTGGAGGAGTTTGTGTTTCCTGGTGGCTCCTGGTTCCACATGATTTGGCTAGGTCTTGAGGGCCACCCTCAGGACTCCAGTGGAGGTGTAGGGTCACTGGTGGAGGTGTAGGGTCACTAGGATCCTCTCGCCATTTCCAGGCAGCTACCCAAAATGCTAACCGGGAGGTGTTTGGTCTGTGCTCTTGAGCATGCTCCATTCAGGCTGCGAGCTCCGGGGGTCCCTGTCCCTACCCCTACCCTACTGACCCTTTGTATTGGACTGCTCTTTCCCAGGAATGTTCTGGTGGAGTCAGCAAGGATCGCCCGAGG
Organism: Pedetes capensis; assembly: GCA_007922755.1. Taxonomy (NCBI): domain Eukaryota; kingdom Metazoa; phylum Chordata; class Mammalia; order Rodentia; family Pedetidae; genus Pedetes; species Pedetes capensis. The sequence goes on from VMDO01000859.1 coordinate 217,000, forward strand.
CAAGATCACCGACCTGGCCCAGCTCAGCGCAGCCAACCATGACGCCGCCATCTTCCCTGGAGGCTTTGGAGCAGCCAAAAACCTGTGAGTGTCGGAAGCTTGCACGCCCGCGCCCTGACACAGGAGGCTCTGAGGGCCGGCCTCTAGCCCTGACCCCCGCCAGCACGGACTGGGGACTCCCGGCTCACGCCCAGGTGTGGGGGCCAGGCCCATCCTGGTGACTTTGGTCTCTGATTAGTCCTTGCAGATGCCGGTTCTCTTGCAGAACCTGCAGTGTGAGAAACTGCTTTCCCTCCTGGGTGGTTCCTAGTGTTGTTGTTGTTAGGTGCCATCGAGTCGGTGTCCGACTCACAGCCACCCTACGTACAACAGGAGAAACACTATTATCAGTGTTTCTCTGCTGTTCATCGGGTTTTCAATGGCGGATTGATTTTGGGGAGTGGGTTGCTGGGTCCCAAGCCTACAGCACCTGGTGTTCCCAGGCGGTCTCCCATCCAAGCACTAACCAGGCCCGACCCTGCTTAGCTTCTGAGCTCTGACGGGATTGGATGCCACAGGGCTAGGGCTACAGGCAGGTGGTTCATGGGGGTCCTGGAAGGAAGACCTTTCCTGGCTTGTTGTTTGGGCTGTTGCTGTAGGAAGTGGCACACCAACCGCAGGGCTTGGCAGGCGCCCGTGGGCTGGTCCCTGGGATGGGTCCTTGCTCATCTCTGCAGCTCCTCTTCCTCTGGTGCGATCTCAGAGATCCTGCTGCCCGAGGGGCAGGGGCATGGCTGCTCGGCCGGGGGTCCTCTAAGAGGCCTTGCCGTCCTCAGGGCCGTTGACCCCTCCGGGTGTTCTGGACCTGGCAGTGGTTTTTCTCTGAGCTGTGGCTGGTCCATCGCGCTTCCCCGCTCCACAGCCTCGGGCTCCCCTCAGTCCTGGCTGTTTCTCAGCCACTCCAGCAGTGCTCAGTCTTCTCTCCCCGGGGACGCTGCCCCACCTGGCGTCCGTCCTGTCCAGTGAGCACGTTGGTGCCCGTGTCAGGCTGCAGGCCAGGTGTCATGCAGGCAGTCGCCTCTGTCGCTGCCGTCCTCACGAAGCCATGACAGAACATGGGCATCAGCCGAATTCCTACCCCGTGGGCCTGGGCTTCATCTTGGAAGGCTGAGCCAATTCACGCACCCTCCTCTGACCCTTAGCACCCTGGCTGATGGGGGCAGGTGGCTGGGGAGGACACAAGTCCCATTGGAGGCTTTGCCAGGGCTGTGCCCGCCACCCTGGCTGGGGTTCGTCTCGTTAGCTTAGGAGCATGGACATGGTGGAGTGTGGGCTCCTTGGTGTCCCTGGGCCTTGGACTCAGGACACACAGGTGTCTGAGCTCACAGTCTCCTCTGTGGTGGCCCTACCAGGCCGCTGGTTCCCCTGCTGTGGCGGAGGCTCAGTGTGAGTGTGAGGCAGTGGCCAGGTGACCAGGATCAGTGGTGACGGGCTCGCAGTGGGAATCCAGGCCCTCTCGTGGCCGCCCCTGCCAGCTGTGCACGTGCTCCAGGGGCCCTGTGTCCGTGGGGTGGCCAGCACTTCATCAGGGGCAGCGTCTTAAACGCTGTGTTCTTTGAGTGTTCTCAAAGTGTTCTTAGCAGTTGGATTTGGAGCTGGTTGCGAACCGTGCTGTTGCAGTGTAGACTCCACCAGGTGGGCGAGTGGTGACTGCTCAGCCAGTCCTTCTGGTGGCCACTCGGCGGACTCCCAGTAGCCTTTGCTGTTGGTTTTGAGTAACGTTCTGAAGGTGTAGCTGGCAGGTGTGTTATGTGAAGGGTGGATTTGCTGAGCTGGGCACATGTAGGCCTTCCGAGTCAGGCCGCCCTGGGCGGTGAACGTTCCTCACCCCCGGGAAATTCCCAGGCCTGGGCCGGAACCCCATGAGGACAGCCCTGGAGGTGGAGTTCTTGGCAGGGGGTGGGGGTCTGGCTGCTGTGTGCCCACAGACCTCGCAGCCCCTCTAGGTCTTCACACCCCGAGGGCAGAAGGACAGACCCCCCCCCCCATTCCCATCACGGTCGGTGCAGGGGACTCTGTTGCTAGGCTGGTGCCTTCCTTTCTCTTTCCAGAACTCTCTCGTGCGGCCTTCCCTGCTGCCTTGGCCCCTGCGGGTGGGCTGTGGCCGCAGGCTGGCCCTGTTCTGCCGGCCTCCTTGCGTCCATGCCGCTGCCTGTCTGAGGAGCGCAGGAAAGCGGGTGTGGGCTTCCATCTTTGTGGGCCTGTGGCCGCTCCGCGTGCCGCCTGTGGTGCTATTCATTAGGGGCTGGTGCCCGGCCACCGCCCTGCCGAGTGGCACGGAGGGAGCTGCTGAGCAAGGCCTCTCCTCTCGCTGCAGGAGCACGTTCGCCGTGGACGGGAAGGACTGCAGGGTGGACAAGGACGTGGAACGGGTCTTGAAGGAATTCCACGGAGCCGGGAAGCCCATTGGGTTCGTGCGGTCTACAGGGCTGGGCGGTGCAGGAGGGTGGCGGCCACTGGCTTGAAGCTGAGAGCCGCCACCCCGGGACCTGGGGCTTCCAAACTCACTTCTCGCTTTGGCCGAGGGAGTCCTTCACGTTCCTCGGGACCACTGTGCTCCAAAGATTCTGTGGTCACAGTAAGGTCCGATCACTTGACAGGAGGCCGAGGGAATTCCCCTGGCCTCCAGAGGCCCCCAGCCCCGCCCTCCTGGCCCCGCCTTCACCTGCTGCCTCTCCGTGTCAGGTCTGAGCAGCCCCGCCCCTCCATTCTGCACCCTGGGCTTCTGCCACCCTAGACAGGCTTGAGTCCTGAGAGGCCGTTTAGGGTCCTCTTTGTGGGCGTGCCTGACCTCATCTGCCGCCACAGCCTCTGCCCATGGCAGGGCCCTGTCCTGGCAGGTGAGCAGGGGCAGGCAGATTGCTCCCGGGGAGTCACCTCCGCTGTGGTGGTGATCCAGCCGGCCACGTGCCGTGTCTGACGGGGTCTTCTCAGGGTCCTGGTCTCACAGCTGCTGCAGTGCGGTGGGTGGCTCGGCACCGGCACCTCTGTCGCTGGCTTGGATCTGTCCCCTCGGGAGCAGAGGGAGGCAGCGCATGAGAGGGGCTGGCACCTGCGGTGTGGAGTGGGGCGCCGGGCCCAGCCACGGTCTGCTCTGCGCCCTGTGGGCTCCACGTGCTTCTGAGGGCCGAGGCCCGGGTTGTGGGCAGACACAGTGTGAGCCCTGGTGTCACCCCAAGCTGTCGCCCCTGTGGCGAGAGCCAGGACCTGGCTTCCCTGGCATGTGTCACTTGTTGACAGACCATCCGAGAACAGGCTGGCCACCACCCTGGCCCGTGCCTGCTGTGTGAGGCACCACTATGCCCTAGACACAGGTGGGATTGGGTCCCGAGGGGTTGAGTGGGCAGCCAAGTGGCTGAGATGGCTGTGGGGGCCTCGGCTCCTCCCGCGTCGTCCTCAGCAGGCCTGGCCTCTCTTCTCGGTCCCCGACTCGGGGCCCACGCACGGCCTGCTGATGCGGCGGCCTCCTCCTTTCAGCTTGTGCTGCATTGCGCCCGTGCTCGCGGCGAAGGTGCTCACAGGTGTCGAGGTGACCGTGGGCCACGAGCAGGAGGAGGGCGGCAAGTGGCCTTACGCTGGGACTGCGGAGGCCATCAAGGCCCTGGGGGCCAAGCACTGTGTCAAGGGCGTGACCATATCCTTTCTGGTGGCTGGAGGGCAGGGTGGGTGCCGTGGGGGTGCAGCTGGTGCTCGGCGGGACCTGTGCGCGTCATCAGGGGTCTCCGTGCCCTGCCATCTGTTGAGGCTGCTTGGCGAGCGCCTGAGCTGCGGCACAGCCCCTGCCTGGAGTGTGCAGCTGGGTCACCTGGGCTCTGAGCCTGAGCGCCACAGGGACCCAGAGGGCCCAGAGCTGCTGCCTGGGGACCGCAGAGGGGCCGACGCCTGCGTGGGAGGGGCCTGCTTGCTCCGGGGGCACACCTTGTTCCCCAGAGCTGATAACTTGGGGCTGTCAGGGTGACTGCCTCCTGTGAAGGTAGCGTAAAGCCCGTCTCAGGTTGGGGCTGTCGGGGTGACCTGCCTCCTGTGCAGGCAGAGTGAAGCCCGTCTGAGGCTCTGTTTGGCCTGGGACTTGGAGCTGCCTTCCTCTTGGAAGCGTGTTTTCACAGGTGTAGTTTGGTTTTGTCTTGTATTTTTGCATTGCTGGGGAATGACCAGGCCTGCCACGTGCTGGGCTGCGCTGCCTCTTGTTTGATTGGAGGCAGATAGAGCAGAGCCGAGCGAGTGGGGCGCTGCCAGCAGAGGGCGCCCCAGGAAAGCCACCCGCAGGCAGCCGTGGGAGCGAAGCCTCGGTGCAGCCGGGCGTCTCACCCAGAGTTCCCTCCGGTGCGCGCTTTTCCCTAACTCCTGGGCACGAAGCTCACGTGGACCAGAAAAACAAGGTGGTGACGACGCCGGCCTTCATGTGCGAGACGGCGCTGCACCACATCCACGACGGGATCGGGGCCATGGTGAGGAAGGTGCTGGAGCTCACCGGGAAGTGACGCACCCAGGCCGCGCCTGCCCGCCGCCCCCGGCCTGGGGCTGGCGGCCGTCTGTCCAGCTGGGCACAGGCGGGAGTTGTTCTCTGCTGCTGCTGTGTTTTGTGCCTGCGGAGGGGGCCTCGCTCTGCTCCTTTTATTAGGGAGACAGAGGCAAAGCCCGCGCCCTGGCCGGGCCAGCTGGCCGACTGTCCTCCACCCCTGGGGAGCAGTGGGAACTTGCCTTAGCGTGTGTCCTGAAAACAGGTCTGAGCTGCTTTTCCAGAGAGAAGCAGTGCGGAACTGCTGTTCCACAGTCTCAGGTCTGATAGCTCAGGATGCTTAGTTTTTGGGGAAAAAAAAAAAAAGAAGAAATATTAAGGTCACAGGTTTGGTAATCAGGAAACCAGTAGCACCACGTTTATAGATGAAGAAAAGTTCTTGCCAGGCGCTATGACACACATCTGAGATCCCACCAACTCAGGGGGCTGAGACAGGAAGATCACAGGTTCAAGGCCAGAGGCAGCTATGCCACTGAGCAAGACCCTGTCTCAAAAGAAAGTATAGCACATGGGGCTGGGGGTACGGCTCAGGGGTACAGCGCTTTCCTTCCATGCGCAAAGCCCTGGGTTCAGTCCTCTAGTCCTGGGGGAAAGATCTTCTAATTTGAAGTGTGTACTAATTAAAATAAGGAAATTTCTGTAGCAGCAGCCCCTTTAGCCATGGACAATAAACTTTCCACAGTGCAAACTTCTGCCAGCTGCATTTCAGGCCTGAAACTGGTGAATGAGATCTATAAATTGGTTTCAGTTCTTTTGACTTTCACAAGAAAGGGAAAACAGCCGATACTTAGCCTCTGTGTCTGGCCTGCTGGATGGTGATGTAGAGTTGATCCCGGGCTGTGGGCTTCTCGTGTGGCAGAAGCCACAGATGTGTAAAAAAAAACAAGAATAAAGGATGTTGGTGATGTGCTGGTCCTTTGTGTGTGAATTTGGCCATTGGGAGAAAAACGTCTCAGCTGGAAGACTGGGCCTCTGTGCTCACATCACCCATTCCAGCACCTTCTTTCCCTCGTTCATCTGTGACTGAACATACAGAGTGGGGGGAGCATCCCTGAGGGGCCCGTGGCCTCCGTGGCAGTGGCTGCAGCCTAGGGGTGGGTGGTTTTAGGAAGTTGTCCTGTTTGGTCCAGTTGGGTCAGATGCTGGCCAGGATTGGGTTTAGGCCCTGGTGGAGAGCGTGGCGCAGAGCCTGGACCACACAGTGTCTGCCAATTCCCCCAGGCCCTCCCACCTGCCACGGGGGAAGTTGATCCATGGCGTCAGCCTCTGCTTCTCCCCACACTGGAGAACACCGTCTGGTCTCTTTTGCGTGGGCCCTTCCTTCTTGGTGGTTTGTCTTTGTCCCCCTGCAGCTGGGCTGTGGAGGTCAGAGCCCCTGCCGGTACTGTGGCACCCCACCTCTGGAGCGGCCGAGAGCTGCCTGGCCCGCTGAAGTCAGGAGGCTGAGACCCAGGCACATCTGCTGTGCGCATGTGGGTGGAAGCGTGGTGTGTGAGCACGCGTGGTGTGCGGGCACAGGGGAGCGCACGGCAAAGCCGCCCTCGCTTGTGGAAGCAGCACGCTGGTCTTGGGAGTCTCATAGCCTGTCAGCCACAGTCCCCATGGGGCAGTCCACTCAGATGATGGCTCCTGCCTGGGGACGTGGATGGAGCACCAGCATGCTGGTGCCACCTCTTCCCCACCCTGGTCAGCCACGTTGCTGTGTCCACATTGTCCTCACGTGGCTGCTCTGGTGGCCTGCCTTGACCTCCCACCTGGCGGTGGCACTGGACTGGGCAGGCGGCTCTCACCATGTCTGCTCAGCACACCCCCTGGCAGCACGCTGACAGACGCTGGGGCCACGTGGGCCTGAGAGGCTCCTGGTTCAACCCCACCCGCCTTGGTGGCTGGAAGGCGTCTCCTGAGGCTCCCGTTGGCTTCGCTGTGTCTTCTGCGCTTGGCCCTCTGCGCGCTGGCCATCTGGACGGCCCCTTGGTGAAACGCCTGTTCTGGCCATCGACCCCTTTGTCTCGGGTTCACAGCTGGCAATGCGCACGCTGTCTGGATGCCAGTCCTCTGTGGGCGGCGCTTCCACAGGCCTCCCACGCTGGCCCTGCCCTCCATGCTGGTGAGCGGGCAGGTGCGTTCTCTTCGCTAAGGCAGTGCCCCCTCCTCTCATGCAAGCATCCAGCGCAGTCCCTGGAGCCAGATTGTGTCCCCTTCACATATAGACACAGTCATGAGTCCACCTGGTGTGTCACCGATTCATCCCCTGGACACGCCCTAGGAGGCTGCCAGCTTGACTCAGGCCCCCAGGAGGTGCCCTGCCACGTCCCTGCCCCACAGGTGGGCACCGCCTCCCTGATGTGGCCCAGGCGAGGCCGTACTTGAACCTGTGCTCTGGAGATTGTTCTGGGTCCTCGGAGAGTCAGGAGGGGCCGCAGCCGGTGACGTCAGCCCCTGCCTTGAGGGGCAGCGATGGCATCCCCATCGCACGCCAGGTACCGCTCCCGGGTGACGTGGAGAGGACAGTGAAGTGGAGTCTGGGCTGGTGGGTGGGGTGGACAGGGGACAGGCTGGGAAGGAGGTGTGGGCAGTGCCAAGTATAGCAAGGTGGCCAGGGAAGGAGACAGAGGCCTGGCAGGGAGAGGAAGCAGCCCAACCAGGACATCATGGACATCCCGGGGGGGGGGTGCAGGAGGGTGCTGGTGATGGCCAGGCACATGGGGCATGGTTCCTGGGCCTGCCTAGAGCCCCCACCCCCCAAAGAGGCTGCCTGGCTCTGGAGTAAGGCTGCAGTTAGGCTCCACCACCAGGGGGCGCATTTGACCTGCCTGGGTCACACAGCAGGCTCCTGGTCAGTCCTCCCGGCACCGTCCTGGGCTGGGCTGGTCCTCTGCAGGAGCCCTGCTGCCACCCCACGTGCCCTGCACCTTCGCCCTGTCTCTCTGCACCCCATCGCGGGTCCTGAGGCTCCAGCTGGCTGCCATCCTCAGCTGTGCCTCCCTCCCACTGTTCTTCTTCCCCCCAGACCCCTAGGGAGGTCTCTGGGCATCAGGCTGCCTCTCTCCCCAGGACCCCCGTGCAGTGAGGCTTGACCGGAGCCTCTGCCCACTGGTGCCACCTTAGAGGAGAGTGCCCAGCGGGGCTCGTCCAAACCGGACCCCATGAGCACTCCTTCCCACCTCCATCCTGGACACCAAGCCCCCAGAGACAGGTCCCAGCCACCCCATTCCTCCCTCCCCTCACGCTGCCCGGCCCGACCAGGTCACCCAGGTCACCCCAGATTCTGGCAGCTCCCCACGGCTGCTCCTTCCACCCCTGCTGCTCCCTCCAGCCCCCTTTCTGTCCTGCACTCCCTGGGAAGCAGGCGCAGATCACCAGCCTGCCCTCCACCCTCCCCTGCACCGATAGCTGAGGGCCCGCCATGGCCTGGGTTGCACATCATGGTCTCCCAGGACCAGCGCAACCTGAAGGTGGTGGCTCAGTGTGAGCGCTCAGTGGAGCCAGGCCAGGGGGGACCTCAGTGACACGTCAGTGCACCTCCGAGACCCCCCCAACCCTACCAGGCAGCACCTGCCCTGCTCACCTGTGACCCCCATCCTCTCCCTCCCTCCCTCTCCTCTCTCTGTCTCTGTCTCTCTCTCCCCCTTCTTTTCCTTTTGCTTTTTTTTTTTTTAACCACAATTTTTTTTTTAGCAGTTTTAGGTTTTTTTTGGAGCAGTTTTTTAACCACAGCAAAACTGAGGGAAGGTACAGAAATTTTCCCATATTCTCTCTTCCCCCTAGCCTCCCTCATTATCAACATCCCTACCAGAGCGAACCTTCGTTAGAGTCAGTGGACTCACGTTGGCACTTCCGTGTCACCCAGAGTCCCTGGTTTACCACTCTTGGCATTGGACATTCTGTGAGTTGGACAAATGTGTAATGATGTATCCACCATTGCTGCGTCTCACAGGACACCGCCACGGCCCTAAAAGTCCTGTGTGTTGCACCTGCTCGTCCCTCCTTCCTTCGTGGCCCCCCATAACCCAGGCCTTTCTCTGTCTCTGTGGTTTTACGTTTTCCAGAGCGTCCTGAACCTGGGGTCCTGCAGCAGCGGCCGTTTCAGATCGGCTTCTTTCGTTCACTTACTGTGCATTTCAAGTTCTCCTGTGTGGGTTCTTGGCTCCGTAGGTCCCTCCTAGCCCTGAACAACGCTGGATGTACCGCCGGTTACCCACGCGTCTGCTGAAGGACACGCTGGAGGTTATCAGTGAAGCTGCTGTGAACATCCATGTGTGGGCGTGAGCTGTCCACTCCTTTCGGTCGATGCCGAGGAAGGCAGTGTTCTGGATTTTGGCCATTCTCACGGGTGAAACCGTATCTCATTGTTTTAATTTTCAGTTCCACAACATTGCAGAGGGCTGAGGTTTGGCTCAGTTGGTAGAGTGCTGTGCTTCACTCTCGGAGGACTGGGTTGGATCCCCAGCACCGCAAAAACAGGAGAAGGATGTGGCAGTCCACTCCTGAAGTGATCCCAATGAAAACAGTCGGCCACTGGAAACCCTATGAGGGTCACTATGAGTCAGACCCAACTTGGCAGCACCTAACAACAACAACATTACAGAGGGCTGGGGTTGAACTCAGTTGGTAGAGTGCTTTGCTGGACACTTTGAGGACCAAGGTTCAATTCCCAGCACTGAAAAAACAGAAGGACGTGGTAATCCACTCCTGAAGCAATCCCAATAAAAACAATCAGCCGTTGGGAACCCTATGATCACTAGGAGTCAGACTCAACTCGACAGCACCTAACAACAGCAACAACAACATTACAGAAGAGCTGGGGTTGAGCTCAGTTGGTACGGTGCTGCTCTGCACTGTGAGACCCTAGGTTCAATCCCCAGCACCACAAAAATGGGAGAAGGTTGTGGCAATCCACTCCCGCAGCAATCCCCCCCGCCCCCCCCCCCCCCCCCCCCCCCCGCAAAAAAACAATCAGCCATCGAAGACCCTATGGATAGAGAAGCACTGACATGCAGGGCAGGGCCCGGTGTTGGGGAGTGTCTCGTTCTGTTGTACATAGGGTCTCTGTGAGTCACCCTGACAGCTGCTGTGTTACAGAATGTGGAGCATTTTTCCAGGTGCTCGCTTGTCATTTGGGCATCGTCTTTGGTAGGTGTCTGTTGAGATATTTTGGCCATCGTATTTTATTTTTTTTGCAGTGTTTGGTGGTTGAACCCGGGGCCTTGCACATACTTTGCAAGTGCTCTACCACAGGTCTTTGCCCATTTTAATCAGTTTTCCTTTCTTTCTGCTGCGTTTTCCGAGTTACTTGTCTAATGTGGGTAACAGTCCTTTCAAAGAGACTTCTTTTGCCGTTATTCCCCCTGGCTGTTGTCTCTTCATTCTCGTGACGTTGTCTCACAGAGCAAGTTTTTAATTTTAATGAGGTCCAGCTGACTGTTGTTTTTCTTTTTCTTTTCTCTTTTCGTGGTTCTTGGAAGCTGATCCTGGGGCATCAGACTTACTCTGATGGCGCTGTTAACTCTTGGCTGCACCCCCAACCCATTTTTATTTTTTCTTTTGAGTCAGAGTCTCACTAAGTTCCGCAGGCTGCCTCTGGCCTCAAGTTCAGAGTCCTCATGCCTCCGTGTCCCTGGGAATGGGTTCTTTCACGGATCACGTCTGACACATTGTGTTTTAAAAGGTCATCCCCAAACCCCAGGTCATCTAGATTTTCTCCTCTGTGATGATTTAGGAATTTCATAGTTTTGCACTTCGATTTTGGGTTTGTGACTCATTTTGAATTAACGTTTGTGAAGAGTGGATTACTTTTTTCACCTGTGCAGGTGCGATTGTTCCAGAGGCATATTTAAAATGGCCTTTCTTGCTCCGTGGTCTCGCCTCTGTCCCATTGTCGAAGGCAGGCCACTGTTTTTGGGGTCTGTTTCTGGGCTCCCACTTCCCTTCTGTGGTCTGTGTCCTGCTGTCTTGCCAGTGCCCCGCTGTCTGGTTCCTGTGGCCTCACAGCAAGTCCTGTGGCCAGGCAGTGTTGTCCTTCAGCATAGCCTCGTTCAGTGGTGTGCTGGCTCGTGTGAGAATTTTGCCTCCATATATACACTTTAGAGCCAGTTTCTTAGTATTCATCAAACAACCTACAGGGATTGTGTTGACTCTGCAGATAAGCTGGGCAGCACTGTCACCTTGACAAGAGAGTTCCCATCCATGAACATGGGGTATCTCTCCAATTATTTAGATCTTCATTGATTTTTTTAAAATCAGAGTTTCATAGTCTTTCATAGATCTTGTACATATTTTGTTATGTTAATTTCAAATTCCAGTTATTTATTACTGGTGTATAGAAAAAGAATTGATTTTGAGGTGTGAACTTTGTGTTTTTCGACTTTGTTAAAATTGCTTATTAGTTCCAAGGAGGGTTTTTTTTTTTTTTTTTTTTTGCCCATTCTTTTGTTCTTCTGGGTTTTCTACATAGTCATTTTATCTGCAAACAGAGAGTTTATTTCTTCTTTCCCAATCTGTATAATCTGTGTACATTTGGTTTTTGGATGTCGTCTTTGTTTCTGTTTTATTTGTTTGTTTGTTTGTTTTTGTCATCTTACTGCATTAGCCAGGAATTCCAGGGTGAGGTTGGAAAGTAGCAGCGGGAGGGAGGCGTCCCTGCATTGTTCCTGATCTTAGCAGGAAGGTTCTGAGTTTCTCACCATTAACTATGATGTTAGCCTCAGGTGCTTTGTGGATGTCGTCATCAAGCTGAGGGAATTTCCCTGTACTAGTTGGTTGAAAGTTTTTATCCTGACTGGGTAAATTGTTTCTGCATCTATTGATATGATCATGTAGTTTTTCTTCTTCAGTCTGTTGATGTGAAGTGTTACAGTTGTTGATTTCTAAATGTCCAACCAGCTTTTCATATCTGGGACAAATCCCGTGTGGTTATAGTGTATAATTATTGTTAAACAGTGTTGGATTTGATCTGTTACTGTTTCATCTGTGTTCAGGAGAGAGATTGGTATTCAGTTTCCTTTTCTTGTAATGTCTGTGTCTGGTTTTGGTATTAGGGTAATGCTGGTCTCATAGAATGAGTTGGGATGTATCCCTTCTGCTTTTGTCTTCTGAAAGAGATTATAGAGAATTGGTATAATTTGTTCTGTAAATGTTTGGTAGAATTCACCAGTGAACCCATCTAGACCTGGTGCTTCCTCTTTGGAAGGATATTAATTTTTTTTTTTTTTTTGTGGTACTGGTGGTTGAACCCAGGGCCTTGCTCCTGCGTGCTTTGCAAGTGCTGGACCCCTGAGCTGCGCCCCCAGCCCATTTTTTTTTTTTTTTTTTTTTTTTTTTTACTTTTTGAGACGGGGTCTTATTAAGTTACGCAGAAGGCCTCTGGTCTTGAACTTGTGATCCTCCCGCCTCCGCCTCCCAAGCCGCTGGGATTACAGAAGGGTATTATTAATTATTGATTCAACTTCTTTAATAGACATAAACCTTTCCAGATTGTGTGTTTCTTCCTGGGTGAGTTTTGGCAGATTGTGTCTTCCAAGGAATTGGTCTGTTTCATCTAGGTTATCAAATTTGTGGATGTAGTGGTGTTCACAGTATTCTTTTGTTGTCCTTCCAGTGTCCATAGGATCCCTACTGACAGTACCTTTTCTATTTCTGTTATTTGTAATTTGTGTCTTCTATTTTTTTTCTCGGGGCTGGTGTTTAGCTCAGTTGGTAGAGTACCACTCTGCACGCTTTGAGGGCCTGGATATGACCCCCAGCACCACAAAAATGGGGGAAGGACCTGGGCAGCCCAGTCCTGAAACAGTCATTGGAAACCCTATGAACAGCAGAGAACCATTGACATAGTGCTGGGCATGGCATAGTGTCGGGGAGTGTTTTGTTCTGTTGTACATAGGGTCACTGTGAGTCAGACCCAACTTGCCAACACCTAAGAACAACTTTTTTTTTTTCTCAGTTGGCTAGAGGCATATTGATTTCATTGAAAGAATGATCTCAAATGATTCAAAAGAATGATTCAAAAGAACTGATTTCATTTCAAAGAATGAGCTTTTGGCTTTGTTGATACTCCTCTGCCGACTGCCTGTTTTCACTGTCGTTCCTTTCTGCTCTGAGATTTACTCTTTTTCCTTTCACATTAGCTTTAATTTGCTTTTCTTTTCTGGTTTCCTAAGTGTAAGCTTAGGTTACATCTTCCTTCTTTTCACACAATTCCATGCCATAAATTTCCCCAAAACCACCATTTTCACCACATCCCACAATGGTGTTTAAGTTGTATTTTCATTTTCATTTAGTTCAAAATATTTTTAAATTTCTCACTGGCTTTTGCCCTTGACTGATGTGTTATTTAGAAGTGTGCCGTTTAATCTATAAGTGTTGGGGATTTTCCAGCCATCTTTCTGTTACTGATTTCTAGCTGAATTCTGTTGTGGTCAGTTCAGAGCAGACACTGCATGATTTCTGTTCCTTTAAATCTAAGATGTGCTTTGTGATCCAGAATGCTGATCTGTTTTGGTGAACATTCCATGTGAGATTGAAAAGAATGTTATTGCACGCAGTCGTCCACAGCTGGTCGGTCGTCCACAGATCGTTTCCCGTTGGTTGATGGTGGTGGTGGGGTCAGCTCTTTCCTTACTGATTTCCTGCCTGCCGAGCACATCCCTGTCTGATCGGTGCTGACGTCCCCAGTTGTAATAGTGGACATACTGACTGCTCAGTGTGGGTCTCTCGGTTTTGCCTGGCGTGTTCTGACAGGCTGTCGTTAGGCGCGTGCTCATCTCGCTCGCGTGGTCAGGATTGTTAGGTCTTTTTGGAAAACAGGCCCTCTTATCATATGAAGCCCTCTGCTTACCCCTCCTGACTCCTTGCTCTGACGTGTGCCCTGTCTGACGTTCCAATCGCTATTCCCACTTTCTTCTGATTACTGTAAGTGTGGTGTTTCTTTCTCCATGTCTTAGTTTTTAGGTCTTTGTATTTAAAGTGGGGTTATCGTAGACAACGCATAGTTCGGCCTCGGTGTTGGCCCAGGCTGGCTGTGTCAGTGCTTCGCTGGTGGGCGTAGACCTCTTCTGCTCAAAGTGTTGATTGACACAGTTGGGTCAACGTCTACCATATTTCTGTTTCCTGTCGGTTGCCTTGGTTCTTCGGTCCTGTGTTTGTCCTTCTCTTCTTTTGGCTTTTTGGGTATATGGTTTGGTTTTTTTTCCCTTGGTGCTGGGGATCAAATCCAGGAGCCTGTGCTGCCAAGGGTGTGCCCTTCTGTCGCTGAGGCACAGCCCAGAGAGTTTATGGCTTTAAGGGAGCATTTTATGATTTTTTTTTTCAGTACTGGGGGTTGAACCCAGGGCCTCGCGCCTGCATGCTCTGCAAGTGCTGGATCACTGAGCTGCACCTCAGCCCATTATTTTTTACTTTTTGAGACAGGGTCTCGCTAAATTACTCAGACTGCCTCTGGTCTCGAACTTGCGATCCTCCCGCCTCCGCCTCCCGAGCTGCTGGGATTACAGGCGTGCGCCACCGTGCCCGGCGCGAGCATTTTATGATTTTGTTTCCTATCCTTCCTTAGGATACTAGTTACTAGTTTTACATATATATGTTTTTAGTGGTTGCCCTAGAGTCTGCAATATACGTTTACGACTAATTCAAGTCCACTTCATGGGTAGGACAGTCCCCTTCAATAACAACATATTCCTGAAGCCCCTCCCGTCCTTCGAATGTTGTTGTCATCCATTTAACCTACCCATGAGCACAGATAAACTCATGTACAGGCACCTCATGTGCAATAAGGCACAATGTTGCCGGTAGTATTTTGAACAAACTTGTATCTGTTTGATCAAGTTGTTGTTGTCGTTGTTAGGTGCCGTCGAGTCGTATCCGACTCATAGGGACCCTCATAGGGTTTTCGATGGCAGATTGTTTCAAGATTGCCTTGGGAGTGGGTTGCCACGTCCTTCTCCCATTTTTGTGGTGCTGGGAATCGAACTTGGGACCTCAGAGACTGCACAGCGGCACTCTACCAACTGAGCTAAATCCCAGCCTGTTTGATCAAGTAAGAGTAAGAAAAATGTTTTATTTTGCGTTCACAGATTCCTTCTTCAGTGCTCTTCTTCATGACGGATTCCACTTTCCTTCCCCTAAAGAACTTTTTCTAGCATCTCTTGCAAAGCGGCTCTCCTGGCAGCCGAGTCCCCAGGTTTTGTCTGTTTCTCCCTCCTTTGGAGGAGGATTCTGCCGCCTACAGAACTCCAGGCGGGTGTTTTCTCTCCTCCACGCCCTGAAGTGTTCTGTCCTCGGTGTCCCCTGCGGGCAGTTTCTGTCGACCAGTTCTCCCCTGGCTCCTGGTGAAAGGTGCTTCCTCTCCTTCTGCAGAGCTGCTCTCTGACTTGGACACCTGCAGGTGGAAAGCCAGGTGCCTAGCTGGATGTTTTCTGGCATGAAATCCCTTTTAACCTAACTTAAATACAAGCATGTCCAACAAGTGCAGGGATCAGGCCCTGGCCTTCCGGCCCAGCCCTCACCGCCCACAGTGGAGTGGACCCTGCTTCCTGTGCCCTGTCAAGGGTGGCCTGGGCCCCACAGCCCCCAAGTCCAGAGAAGCTCCCTCTCTGGGCCTGTGCTGCTCCCATGAGTGGGAGGAAGGGGGTGGGAGGAGCTGCAGGGCGGGCCCTTGTAGCCCCCTGGCCGTGGCTCCTTAGCTCCTCGCTCCTTCAGCCTGGCCCTGGCTGCCTTAGAGACAAGCCATGGAACCCCCCCGGGGCTGATGTACCAGCACCAACCGCCCAGCTCTGCAGGGCCTGGCAGCCCCGGGGAAGGCCTGCCGAGGGGCCGACTCAGGGCCAGGAGCAGCTGAAGGGTGGTTGTGGAAGCACCACCATTGGGGAGGTTTGTTATCCGCAGGAGGTCACCCCCCCCCACAGGCCCACGTCATTCTCCTGGCTCTAGTGTCTGGGGGTTGAACGTAGGACCTCGAGCCTGCATGCTCTGCAAGTGCTGGACCACTGAGCTGTGCCCCCAGCCCATTTTCTTTCTTTCTTTCTTTTTTTTTTTTTTTTAACTTTTTGAGACAGGGTCTCACTAAGTCACACAGACTGCCTCTGGTCTCGAACTTGCGATCCTCCCGCCTCCGCCTCCCTAACCACAGGGATTACAGGCGTGCGCCACGGCCCCCGGCCCCCAGATGCCTTTTCTATAAAGCACCCCCCACCCTGTTGTTCCCAGGCCCCCTGGGACCTTACAGCTTGGGCTGTGGCAGGTCCTCACTGTGGACGGTCTGTGACTCCGGCTGAAGGACAGTGGTCAGGGACACCTCCACCTAGAGAATGCCCCTGGCTGGGGTCACAGCCCTGCATCTTCTGGGAGCCCCTAGATGGCCTTGGCCGCACCATGGACAGGGTCAGGGATGGCCAGCGTGGCTGCACAGCCCACCTGCCTGGAGCCACAGCTCTGCCGACTGCTCTGCTTGGCCCCCTGCACCCCAGCGGGGCCTTCCGCAAGCCCTCAGAGAAGGTGCTGGTGCCCCAAGGGGAGCAGAGGGCCGAGAGAAGCGGGTGCCGGGAGGCGTTTGTGAAGTTGTCTTCACCTCGCTGTCTCTTAACCGTTCTTTCCTCCCCCTCGTCTGGTGTCATGGGTCCCTGCACTTCCTGGGCTGGGATGGCCAGCGAGCGGAAGTGCTGAAATATTTCTCACGAAGCACCTGTCGGCATCTCTGACCCGGCCGAGACAGGAAGTTCCCTGAGACCCGTCGCAGGAGGTCCCTGGGGGCCCTGCAGGTGGTGGTGCAGACAGGGACCTGGCAGGCCTTGGGGAGACGCTGCTGAACTGGCCTGGGGAACCGGCATGTGTGTGCTTTAATGGGGGCTCCGTGTTCACGTGGCTGTCATGATAGCGCGCATGGAGGGCTTCAGCCACAGGTGCCCGTTACCTCGGTCCCGGAGGCAGGGCTGGGCCCCTGAGGCCTTCACCCTGGCCGCAGACCCCACTGTGCATGTGTCCTCACCAGTTCCTGCCTTCGAGTGTCTGGGTGCTGACTTCCTGTTCTCTAAGGACAGAGTCCTGTGGGGTCAGGGGCCACCCCTATGAGCCCACCTGGCCTTGACTACTTCTTTAAAACCCTGTCTCCACTCTGAGGGCCTGGGGGTCAGGGCTTCGCACATGAGCTTAGGGACACAGTTTGGCCACCAACACCATCCCTGCTGTGTGTTTCAATCAGCCTGGGGGCCGCAGGCCCAGTGGCAGAGCTGAGCCCAGGGGGCCATGGACAGTGGCTGCCATTTTTCCGTGCGGTAAAGCCCACCATGTGGAATTTGCCCCTCAGCCATCTCAGTGCCACTCAGCCACGAGGGTGTCACTGGGCAGCCACCACACACACCCTTGCACAAGGACCCACCCACCCTTGCTGCACGAAAATCTCCTCAGCTGCTCCTCAGAGGAGGAAAACAAGCTGAAAAAGAGGCTGCCTGGCTTGGCACCTGCCCTATGTGGCAGGGCCAGGCCTCAGTTTCCCCATCTGCATGAGCGCAGCTGCATCTGGTACACTTGGGCCTGGGCGATGCAGAGGCCATGGGCCTCGTGGGGGTCAGGAGATACTGCCGTCACTGTCCCTGAGCACAACTGTCCCCACATGCTCTTGCATGCACCAGGAGCCCTGAGGACCCCCAGGCCCACCAGACTCCTGCCCTCCGGGTCCCCAGGGCTGCTGTCTTCTGAGCCTCACACCCAAGCAGGGCCATCCAGGGTCAGATCTTCAGGAACCACAAGAGATGAGGGGCCCCCCGCAAGGGCTTACAGAGGCTGAGGCTCAGGGCGGTGGGAGGGGAGCAGGTGAGCTCGGCTGTGACTGAGGGGGAGTCGCAAGGTGGTCGGAGCTCCCTCAGCTCCACCCCTGCACAGTCCCGGGACACAGGTTCCCAGGCACCTCTGTGGGGGGGCAACGTGGCTGTAGTTAGTGCCCAAGGAAGGCCCAGGTGGCCACGCTGCTGGCTGCTGGAAGCTAGAGGCCAGTGGCGGGGGTGGGGGTGGGGGGTGGACCGGTGGGGAGCCACAGAGGAAAAGGGACCCCGGGGACCTAGGTGGACCCTGGAGGGGATGTCACCCTCCCAGCAGCCTCTGCACTGGGGCAGCAGGGCGGTCACCCCGTGGGGAGCCAAGATGTGTGTCTTGCCTGGGGACACTTGGATTGTGATGAGGACGGAGCCTCCAGGCCCCCCAGGCTCCCGGTGGGACCCAGCCCTGACTCCTCACCAGACCTAGCGGTTCTGAAGCAGGAGCCACGGCAGGGCAAGGGCCACCTGCCCACAAGAGCAGGTGTCTGGGCGCCACCACTGTCCCGTGCTCTCACGGGAGGAAGTTGATCTTTTCAGGGGGTTCCCAGTTGAGGACTGTTTTTTTGTTTTGTTTTGTTTTTTGTTTTTGTGGTCCTGGGGGTTGAACCCAGGGCCTCGCACTTGCATGCTCTGCAAATGCTGGACCACTGAGCTGCGCCCTCAGCCCATTTTCTTTACTTTTTGAGACAGGGTCTCGCTAAGTTACACAGACTGCCTCTGGTCTCGAACTTTCGATCCTTCTGCCTCCACCTCCCAAGCTGCTAGGATTACAGGCGTGCGCTACTGTGCCCGGCCAAGGACTATTTTTATTGAAGACAAAGTGGCTGTGAATGATCTGTTTTTTGTCAAATAGGTCATCAGAGACAGACAGATATAGGTCGGGAGACAAAGACGGAGACAGAGCAGAGCCACCTGTCCCAGGTCCCCAGCGGGGCTGTGCCTGGAGGTGCAGCGAGAGGGGCCATGCCAGACTCAGAAGGTCCCTGGCCTCCTGCCTCCCAGCACTGTGGCCCCTGCCTGGTTCATCTGAGCAGGCCAGGACCTTGCTGCCCTTACAGGAGGGCAGGTGTCTGAAGGGCCCTCGCGCTCCCTGCGCTCAGCCTGACCTGTGTCTCTGAAGGCCTCTTCCCTAGCGATCTGACCAGAGTCCAACAATATGAACTTTAAGCCCAGGCCAACACCCTCTAGAATTCCCAGGACCTATTGTGGGTGCCTGGGAGATTTGTCACTGTCCCCACCCTGCCGTGCTCACAGCCCAGGCCTTCCCAGGAGGCTGAAGTGGGCTTGGGGTGGGGAGAGGCAGGCGCTGTGGACTGAGGCAGTGCCGCTGCGGCCCCGTGGGCAAGGAGCCAAGTGCTTCCCCTCACTCCAAGATGGTTCTGCAGGCTCCAGAGAAGGCCAAGGGAAGGAAGGCCCAGAGCTCGCTCCCCCCGTGCGTCTTCTGCTTTCAGCAGTGAGTTGTTGCTGTTGTTAGGCGCCGTCGACTCATAGCCACCCTACATACAACAGGATGAAACCCTCCCTGACACGGTGCCGTGCCCGGCACTATGTCAGTGCTTCTCTGCTAGGAGACAGAACAGACTTGGCAGTAATCTTGTCAGCCCAAAGCAGCTGCATTCAGTGCTGCCGTGTTGGAATTCACGGGTGGACAACTTACCTGCTTTTAATGATTCTGCTGTGTGACTTAGTGGCTTCAGAAGACACCGTGGCCACACAGCGATTCCTGCCAGGCCTTCCTCATAGCTCCTGTTACTATCAGTGGCACCTGGGTTGCCTGCCATTTTCCTGATGAAATGTAAGAGGCCCAGGGGTCCGCAGACACTCTGGCCTGTGGAGGAGCAGGTTTACCCAGGGCAAGTACAGACGACAGCGAGGAGAGGGGAAAAGAAGCCCTAGGCAGCGGTGTGGGGAGGGAGGGAGAGGGGTGTGGTAGCTGAGCTGAGCCAGGCTGGGTTATACAGGACAGGCAAGGCCTGTGTCCCAGCATTGGCAGGAAGGTTCCCCAGGAGACTTGCCTTTCCGTATTTGGTCATCAGGTGGTGTCAGGACCTTGGAGCTCTGGGGGGCAGGGGGGCCTTAATCTCCTCACCTTTAGTGAAAAGCAGTGCAAACCCCAAGAGACATAGGAAGGTCTCCAGCTCCTAAACCCTAAACCCTAACACCACGGACATTTTGGATCAGGGGAGCTGTGCCTGATGAGGATCTCTGACAAGGGACCACAAATAAGGCCCTCTAGCCATGAGAGGAAGCTTCCCGAAGATATCCTGTGACACCAGAACTGAGAGACTGCCTTATTATGCACACTTCCTGACCCTGTCCCCGACTTTTCTTTAAGCCTGGCGCTCATGTAAGTTCCACCACGCCGGGCTCAGGGTCACCCGCGCCTCTTCCCAGTGCGCACCCTGACAGAGGCTCCTTTCTCTGCTTTCCATCTTTCCTCTTCTCTTTAGTGAATGGGGACAGGGCGGCCGAGGCTGAATCTGGGAGTTGAGGCTCCACCCTAAGCTCCAGTAGCCAAAAACGTGTCGAGAGGAACATTTTGGCCTTTGTGATGTGTCCCTCAGGCTATTTTCCAAGAAATGAAGTCATGGGATCAGAGGTTGAGCAGGGCCGCTAGACCCTGCCCTGGTGAGTGCCGTTCCAGGAGCTGAGCCCAGGGCGTTGGCAGCGTGGACCGCCTCCGGCCCAGCCTGGGCCAGTGAGCTCCTCTGTGGGGCCCCAGAGCCCCGCCCCCTTGGTGAGTATGCAGTGGGCAGCTGGCATGCCGTGCGGGGGGCCGTGCGGGGGGCCGCGGTGCAGGGCCAGAGCTGCTTTCTGTGGAAGACACAGCCGCGTCTCAGGTACGGCAGTGGGCTGACCCAGGCCCCCACCCCAGCACCAGGTCTATCTGGAACCTTGGAATGTGACCCCTCTGGGAAGTCAGGTCTTCGTGGTTCTGACTAAGACCCTTGAGATGAGCTTGTCTTGGACTGCCTGGGTGGCCCCTGTGTCCCAGGACACCTGTCCTTCTATGCGGTTCAGAGAGGAGCTGGCCAGTGAGGACAGAGGCAGAGATCGCAGGCACCTGGGAGTCAGGGCGCCTGGGGGGCCTGGGGCCAAGCCACAGTCTGGTCGGGCCTGAGGCTCTCCCCGCTGGAGACTGGCATGGTCAGTGCAGACCCCCTGCCATGATCATGACATGCAGGAGCGGGCCACTCTTGTCCAGCCAGGGCCATCAGCGCAGAGCCCCCGGTGGCCGCACTGAGGCCTAGGCAGAGCCCCGAGCTGCTGTCCCCTTCCATGGGTGCCCGGGCCAGGCTCGTGACGGCAGCAGAGGGTCAGCGCCCCCCACCCCCACCCCCGGGGTGCTGGATGGCGTCTTCTTTCCTGTTGCGAAACAAAAATTCTTCCCGCTGCCTGAATGCACGCAGACTGCTCCCCGTCCTCCCTGCGCTGAGCCCCACTTGTCAGATCAATGTCCCCAACTCCCCAGTCCGTGGAGGAATCATCTCCCATGAAACCAGGCCCTGGTGCCCCAAAGCCTGGGGCCACCGCACTGAACCACAAAAGATTGTGAAGCAGTGGGAGGCTTGCCTTCAGCCTGTGCAGGGAGGGCGGACCTTGAGTTCGCAGCCAGGGCTCGCGTCACCTCCGGGTTGGACAGAACAAGAGGGAGGCCAGCAGTGTCTGTGTCCTCCCGGCTCGCGGTGCCCACCGTGTATGTCCACCCAAGCTGCTTCTCCTTCTGAAAAGTTCCCTTTTCCTCTGACTGCCTTTGCCTTTGCCTGGCCGCCACCCTAACCTTAGGTCATTTCACCCAGAGAGCCAAGGTGGCCCCAGGCTCTCCAGGTTCCCCAGGCTGCTCCGGGTGCCTCCGATTTCCCTGACGGTTACTGCTAAGGGTGAAGCACCACTTGATGATAAACCTTGCCTGTGTTCTGCGCTGTGTGCAGCATGCCTTGTCTGAATCCTTCGAAGGGAGGTCCGAGGGCCAGAGTACTGCTGCCAGCTCCCTGGCAACACCCGTTCCCAGGACCCCATCCCCAGTCATGGGAGCCGGTGTTAGGTGTACAGTCGGTGACATTAAGCACATTCACGTGGCTGCGCAGCTCTGACTCTGTGCCTCCCCAGCCCTGCACCCAGCCCTGTCCTTCCCCTGTGTGACTCTCCCCTGGGGACCCTGGCAATGGGGCAGGTACCCGGCTGTGTCGGCAAGGGCTGGGACCCTGCCTGTGGCCACAGTGGCACCTGGATTCCAACGGGCCCCACACCTAGTGGAGATGAATGTCTGTCCGAGTCCTCCGGCTCTGAACATTCCAAGGTCTCCTGCTCTGCGCCCATTCTTCTGAAATGCACCAAATACTGTTAATCCTGTCACTTGTGTGTCACAGGCTCCCTGCCATCCCCCATATCTGCCAGAGGGGCCGGGTCCTCCTGTGTCCACACAGAGGGGTGTGTTCAGACCAGCTGTGGAAACTGAGGCAGGAGGGGTCCCCGAGTGCCCCTACCTGCTCCCAGGTACATCTCCTACTCTTTCTCTCTCCTCCTCAGACCCATCCCCCCAAGACCTGCTTCCCAGAGACAATGCCAACAAGGGGGCTTTGGGGTGCACTCTGGGCTCTGCGGCCTCCTAACCCTGCACACTCTGTTCTGAAGGCCTGGGGTCCAGCCTCGTCGCCCCTCTGTCCACAGCCACCGTGCACATGCCTCCTTGGGCACGTTCTCACCTGCCATCCCAGGCTCACCCCAAGCGGCCTTCTCTCTTGCAGACCTTGGGGTGCAGGCGGCCGGGCCCAGGCAGGCCCTCTGGGGTGGGGACACCGTGGAGAGTTAAGAACTGTTGTGGACTGGGTGGTAAGTCCTCTGCCGGCTCTGTCCCTCCTAGCTAAGGCCAGGGATGTGGCCGTGTCCTGTAGGGTGGCGCTCCCTCGGGACCTCGCCCGGCCCTTGTCCCCCGTGGGCGCTGGCAGTCTCCATTGCAGCCCTCATCAACTCTATCGCCCCCTCCGCCATTTCCCTGCCTCCTCGCACCCCCTCCAGCCCCACTGAGGCCCCTTTCCTCCTGCCTGGCCCAGAGCCCTTCCCACCATGGGGTCTGGCCCAGTGGCCAGCGTGAGTCCTTAAGCTCCAGACACTGCAAACGCTTCACTCCACAGCACTGCAGGGTCCCCCCAGCAGGCTCCCATGTACTGCCCCCGGCCCCCACTGGTCTCAGGGACAGCTGTCAGGACCCATCCCTCCCTATCTGCCCCCCGGCCCACAGACCACGCCCCCCACGTACAGGCAGTGAGGCGCCTTGAACGCCCTGTGCTGCATGCTGAGGGCCAGGAGCTCTGAGGCAGGAGTTGAGGGGCGGGTGCCCAGGGGTCCTGTGGCCCTGCGGAGAGGCCCTGTGGCAGCCTGGGGCCACAGGCTCTCTTGGCTCCTGTGGGCTGGACCTGGCCAGGCCCCAGCTTGGGGCTGAGTTTTCCTTGTTGATTCTCTGGCTGGGGACTTTCCTGCACACACTCCTTGGCACCGAGACTGCTCTGGGGAAACCCCAGGGTGTGAAAGTGGAGTCTCCCGGGTCAGCCAGGGACCGGGACAGTGCCAGCCCCGGCACAGGCCTGCCCACGTCATAACAGTTCCCTTCACAAGCAAGGTGAGCACCTGAGCCAGGTCCCAAGGGCTGCCCTTTCTCTCTCCAACTCCACCTTGACCCCCAACCTCTCTGACCGCAGCCACTCACTATAGCTAAGTCCCCAAGGCTCCCCCGGGCCTTAGCACGGCTGTTCCTCTGCCTAGAATGCTCCTGTCTGAGATGAACTCCAGGCGGCTCCTCATCCCCTGGGTCCCTCTTCCAGGGTCACTGGCACGCTGCGGCACCCCTGCTGCCCACCTGCCCTCTTCTCTTCCACTCTGGTCTCTTCTGAGTCTTCCCAGAGCTGAGCCTCTGGTGCCAGGGCCTCCCCGCCTGTCCCCATTGCCCCAGGCCCAGGCAGCCGCAGGGGGCTGTAGAGCAACGTGACAGCCATGGTGGGCTGGAACCTTCAGGCTGCAGAGCGAGGGGTCCCCAGGTCCAGGAGGGGGGAGCAGCCTCCCACTAGGCCGTCTCTAGAGGCCCAGGGGACTCCACGACTTCGCCAAGTCCCCTGTGGTCATGTCTGGGCTCCTCTGTGGATGCTGTCTCCAGCCAAGTGTTTCCAGGCCTGCACCGGCCAGAAGCCCAGGTTAGCCTCGGGTGCGACTTTGACCTCTCTCCCTCCCCAGATGGCCTGCCCCACCACCACCACCTTGCCCTCCTGCTGCGGGCCCTTGGGGTGGAGGCACTGGTGCCAGGTGTTTGTGGGCCTCTCTGCGTTCAGCCCAGGCAGCAGGGACTCAAGGCGTCAGGGTGAGCTGGGCTGGGGAGTGCCTTCGTCCCTCACATGCGTGAGCCAGTGGCTGTGGCCTGGGTGCGTGGCCTGTCTCTCAGTGGTCAGTGTTTGGGGGACCTCAGCCCTTCCAGGTCCAGCCGTTGGTGAAACCATCCCACTGCCCAGAGACCCCACAGTTCCGAGCCTCTTGGACGGCAGCCAGGGAGCCTGCTGGGGACATGTGACAGGCACTGGGCCTGCTGACCTCTAAGAGGAAAGAAATCCCCTTCCCCCTCGGGCGGAGGCAAGCCTGCCTGACCACAGGAGCGGACTGTGGGGACTTGGCGGGACTTCCCTGGGAGGCGCGGGGGTCTCTTCTCCTGGTCTCCAGGCTGGGACCCAGCTGGCCAGGAAGTGAGCTGTTCTCCAGAACCTTCCGCTGGCGCCACCACCTGGGAGGGCGGATGCCGCTGCCTGGAGAAACGGCCGGGCACTGCAGTGGCCTCACGTGGTGGGGGCCACGGCTGGGCTTCAGCCGAGCCCGAGGAGTGTGGTGTCCGGGCAGCCTTGTGGGCTCCCTGGGACTGCTGGCTGGCAAGGCTGGGAGGTGGGCGGCTGGGGGTCCAGGGCTTGGTCTGAGCTCAGCCCCCTCCTCCGGCTCCTGGCTGTGGGGTTGGCTCCTGGCTGAGCCTTGGTTTCCCAGCTGCTTCCTTTTTTTTCTTTTTCTTTTTCTTTTTTCTTTTTTTTTTGGCAGTACTCAGGGTTGGACCCAGGGCCTCAAGCTTGAATGCTCTGCAAGTGCTGGACCACGGAGCTGTACCCCCAGCCCATTTTTTTTACTTTTTTTTTTTTTTTTTTTTTTGAGACAGGGTCTCTCTAAGTTACGCAGACTGCCTGTGGTCTGGAACTTGCGATCCTCCCACCTCTGCCTCCTGAGCCACTGGGATGACAGGCGTGTGCCACCGTTCCTGGCTCTGGTTTCCCAGCTTCTCACCGAGGGGAAACCGCAGCCCAGGCTTGCTGTGGGGAAGGCGCGCTCAGGTGGGCAGGATGCCTGCGGTGCCCCAGCCCCAGTGGGTGCTGTCGCTCCTGCCCCCAGGGCTGGGCCTCACCTTCTGTCATGTGTGCCGGGCAGACCCAACCCCGCGTAGGGCACCAGGGCTGCACAGCATCCTCCTGCCTCAGACAAGGTGGAGGTTGGGGGGACCCTGAAGTTACTGATGGGGTTTCAGGAAGGTGTCCCCACCTGGGGCTTGCGTCGGTCCCCAAATGTAGTGAGGAAGTGAGGTCAGCCAGCTGCCCTCGCAGCGTCCTGCAGGCTGCGGTGACATCTGTTCCTGAACCTGGATGATGTGGGGGGCACCAGTACTCCCAGGTGCCTCGGGGAACCTATTGGGGTGAGGCCAGCCCGGGCCTCATGTGCCTAACCCAGGCCCAACCTTGGCACCTTGGGACTTTTGTGCCTATGTCACTTTTGTCTTTAGTCACATCAGTATTTATAGACATGCACCTTTATTGCGACATTGTTGTTGTTAGGTGCCATCGAGTAGAGTCTGGCTCATAGTGACCCTCATAGGGTTTTCAATGGCTGATTGTTTTTGGGATTGCCTTGGGAGTGCATTGCCACATCCTTCTCCCATTTTGCAGTGCTGGGAATCGAACTTGGGACCTCAGAGACTACAGTGCAGCGCTCTACCAACTGAGCCAAATCCCAGCATTGTGACATTAGTCATCTGCTTTTACCTTTACACTCCATAGTGAACGCTGGGTGACTTTGACGTGGGTCCATAGGCGTGGGCACGTGCAGAACGGGTCAGACCCAGAGCCTGGGCCTGCTGAAGCCAAAGGCAGGCGAGAGGTGGGAGGGGACTCGGATGGTGGTATGGCCGATGGCTCTGATGGGCAGAAAGGAGGTTCTGGGACGAGAGTCTTTCTGGAGAGGTCAAGAGGAACCCAAGCACCCCTACCCCCTCCCACCCCACCTGGTCTGAGAAGGGGATATGGTGGCCGCCAGTGGGGCAGCCCCTGCCCTGGTTCCCTGCCCTGGACTCAGGAGGCCTGGTCCATCCTAACATTCATTGTTGCATGTGTGCGGCCCAGTGTGTGGGTTGCAGCCTGCGCACCCCTCTCCACAAGGGCACATTCCCATTTGGACACACATAGGGCTGGGAGGTCGGAGGTGACCATGCAGCAGGGCCTGGAAAAGGAGCACAGCTTCCTTGTGGCTCCTGTCTGGGCCCCTGTCAGCCACTGTCACCCAGTCAAAGCCAGGCTGACAAACTGCAGCCCCAGCCCCGCTCCCTGGTGCTGGAGACCTCGCGGAGCCACAGGATGCCAGTGGAAGGCCAGAGTTCCAGAGGATGATGCAGGGGCAAAGCGGTGGCCCTGCCTCCTCCTCCCACCTCACTCCTTCCTCCTGCCAGGTGCTGCCTTGGGACCTGTGGGCCTGGAGAAAGGGCAAGGTCCCACTCACTTCCTCCTGCGCCAGGCTTGCGGCTGGCCTGCGGCTGAACAAGCTCCTGAAAGCCAAGACCAGGCCTGGGTGGGGTTTCCCTGGGTGGAGAAAGTTGGTGCCGGGAGCAGGAGGAAACCACAGTGCAGGGGGGCCTGGGAGCTGGAGCAGAGGTCCTGGGCCCCACAGCCTTCTCCAGGGCCCTCAGGAGCCAAGCCCTGAGCTCCTCCTCCCGCCCCCCGCCTCTCCCTCTCCAGACCCTGGGCGGCCCCCAGGGACATTTCTGGTTCCTCCTTACACACACACGTGGGGGCTTCAAACAGCACCTGCCCCTCCACCTGTGTCCTGTGTGAAACAGTGCCCGGCTCCTCAGAACGCTGACCCTGGGGCCCAGCAGTTCCACTCTTAGGGACAGACCCATGCCACCCAAATGAGCAGAGCCGCCAGAAGGCAGAAATGACCCACGTGTCCACAGACGGATGGAAGGGGACACAGCCCGGTCCACCCAAGCGACCGAACGTCATTCGGCTGTGAAATGGACCTCATAGATGACCTGTGCCAGCCTCGGAAACACCCCGAAAGTGGGAGGCCAAGCTCCTGCTGCACATCCCATGGGTTCAGAATGTCCACGCCGGGGCCCGTGGGGCTGGAAAGCAGAACGGTGGTTGCCACGCACCCAGGGTGAAGGGATGAAGACTAACTGTTAAAGGGTCCCTGTCTGAGGAGATGAGAACACTCTGGACTCTTAGAGACGGTGGTATGACGGTGTGAACGCCGTGAATTTTACGCTTGAAAATAAATGGGAGCCGTGCGTGGAGGCGCAGGCCTGTCATCCCAGCAATTCGGGAGGCAGAGGCAGGAGGATCGTGAGTTTGGGGCCAGAGGCAGCCTGTGCGATATAGCGAGATTCTGTCACAAAATAAAAAGTAAAAAAGGGGCTGAGGGTGCAACTCGGTGGTAAAGCACCGGCAAAAGCATGCATGAGGTCCGGGTTCAACCCCACAGTACCACACACACAAAAAGTCAAACAGTAAGTCTCACATTACGTGTATTTACTACCAGAAGTAGCAGCAGGTGAATGGACCAGGCCTGCCCTCGTTTCTCAGCTGAGGCCGGAAGTCCGGCAGAATGTGGCCAGCCTCTGCCCAGCAGTCAAGGGCTGACCCAAGGAGAGGCCGGCTCGCCGTCCCTGGTGGAGTTGGGGTGCTCCTAGGCTCCTTTAGGCAGTCGGTAGTTCCTTGCGGCCACACCTCTGAGGTCCCCGTTGCCCTGCAGCCATGGGTCAGGGATTGCAGCATGGCTGGGGGTCACTCTCAGGTCCTTGCCTGGCAGCGAGGGCGCACCTGCATCTCTCTGGCCCCTTCTGCGCCGGCAGAAGAAACTCTGCCTGGAAGGTACAGTGTGTTAGGAGGCCCGTGGGGGCCCAGCTCCCTGCTCAAGGACCAGCTGATTGGTGACCCCAATGGCCTCTTCAAAATCCCTGCCAGGAAGAGACCACGGTAGCCTCAGAACTGCTCGTGGCAGTGCCCAGTGTCCCTTCCACAGGGCGGTGTCCATGCCAGGGCTCCTTGGAAGAGGCTGTTCAGGCGAATGGCCTGGGTGCCAGGAGGACGTGGGTGCCAGCTCGGGGCTCTGGGCAGAGGCTGAGGTTCAGCCCGTCCTGTGGCCGTGGTCCGGGGGTGCCCAGGCTGCAGGCCACAGGTGTTGGCCACTGCTTGTCTTGGGCCAGGGCCTGGCTCTGAGCTGAGCCCCTGCTGTGGAGGGAACAGAGGTGTTTGGGGAAAGCCCGCTCCTAGAGTGGGGCCACGGTGGGCTTTGGGCACAGCTTTGGGTGGTCACCAGAGCATCGAGGTGAACACGTGGTCAGGTCATTCAGTCCCCACTCGGCCGCCATTGGTCCTCACAGAAAAAGGTCCTTTTCCAAACCAGAGTCTAATTTCAGGGACTTTTACTGAGCCCAGCTTAGGAGGGCCTGGGCTCCTGCTCTGTGCCTCAGTCTCCTCCTGGGGAGCACAGTCCTGGGGCCGTCCTCAGGGGTGGCTGTGAGGTCCCAGGAGGTGGCATTTGGAGAGGGGCCTGGCAGCCTTGCGAGCTGAGGTAACCCGCAGGCTTGCGCCCTCCTCGCGCTGTGGGCCAGCCATCTTCACCCTCCACACAGGAGACCAGGGAGCAGCAGAGCCCGGGCACAGACTGGCAGCCTGGCTCCGGAGCGCAGAGCTGAGGGTCCCTGACCCACAGCAGGGGCACAAATGTCGCCCATGCCCATGATGCCCACAAGGACCAGTAGGGTCCAGGGCATGGATTGGCCTGACTCCCTCGCCGGCACCGCCACGGTTTTTAATACTGGGTGTTTGGACGTCTTTGCCAGGCCCTTAACCAGGCTGCCCTGTGACGCACAGCTAGAGGGGCTCAGAGGGAGCAGCTTGGGGGCCGGTGATCTGGAAACCCCCAGTGCAAGGTGGAAAGCCCCAGACAGGGGGGTCGGCAAAGGGAGGTGGGAGGGAGGAGCTGGCGAGAGGGGCGCAGGTGAGTGTGGGGGCAGCTTCTCACAGGTGACATTGGGGGGAGGCTGAGGAGGGGGTTCTGAGGGCTCCTGACACCCCTGCAGATATAGCTGGTTTTGTTATACAACCATTTTTCTCTGGAAAGAAAGCAACCTCCCTTTCTTCTCTTTTCTTTTTTCTTTTCTTTCTTTTTTTTTTTGCAGTACTGGGGGTTGAACCCAGGGCCTCGCATCTGCATGCTCTGCAAGTGCTGGACCACTGAGCTGCATCCCCAGCCCAGTTTTTTCCTTTTTTGAGACAGGGTCTCGCTAAGTTATGCAGACTGCCTCTGGTCTCGAACTTGAGATCCTCCTGCCTCCACCTCCCGAGCCGCTGGGATTACAGGCATGCGCCACCATGCCCTGCTTCCCTTTTTTTTCCTTAAGTTATCCTGCCAAATGTCAACATTTTATTTATTTATTTATTTATTTATTTATTTATTTATTTATTTATGGTGCTTGAGAGTTGAACCCAGGGCCTTACAATTCCTTTGCAAGTGCTCTACCACCCGTCTGCATCCTCAGGCCATTTTTAATTTTTTGTATTTTGAGTCAGGGTCTCGCTAAGGTATACAGGCTGCCTCTGGCCTGGAACTCATGGTCCTCCTGCCTCAGCCCCCTGAGTCACTGGGAGGACAGGCGTGGCCACCGTGCCCGGCATTAGCGTACTAATTTCAAGTCACTGGCCGAACCTTGGCCTCAGCGTTAGACCCCAGAGAGCCCGCGTTCCTAATAAGGCAGAGAAAGTTCGAGTTTTGCTGACAGTCTTTCGTAAGTTTTAGATTTTATTCACAAAGTCCTTGGACTCCGTCGTCGCCGTGCCCCAGCAGGCCCGGCCTGCCCTTCCTGTCCACGGGTCTTGGTGTTGAGTCATCTCTCGTTTGACTGGAATGATGAATTTTGCTCTGTCTTTGGAGGAAGGGAAGACCTGCAGGGCAGTCTGAACCACTGCGAAGCTGAGAATGTGTATTCTGTTGCCTGGACACGTGCAGCATGGTGGCCCGCCCAGACCCGTGGGAGCAGAGGTCCAGTTTGCAGCGGGGGCTCCGAAGCTTAGGAACTGGTCCCACAGTCCACCCTCGGGGCAGGGGTCTCACTGGCGCTGCTTGGGACCTGGGGAGCCCCTGTGCCAAACGATCCACACCTGTCCTCAGTGGAGCGAGCCTCCTCCCTGTCTGCTTCTCGCCGAGTCTTTGTCTCCCCTTTTCTGATGCCGTGGGGGCCACTGCTCACTCAGGTCTCGCTAAATTACGCAGACCGCCTCTGGTCTCAAACTTGCGATCCTCCTTCCTCCACCTCCTGAGCTGCTGGGATTGCAGGCGTGCACCACAGCGCCCGGCTTCCCTTTTTTTTTTTAAATTATCCTGCCAAAGTTTCAGCCTGGCCACGTGGTCCTCACCAGTGCCCTGGGGCCTTCCGCCCTCCCCACGGTGCCTCCTTCCTGCCCACCTGCCAACCACGGCTCCACCCCAGCTGGTTCACCTGCCCTCTCGGCTCCTGTTTCACAAGCTGACTCACTTCCTAAATTCTCTCCAGTGCAGACAGCAACCTGAGTCTCCTTGGGCCATAAGCCGGCCGTCTGGAGGCTGCTTTGTGGGAAAGGGGGCGG
The DNA here is from genome assembly GCA_007922755.1 of Pedetes capensis. Classification (NCBI taxonomy): domain Eukaryota; kingdom Metazoa; phylum Chordata; class Mammalia; order Rodentia; family Pedetidae; genus Pedetes; species Pedetes capensis. The sequence continues at coordinate 247,278 of VMDO01000859.1, forward strand.
CCTTTACCATCCTATCTGCTCCCCCACAGTTCTGCACTGCCTGGTGTCTCCCCAGCGGCGTCTCAGGACCTCCTCTCTTCCTGTTGCCACTGGAGTCAGATCCTTGCCTGCAGCCGGGCAGCTGCTGTTTGCCAGTTTGGCTTTGCAATGTCTGGAGCACGGCGGCATAGGGAACCTAGGAAATCCCACGGGGAACTTGCCGGGCTTTCTCTGTGGAGCGAAGCCCTGCTGCCCCACCCTTCTCCCCCTCCCCTCGGGGACTCGGCCCCTCTTGGTCTTGGACTTGGCCCTTGCTTCACTGGGCAGTCCCCAGGCCCATAAATTCAGCCTTCCAGGGGCTGTCACTGACCGGATAGGTGCACTGGCCTCGGCCCCACAGCCCACCCACCCTGCGTGCCCCTGAAGCTGCCGAATTTGGGTCTGTGCTCTTGTTCCTTGAGGGGCCCCTTCTTCCCCCTGCTCATTCTCGACTGCTCCCTAACATCCCCCCTTCAAGAACTGGAATTAGAGTAACGGATGTCACCTCAAATTTGGCTACTTCCTGCTGAAATTTGTCATAGGCCTAAGGGGCAAGGATTTCCGGATCTTGCGGACTGTCAGCAAGGGAAGGGTGATCCAGTGGTCCCCGGTACGAAGCAGCCACAGTGCTTGAGCCAGTAGGTGGTGGTTGTTAGGTGCCCTTGAGTTGGATCTGACTCATAGCAACCCTATGTAGAACTGAGGAAACACTCCCCGCCACCGTGCCATGCCTGGCATGGTGTCGGTGCTTCTCTGCTGCTCACAGCATTTTCAATGTCTGATTGAGTGGTGGGGTGCCAGGCAGGGGTTGGTGTTTTTGTTACATCACCTTTTGAGGTTTAATTGCCTGGAGTTTGGAAGATACCAATCATACAAAGTTAAGTAAATAGGGACCAAAGATACGGCAAGATTAGAAATAACAAGAAGGGCGCCGGGCAGGGTGGTGCACGCCTGTAATCCCAGCGGCTCGGGAGGCAGAGGCAGAAAGAAGGATTGTAAATTTGAGACCAGAGTCAGTCTGCGTAACTTAGCGAGACCCTGTCTCAAAAAGTAAAAAAAAAAAAAAAGAAAAAGAAAAGAAAGAAAGAAAGAAAGAAGAGGCTATAGGAGCTGAGAGGGTCTGAGTCCATCCAGAGATATTGCCCAGGAGTTATCCCAGCTGGAAGTCTTTCTGCTTGGAGAAGGAAGAGACGCTATCACTTGGACGTTTTGGAGCTAGGGTCCATTTCCCCGGAGTTTAACAGCCCTTGGGGTACTTAGTAAGAGGCACTTAGTAGTAAGTACTTAGTAGTACTTAGTAGTAAGTACTTAGTACTCAGTGAGGTCCATTCCAAGTGGGCTGAAGGGTGTAGCTTTGGAAGAGCTGATGGGACTGGAAGTGGGGACATTTATGGCTGCAGTGAAGATGCCATAGGCGTGGCGGGAGACTGCTGAAATTTGTCAGCCTTTTCTGAACACTGTCTTGCTGTCTTTTAAAGTAGATTTTATGATAATCAGCATAGCATTTAGAGTTCGTTTTAGATCCAGTGTAACACTCCTTTTGTTTAGCATTATTACCAGTTACTCTTTGTGTGTGTGTAACTGAGAGGTTGAACCCAGAGCTGCACACATACTTTGTAAGTGCTCTAGCACTGAACTGAGCCCCAATTCCCTTTTCATATTTTGTTTTAAGGCAAGATCTCACTATGCTGTGCAGACTGCCTCTGGCCTTCAACTTAGGATCCTCTGCAGCAGCCTCCAGGTTGCTGGGATTACGGGCAGGCGCCACTATTCCTGGCGAAAATTTCTCAGCGGTCACTCCCCCTTTCTCTCTATTTTTTTCCTATGGTCGGGCGGGGGCGGGGGTTGAACCCAGGGGTTCATGCATGCCTGGCAAGCGCTTCGCCACTGAGTTGCATCCCCAGCCCGTTTTCCTTTTTTTTTTTTTTTTAATTTTGAGAGAGAGTATCGTTGTTACATAGGCTGCCTCTCACCTTGAACATGGGATCCACCTGCCTCTGCCTCCCAAATTGCTAGGATTACAGGAGTGCACCACCACGCCCAGTGTCCGTATTTGATTATACTTTCCTGCTGGCTGTTTAAGACCATATTGTTATTGTTGTTGTTAGGTGCCGTCGAGTCGAGTCCGACTCATAGCGACCCTAGGTACAGCAGATCGAAACACTTGCCGATTCTGTGCCAGGCAAACGATCCTATCTATGTCTAAGCCCATTGTTGCAGACACTGTGTCAATCCATCTGGTGGAGGGTTTTCCTCTTTTCCGTTGACCTGCCACTCTCCCAAACATGATGTCCTTCTCCAGGGATTGTTCTCTCCTGACTACATGTCCGAAATATGTAAGACGCAGTTTGGCCATTTTTGCTTCCAAGGAGCACTCTGGTTGTACTTCTTCTAGGACAGATCTGTTGGTT
>VMDO01000860.1:7552-112552 GCA_007922755.1 Pedetes capensis
ACTTCGTCCTTCAACACCATTGGTTCCTCTTCATATGCAACCTCTTGGAATGGTTGGTCATCTACCAATTCTTTCTTGTACAATGACTCTGTGTATTCTTCCCATCTTCTTTTGATGTTTCCTGCATCATTTAATATTTTCCCTGTAGAATCTTTCACTACTGCCACTCGAGGCTTGAATTTTTTCTTCACTTCCTTAAGCTTGAGAAACACAGAGCACGTTCTTCCCTTTTGGTTTTCTGCCTCCAGCTTCTTGCACAAGTCATTATAACATTTGTTTTTGTCTTCTCGAGCTGCCTTCTGAAATCTTCTGTTTAGTTCCTTAACTTCATCATGTCTTCCTTTTACTTTAGCTGCTTGACGTTCAAGGGCAAGTTCTACTGTCCCTTTTGACATGTAATTTGGTCTTTTCTTTTTTTCTTGTCTTTTTAAGAACTTTTTGCTTCCTTCTTGAACGGTATCTTTTATGTCATGCCACAACTCTTCTGGTCTCCTGTCATTTGTGTCTAATGCATTAAACCTATTTTTGAGGTGGTCTCTGAACTCAGGTGGGATATACTCAATGTCATACTGTGGCTCTCATATACTTGTTCTAGTTTTCTTCAGCTTCAGTTTGAACTTGCATATAAGAAGTTGATGGTCTGATCCACAGTCAGCACTTCGTCTTGTCTTAACATTTTGTACAGAGTTTTTCCATCGTCTCTTTCCACATATGTAGTCAATTTGATTCCTGTATGTTCCATCTGGTGAAGTCCATGTGTATAGTCTCCGTTTATGTTGTTGAAAAAATGTATTTGTAATGAAAAGGTCATTGGTCCGACTACATTCTATCATGTGATCTCCAGCTTCATTTCTGTCACCAAGAGCATATTTCCAACTACTGAGCCTTCTTCTTTTGTTTCCAACCTTTGTATTCCAGTCACCAGTGATTATCAGTATGTCTTGATTGCATATTTGATCTATTTCAGATTACAGAAGCTGATAGAAGTCTTCCCTTTCTTCATTAGTGACCTTAGTGGTGCGTGCATAAATTTGGATAATTGTCATATTAACTGGCCTTCCTTGTAGACGTATGGATATTATTCTATCAGTGGCAACATTGTATTTCAGGACAGATCTTGAAATGTCTTTTTTAATGATGAATGCAACCCCATTTCTCTTGAGTTTATCATTCCCAGCATAGTAGACCATATGACTGTCTGACTCAAAATGGCCTATGCCTGTCCATTTTAGCTCACTGATGCCTAGGATGTCAATGTTTATGTGCTCCATTTCTCTTTTAATGATTTCTAATTTTCCTAGATTCATACTACGTACATTCCATGTTCCAATTATTAATGGATGTTTACAGTTGTTTCTCCTCACTTTGAGTCGTGCCACATCAGAAAATGGAGGTCCCTGGGGCTTTACTCCATTTCAGTCATTAAGGTAGACTCTACTTTGAGGAGGCAACTCTTCCCCAGTAGTCTTTTGAGTGCCTTCCAACCTGGGGGGCTTATTTTGCGGCACTATATCTGACAGTGTTTCTTTGCTATCCATAGGGTTTTCAGTGCCTAGTTGTTTTGGGAGTGGTTTGCCAGGTCCTGCTCCCTAGTCTGTCTTAGTCTGGAAGCTCAGCTGAAAACCTGCCCACCATGGGTAACCTTGCTCATATCTGAGGTACCAGTGGCATAGCACTCAGCCTCATCACAGCATACACACCCCCACAGTGTGGCAAACTGACAGATGTGTAGGGGTGTAAGAACTTAGCCTAAGGAAATAATCGTGAGTCTATTTGTTTGTGCAGAGATTCACCTCCAAGTCTATTAATTGAGTATGTTTATCATCGCCAGGGGCTGGGATTTAGCTCAGTTGGTAGAGCACTATGCTGTAGTCTTTGAGGTCCTGAGTTCAATTCCCAGCACCACAAAAATGGGAGAAGGACCTGGCATCCACTCCCAAGGCAATCCCGAAACAGTCAGCCATTGAAAACCCTATGCGGGTCGCTATGAGTCAGATACCGACTCAATGGCACCTAACAACAACAACAACAACAACAACAACAACAACATCATAGCCAGTGGGGCTGGGACTTAGCTCATTTGGTAGACTGCTTACTCTGCAACCTCTGAGGCCCTGGGTTTGATCCCCAGCACCACAAAAATTAGAGAAAGTCCTGGCAGCCCACTCCTGAAACAATCCCAAAATCAACCACTGAAAATCCTATGAATGGTAGGAAATCACTGACATAGTGGTAGGCATGGTGCAGTGTCAGGTAGTATTTCTTTCTGTGGTACACAGGGTTGCTATGAGTCAAACTGGTCTCAATGGCACCTAACAACAACAACAACGCCAAAAATGGGAAACAATTGAATGTCTCATAGTTATGGGAGTGGTTAAATAATTTATAGGACATACATAAAGGGAAAAACTATGCCACCATTTAAAGTGAAAAGTAAACTTACAAAGCAGTCATTTTTTTATGTAGAATAGATTTTTAATTTTGTATTTACAAATATCCTGCATGTGATTGGAAATATTAACAGTGATCACTTCTGGAAGATGAGATCACAGGTAATTTTAATTTTCTTCATTTCAATTGTGTGTATTTTATGTTTTCTAAAAATGATTATCCTAACTTAGGTTAAAAAAAAAACTGACAAAGCACAAAGCACAAAGCAAACTTTCCTCTTCACTTTTGTCATTGATAGGGAGGTCAAAACCCCATGCCAGCAATATCTATGGGATTAGAACATGATCTCAGCAGTGGTTGCACATACCAAAAGTGTTAATTTCCCTGGGTTCAAATTTTGTGTCAACTTCTTCTAAAGGGTGGAGAAACTCTCTTGGCACTGGCTCCTTTCCAGCTAACTCAGTTTCTTCCCCACCCTCTGGCTTGTCATCTTCTAGGAAAGACCCTGCTGAGACCAAGGCCCAGAGGAATTTCTCAACGCAGGCAGCAATGTGCACCTTCAAATAACCCCAGACACACTGTGCTACCTGTACCAAGGCTGTGCCTCTTCCTATTCTTGGTATTCCAAAGCTCTGTGCATGCTCTGTATGTGGCCTGGTTGCAGTTTTGTCTCAGCGAGAAGTCTGGTTTTGTTTTCGGTTTGTTTTTTCTCCCCCAGAGGCTGGAAAATAGGGCATACAGTCAATTATTTTGTTGTGGCTGTTCAGAAACATTGGCCTCCCTGTGCATCAGAGAGGAAGGGAGGGCTGACCTTCCCAGGCCTTCGCTGTCTCAGGCTGCTACTCTTGGAAGGAGAGAAATGATATGGAGAAGTTGAACTGTGATGTGCCATTTGTTTATTTCAAAGCCAGCTTCTGCCAGGAATCTGCTAGAAAAATAGTGAGATCGTGTTTGGTTTGTGGAAAATCTTTTCAGTCTAGCCACAGACCCCTAGCAGTAACTCTGATGCGGAGCTGTTGTTACACTTTAGAAGAAGCTCAAGAAGTGGCTGGGTGACCAGGTGTTAGGGGAAAATGCTAGGAAGCAGGTTTTCCAGCGATGTTCCTGACCACACTACTTCACTGGCCTTCTGTGGGGTGTGTTTAGACCATGCTCTGCACAGTGACAGGCCTCATCTCTGAGTTGTCAAGCAGCATCAGGGAACCACTTCCCCAACCTAGTTCCACTAAGCGAGCTTCTAGGTTTACTTCTCATCTTGCTGGAGCAACAATTGAGAGCTCTTATATAAATATCAACAAATGTTAATTAGAAGGCCAGAAAGGAGAGAATATGGAAATTAAACAAAGGCCTTTTCTTTTCCCACCTGCACCATTTTATTTACAATTCTTAACCCAGCCATGGTTCTATTGGGAGGTGGGAGCTTAACCATCAGCTAATGCAAGAACATTACAAACTCTTTCTACTGTCATGAGATGATGGTCTCAGGGTCCAGCTCCTGGGAAGCATCTAGGGATGGAAATTGGCAGAAAATAATTTAGTAGGAAGGGCCCCTGGACTCAACACCTGTCGAGGATCAGGGAGGAACATGGAGAGCTGGGTTGGGCAGGAAGAAGTTGAATTGTGGCATTACCCTTGTGGTCTCAGCTAGTCCCACAGCTTGCTCTGCAGTTTAGGTGACTCTTCACATTTGCCAACACTTGAGACAAGGGGGCCTGGGACATTATACCCTGACGTTGACCAGTCCTTGAGTATAGGCTGCTCCATCATCTTGGGAAAGGGGGCCCTCTGGAGTCTCAGACCATTTGTGGAGAGGGTCTCAGCTGAAAGCTTCTGACTACCAAGCGTCTAGTATTGGAAAGGATAAGGGCTTCTGTGTTGAGGCCAGAGTAGAGGAGAAGCTAGGATATGCGATAGTGTCTTGTATAAAGGATAGCCCCCTCCCTCCAATTCTGGCTGTAATTAGTTAAAATGGTTTGTGGGGTTAATTGTGGCTCAATAGATTTTACATCATTGAATACCCTCAAAACAACCAGTGAGCGTAATATGTGATTGGCAGAAAGCACTGGATTGAAGGATATGTCATTCTTAGAGAATAAATAATGTTTCTGAGCACCATAATATTAATATCACTCTGATTAGTACATTGACTTTGATTCTATGCTTATAAACCTAAAAATAGTAGAAAAAGTTTCCAGAACTGAGCCACAGACTGATGTCTGCTTTTGAATTCTTATTGTACGGCTGCCACTGGGTAATCATCCCCCAAGTAAACCTTGCAGCTTGAAAATCCATTCTTGGATAATGTCAGGGACCGTGAAAAATAGACCTTTGCTACTAGAGTTAATTGAGAGAGTTCAGGTCCAAATTACTTTATCAAGCATTTAGTCAATGACATTTATTGAGCAAATAACCTTTTATATAGAGGTTATAGGGCACTGCCAAAGTGGAATGGAAGTAATGACTACTAGCATTTGGCTCATTCTTCATTGAAGAATATTTTAGCATAATTTTATCTCTTTTAATGAGTTGTGTTAGTGTCTCCATCTTATATATGGGGGAAATGGAGGTCAGGAAAGCAAGTAAATTGCCCCAAACAGATAATAGTTATTATTAATTGACTAAAAATTTGCTGAGTCTGCAGTCTGAAAGGAGTTACTGAAATGACACAACTATTATGGCTCTCTCTGCCCAGCAGACAAAGCTAGTGAATGTGTGTGTGTGTGTGTGTGTGTGTGTGTGTGTGTGTTTGTGCGTGTGTGTAAAATAGCTAAGTAAACCTTGGCCCTGGGGCAGAAATAGGATGTGCACTCTGTCCCTGAAAGGACATCAACCTTTATAAGCACTTTTCTATCTAGCTCCCAAGAATACAGTGTAAGCTTCAAGACAAATCAAGAGTTTCTCTTTTGGGTAATGTCTCCAACGATGAGGAACCTAGCAGTGATTCTGAATTGATTTGCTTTGTGTTGTTACAATAAAATACATGAGACTGGATAATTTTATAGAGATTCATTTCTTATAGTACAGCACCTAGAAAATCCAATGTAAAGGTGCTGGCATCTGGAGAGGGAGTACTTTTCTGGTGCATCATGATATAGCAGGAGGCATTATATAGTGAGGGAGTTAGGCATGCCAATGTGAGCCTCTTTTTTCTCCTTTTAAAGTCTCTAATTCCATGATGGCCCGCAGCCATAGCCCTGTGGCATCTGATCCCGTCAGATCTTGAAAACTAAGCAGGGTTGGGCCTGGTTAGTACATGGATGGCAGACTGCCTGGGAACACCAGGTGCTGTAGGCTTGGGCGGTGGACCCAGCAACCCACTCCCAAAAACCAGTCCAACATTGAAAACCCTATGAACAGAAGAGAAGCACTGACAATAGTGTTTTGCCTGTTGTATGCAGGGTTGCTATGAGTTGGATACCAATTCGACATCACCTAACCACAATTCCATGATGAAGGTCCCACCCTAGTGAGTTCATTTAACTCTATCTCCCAAAGGCCTCTTCACAACATATGAATTTGGGGATTAAGTTTCCAATACATGAACTTTTGACATAATTAAAACAGACCCCAAATAGAAAGATGTAGTAGGTAATAAAGCCAAGAGTGGGTTAGTTAGCTCAGAAGGATTGAAGGACCCTTTCTTTCTACATGAATCCTTTGAAATTTTTTTCCCAATTCTACATTTTGTTCTTTACCTAATCATCTGTAGACTAAAACTCAAGTTATTTACCAATAAAGTAATTTAGTTAAAGGCTTGTTATCCCAGGAACCTGTTTCTTCAGATGGTGCCTCTCTTTTCCCTGCAGCATTCAGAAGGTTGTCTAAACCTTCCTGGTTATCCTGTCAGTAGATTTCATGTGTAGGAACCATGTTCCACACACTAACTCCATTGTGGAATTCTTAGACAGGGTCCAATCTGGTTTATCTGAGAGAATGTAAGCCAGGTGCCATGAGGTGCACTTAACCCCAGCAATTTGGGAGGTTGATGCAGGAGGATTACGAGTTTGAGGCCAGAGGCAATCTGCACATCTTAGTGAAAATTCATCCCCCAAAATAAAAAGGTAGGGGAGCAGAGGGAGGTGGCTCAGTGGTAGAGCCCTTGCCTAGCATGCATGAGACCTTGGATTCAACCCCCCAGGACTGCAAAAAAATTTTTTAATAAAAATAATTTAAGAGAATATAAAGCCTAAGTTGGGGCTGGAATTTAGCTCAGTTGGTAGAGTGCTGCTCTGCAGTCTCTGAGGTCCCGAGTTCGATTCCCAGCACCACAAAAATGGGAGAAGGTTGTGGCAATCCACTCCCAAGGCAATCCCGAAACAGTCAGCCATTGAAAACCCTTTAAGGGTCGCTATGAGTCGGACACAACTCGGTGGCACCTAACAACAACAACAACAACAACAACAACAACAACAAAGCCTAAATTAAATATGATGTTAGAAGGAAATTAAGCTAGATCTCTCTAGTGAAGAGAAGGAAAGTAAAGATTAAGATCTCTGAGACACTACCTGTGAGGAAATAAATCTTACTAGAGGTCACAGGGTCGCTATGAGTTGGACTCAACTCGATGGCACCTAACAACAACAACAACAAAGGTCGTTCTAATGTCTATAAAGATAGACATACTGGCCACTCTTTATCTGCTCTAACATCAGGTGTGTGTTAAGGTAGCTCAGTAAGCAGTAGGAAGCCAACAGCATAGAGTTTGTTTAAGGATAGAACAAGGCAATCAAGCCGAGCAGACCAGAACATCTGTACTACATGAGTGTCTGTGGATAATGTAAGTGCCAACAAATGAGGAAGAAGGATCTTGGGAAGTACCAGATTTGTCAGACATATGGAGCCTCAGAGTGAGATGTTTGGGCTCTGGGAGTCTGAGAGCAGGTAATGGTGTCCCAGGCACCCTCAATGGGATAAATTTGAAGGTAAAGAAGTGGTGAAGTGTTAAAAGTCCTGAGGTGCTAAGCAAGTGACTCAGGCAGATTCAGATTCAGAGGGACAAGACACGGACCCAGTTCCTGTCTGGGACTTACCCTGGTGACTTGACTAGGGCACTTGTGCAGAAAGCCTATTCCTAGAGCTGGGGCTTCCCCATCAGAAGGATATCAGACAGAGACTCCCAGAGGAGCATCCTCCAGGGCCACGGCAACATCAAAGGACAAATCTGCCAGATTCATCAGAAGGTACTGATGGAGTCCAGGGGGTGGATGGCACATGGGACTGGAAGCTGGACACTGAACCTCCAGGGAATGGAAAAGATAGGTCACACTGAGAACTTCTTTTAGGAAAAGGTGTACACAGTGGTATTTCTGCTTTTGTAGTGTGTCCCAAGGAGGACTGACAAGATCTCTCATAAGTATTCCAGCTGAGCTGAGCAATAGGATGTGTCTGGTTAGCACAGGGTGAAGAATCTGTTGAAATAAGCCTTAAAATCCTTTGGAAGACCTCAATCCTTCTCTCATTCAACTAATGTCAAGTTTCCACAATTAAAAATAACATGTAGCACTGATCTGAGAGCTCAACATTGATACTTGGTTATGGCTCTGTTGATGGAAGTACATCATGGGTTTTGACTCAAAGTGCTAGTTTAAGACCTCCAACCACATTATTTTTTTAAGTGAAAAATAAGTGTAGTTCACAGTGACTCATATGGAATAAAATGTCTTTGCTGAATTCTTCAGGTGTCAGGATTGTTGTTTAATTTCCATAGAGAGGTAAATTACCAATTAGTATCATGGTGCCAGATTCTTCCCTATGCATATAGGCCCTTGGATTTATAGCTTTTCTTTAACCATCCCTTGAATCATATTGTTTCCCTCTGTACACACTGCTAAGATGAACACTCCATAAGTTAGGAAAATGAACATGATCCATCTCTTCATTGTCTCATAATAAAAGATACACACCTTTCTTTATTGGGGAACTATTCACAATAGCTGCTGGGATTTAGCTCAGTTGATAGAGCACTGCTGTGCAGTCTCTGAGGTCCTGAGTTCGATTCCCAGCACCACAAAAATGGGAGAAGGACATGGCAATCCACTACCGAGGTAATCCCGAAACAGCAACTGAAAAACCTATAAGGGTCGTTATGAGTTGGATATGACTCAACGGCACCTAACAACAACAATTCACAATAGCCAAATTATGGAATCAGCCTAGGTGCCCACCAATAGATGAATGGATCAAGAAAATGTAGTATATATACACAATGGGATTTTATTCGGCCATAAAGGAGAATGAAATTATGTTATTTGCAGGAAAATGGATGGAACTGAAGATGATCATGTTAAGTGAAATAAGCCAGACTTAGACAAACATTGCATGTTTTTTTCTCATGCATGGAAGCTAGGGGGGAAAGAGGACATGAAACTAGAAGGGGAAGTATTAGAATTGTGGAAGAGGAATGGGGGAGGGGTGTTGAGGAGGATAAGACAGTGGTAGAGAGGGTGAATATGATCAAAATACATTATGTGCATGCATGGAAATATCATAATGAAGCCCATTACTTTGTACAATTAATATATGCTCATGATAAATAAGTAAATAACAAATGAATGGATACATAGAACAACAAAACTACAACCAAAAGAGATATGCCTTTAATTTTTGTATAATGTAGAAACCCCCTTTGAAGGAGAATGATGAACAAAGTTGCCAAAAATTTGTTAATATAACAGTTGAGTCTCATTGCTTTAAAATCACATAATTATCAAAAAATTTCCAATAAATTAACCTACTTTGCTCTTGTGTTGCTCACAGCCCAATCTTTTCATAAATTTGTATTTGGGGTGAGTGTATGCTGGTCATTGCCCATCTGGTTCTCCACTGAATTGCTCTCCTGTTGTGTCATGATCTACTCTAGTGTTGTTTAACACCAACCTTGTGCCCCATTCTTTTCTGTTTTGTTATAAGTGTTGGCACTATCTGATTAGTACTTTATAGGCTAAGAAAGGACCTTGAGAAGTTATTTAATTTCAAACCTTGCCTTCAAAGGAAGTCACAATTAAAGCGTCCCAGAGAAAGACCTTAAGTTGCAAAGACATCCAGAAAAAGCAATTTCACAGCTTTCCTTTCTAACCTTCTTCAGTGTTTTAAAAGATAATAACTTTGACAGACAAAAACTGACTCTTTTAAATTTCTGATTTAAGTTTCTCATGCTGCAAATTTAACTTCTTCCTGGGGGCCCAGAAAAGATGAAGATTGATTGGTGGATGTCTTTATATTCTGAAGGAGACGCCTAATTATCCCTGCATTAATCCCTGTAAACAGAATTATCCTTCTGTCACATTTAGCTACATGGTCATTGATCTTCAAGTACAGCTTTTTTTTTTTTTTTTTTTTTTTTTTTTTTTTTTTTTTTTTTTTTTTTTTTTTTTGGTTTGTTATTTTGGTCTCAGTTATTCTATTTTGTTTTGTTTTTCCTGTTACTTTTATTCTCCATTCCACAGAGTGCAAAATGGCACTAGATGAGGCATACAGTGTCAGTGAAATGAGCTAGTGAGTATCAGAAACCTGCCCCCAGCTCCTGCAAGCACATGCTACAGAGATACGTTAATCTGCATACCTGCAGAAGTCCCAGTTGACTGATCCCAAGAGGAAGCTGAGTGTGAGGGAACCTACTGCTGTGGTCCATTCCAGGCAGCTTTGAAATATCCAGAGTAAGAGGGACAAGGGTGGAGAATGGTCCTGGGAGCAAAGGGCAGGTTTTGAGCACAGATGGTGAGGACAATTTGTCTTCGTGTGAGAAGTGGAATTGCTTGGTTTAGTTTCTTCTTTCTTTAGAAGGGACATTTTTTGAAAAATGTAATTGTAGCAGAAACAGCTGAGTGCACATAGAGCTGTATCTACAACTTTGTTCTGATTTGCTGAGATCATCTGAAATGACTTATTGTGGTATAATAAAGAATCAATAATGGGGTATGGGCTGGAAGTTGCCATTGATTTCAGAGAATGCCATCTTTTGGTACATTATCTTAAAGTTAATGCTTTTCTCTTCAACAGTTGAAACAAGCCTGCAAGGGTTTGTTTTTTTGTTTTGTTTTGTTTTGTTTTGTTTTTTTGCACCAGTGTTAATTAGTCAGACACTTTGCCCTTTAATAGTGGAGAGAGTGATTACTTCTCAGCCTTTGATTTCAGTATCTTGAGGAGCCTGCCCTTCTCTTACTCCTCTCAGCCAGGAAGCAGTTATAGATTTGGGTTCTATCAGAGACATGTGGTTGAATATTTTCTCTGGTTCTTACCTGTGGACCTGATCCTAAGGCCTTTTTGCCTGTATTTTTTCATAACAACAGAAGCAATGTGTTTCCAATGTCTAATATAATGTAAAGAATAAGAATCTGGCATAGGGTTATTCTTATCCTCATCCTATTTTTACCTGCAGGCTTAGAGGCCTAAGATATTTTAGAAATAAGGTTCTCTCACAGGATTGCCTTTCTACCTTGTGGCTATCAGTAGGCTAACATGTAACTTGGATTTATGCCCTTCCAGGTTATTAAGGAGTGGGCTAATAGGAAATTGGGGCTGGGGCTTAGCTTAGTTAGTAGGGTGCTGCTCTGCCCTCTGAGGATCCAGGTTCAATTCCAGTCACTACAAAAACAGAGAAGAGTGGCAATCCACTCCCGAAGCAATCGTGAAACAAACAGCCATTGAAAACCCTATGAGGGTCACTATGACTTGGATCTGACTCTACAGCACCTAACAATAACAATAGTAGAAAATAGCAGACATTGAAAAAAGTAATACATCATTTATTTTTAGATAATGTTGCCCTCTCTTAGTTCTGACATTATTCATTACCCCTTTACATATTTTCATCTAGTAGCCAGTGATTTGAACCTAACCTCTTGTGTTAAATAAGTCTATTGTTGTTGTTGTTATTGTTGTTAGGTGACATCCAGTGTAGTCTGACTCATAGTGACCCTATGTAAAACAGAATGAAACACTACCCAACACTGTGCCACGCACACAGTCTCTTAATGTTTGTACCCATTGTTGCACTCACTGTGTTTCTTCTCATTTTGGTTCGTGCCACATTGGCAAAAGGTGTTCCAAGGGCTTTATCCCACTTTCATCAATAAGGTTGATTCTACTTTGAGGAGGTAACTCTTCCCCAGTTGTTTCTTGAGTGCCTTCCAGTCTGGGGGGCTCATTTTCCAGCACTATATTCGACAGTGCTTCTCTGCTATTCATAGGGTTTCCAGTGTCTAATTGTTTTGGGAGTGGGCTGCCAGGTCCTTCTCCCTAGTCTGTGTTAATCTGGAAGCTGAGCTGAAACCTGTCCACCATGAGTGACCCTGCTGGTATCTGAAATACTGGTAGCATAGCTTTCAGCATCACAGCAACATGCAAGCTCTTAGAGCATGGCAAGCTAATAGACACATAGAGGAAATATGTTTACAAGAGTAGAAGTAAGAATACAATTTTTTCTACAGAAAGAGAAAATAAATAAAAGGAAAATTTTCCCTAGTCTGTTTCTATCACTTCCATTGTGACATAAGACTTAAAATTTTTCAGTGACATGAAGTAAGGACAAAAGATTCTCAAAGCAAAAGTTTAATTGTTTGAAACTTGGTTAACCTCCTTAATGAGGAATCAGATTCTTTCAGTCCTCCAGGACACCTATCAAGCATGGCTATTTGATGATAATGGAACCACTCCGTAAGTTCCTGTGTGCTCATGGACAAGTGTTTTTTCCAAAAATGCTTCTTACAGTTGAGTGGTTGGTCAGCCATGAGAAACACTTCACTGATCCTGGATGGAATTATAAAGTCAGAGCTGTTGACCTTGTCATCTCCCATCCTTCCATATACGATGCCCTATACATTCATGACCTTCAGCCTGCACTTACCTTTCCAGGGGATCTGTTAAAACATTTCTCTATGCCCTCAACATGTTTTCTCCTGTGTTCCCATAGTCTCAGGACCATATTAACTGGCAGATATTTTAGGGTAATAATAAATGAATTTTAGTCAATCTATGAGTGATTTGTGCCCACCTTTAGCTCAATTGATAGAGTGCTACTCTATGTTCTCTGAGGCCCTGGATTTGATCCCCAGTACCACAAAAGCCAGAAGAACCTGGCAGCCCACTCCCAAACAATCCGGAAAACAACCAACCATTGAAAATCTTATGAATAGCAGAGAAGCACTGACATAGTGCCGGGCATGGCACAGTGTTGGAGCCCGTTTCATTCTGTTGTACACAGGGTCACTATGAGTCAGACCCGACTTGATGGCACCTAAAAACAACAGGCAAAGACAAGGATGATGTGCAGGGTTCCTGACAGGGTACAGCATGTATAAAGGCCAACATGCATCCCTTAAGGGTATCATGTAAGAAATTAATTTGTCTTTTGTCCTCATTGATTATTTGCTCAGTGTGTTACTTATATTATTCTAAATACGTGCTCCAATATCCTTTTAACTTGCCTTTGTTTAATGATGACCAGTATCAATAAAAGGAAAAGCAAGTAATTCATAGTATATGTTTCATTCTGTAGACTTACAGAAGCAAGCTTAATGCAGGAGGAAAAGAGGAAAGGCATGCTAGGTACCACCCAGGTTGTTGTGTTTCCCAGTCTTACTAGTGGAGTGGGAAAATGGTGTTTTGTTTACTGATTCCTATTTTACTGGCAGATTTCTTACCCTCTCTTATCCTATGGTATGTATTTTATTTTGAAAACATAGGGCCTATTGGCTTAACTCCAAAAGCCAAAGTCCTCATTAAACTGATCGTAGGGCTTGGGCTAATGTTTAGTTGGGTTTTTTTCTGTACTGATAACTTAATAAGAGCTGTTGCTTACTGGATGTGTTATTGTATACCACGTTTGTTATATACCACATTTGATGGTCGAAGCTTACACGTGCTATAGCTTTTGTGCTTCAATATTCTAATGTGGAACAGCTATATTATTTATTATGGCAATAAGGGGGTTCTTTTTGTGGGGTTCCTTCCCTACTCTTTGCATATAGGAAATCTGATGCTCAGAGAATGCTGAGGGAATAAGGTAACAAAATCCTAAGTTATGATTTTCTCCCCTACTTTTCAGTAGATCTGAATACAGTGTCTACCTCAAATGCTAAGAATTATAGCAATAACAATAATATGAGACATGAAGTGTATGAGAGGCATCATTTTCTTTGTAGATATATTAGACCTGGGATAAAGATTTAACATTGGGGAATAAATGGGATATTCTTTAATCATTGTTCTGGGGTCCTTTTGATTTTACCCTGGAGTTCTGCATAACCCATGCCATTAACCATGTCTAAAAGGAAGAGCTCTGTTCTCAATAATACCTGCTCTTGTGGAAACCATGGAAGCACTTGGAAGACATGCTTTGTCAGTCCCAAAACGCAGTTTTCTTGAGGACATGAGGTGTTAAACCGTCTAATTTGTTTATCTTTTTTTTATTAGAAATTTTTAATGTACATCATAATGTGATTCATTTTGACATGCTTTTCGTTGTGACAATTTTCATATATGCAATTTGATAAGCATTATTCATATAGGTTACCCCTTAACCTCCTCTATGTTTCCCCCCTCCCCCTCCTTCCTATCTAAGTTTCCCATCCAAGTCTTCTCTATCTTTTACTATATAGTATTTTTCTATAATTTGTTTATCTTTTAAATACTGAGAATAATGTCATTCTTCTCATCTCAGAACTCTTCTGCTGAAAATTTGCAGTTATGTTTATTACTAAATATTTATTTGGCAAATAAACACTTACTGGATTAGTTTGCAAAATGGTAGAGTTTTTCCATCAAAAGAAATTTTCTATAAAAAAAAAATCTAAATTGCCCCTTAATTTTCTGTCTGCCAGAGCCATTATAGTGTCCTCCTGCAGATTTCATTTCAGTTGAAGAATAGAAAGATGTTTCTGGGCCTGCAGGTTAAACACTCCTCTTCTCCTCTCAGTCTACCATGGAAAAGGCATGAATGGGTGGTGGCAGCTGGCATGTATAGTGCTTTAGTGGCTTAGAAAATAAAAGAAAGAAGGGGAAAAGGAAAAACTGATTAAAATGGGAAAACAATAGCCAAAGAAACAAAATGAAAACCCCAGGAAAAAGAATTTTATTAGAAAAATAAGAAAAAAGTTAGTTAAAGGCAACAGATAAGATAACCTATCTTCCTAGTCTTTTCTGCAGTCAATGTTGAGAGGCTCTGAGGGTCCCAACATGGTGGTCCTCGATGTAAAAGAAAACTGAAGTCCAAAGCAGTTAGTGCCAAGGCTAGGCTACTCATCCATCTCAACTTCCTGCACATTCCACATTCTGACCCTGAGATACTGCCTTAATCTACATAGCCATGTTTTTTAAGTACAGCTAACACTGCGTTTCCACAGGCTCTGCATCAGTGTATTCAATCAACCATAGGAAGAAATAATTGGAAAAATAACATTGCATATTGACTTATATTCCTTCAGAAATATATCCTGGAGTGGGATAGCCAGGTCATATAGCAATTCTATTTTTAGTTTTTTGAGTTACCTCCATACTGATTTCCATAGTGGCTATACCAACCTGCATCCCAGCAAGCAGTGTATAAGGGTTCCTTTCTCCCCACATCCTTGCCTGCATTTGTTGTTGTTTGTTTTGTTGACAGTAGCCATTCTGACTGGAGTGAGATAGTATCTCAGTCTAGTTTTGATTTGCATTTCCCTGATGGCTAAGTATGTTGAACATTTTTTTATATGATTGTTTGACCATTTGTATTTCTTCTTGTGAGAAGTTCAGTTCTTTTGCCCATTGTTTGGTTGGATACTTTGCTTTTTTGGGTGTTTAATTTTTTGAGCTCTTTATATATCCTTAATATTAATCCGCTGTCTGATGTGTAGCTAACAAAGAGTCTCTCCCATTCTGTAGGCTGTCTCTTCACTCTGATAATTGTGTTCTTTGCTGTGCAAAAGCTTTTTAATTTCATGCATTCCCATTTGTCAGTTCTTGCTATTATTTCCTTTGGTTTGGGGGTCCTATTCAGAAAGTCCTTGCCTATGCCTATGTCTTGAAGTGTTTCCCCTGTTTTTCTCTAGCAATTTCAAAGTTTCAGGTTTTACATTAAGGTCCTTGATCCATTTTGAACTGATTTTTGTACAAAGTGAGAGAGAAGGATCTAATTTCAGTCTTCTGCATGAGAATATCCATTTCTCCCAGCACCATTTGTTGAAAAGGGTATCTTTTCTCCAAATTAAATTCTTGGCACCTTTGTTAAATATCAAGTGGCTGTAACTGCATGGATTTCTGGATCCTCTATTCTGTTCCCTTGGTCTACATGTCTGTTTTTGTGCCAGTACCACGCAGTTTTTATTACTATGGCTATGTAGTATAATTTGAAATCAGGAATTGTGATGCCCCTTGCATTGTTCTTTCTGCTCATGGTCACTTTAGTAATTTGGGGTCTTTTGTGCTTCCATATGAATTTTAGGATTGTTTTCTCTATTTCTTTGAAAAACACCATTGGGATTTTGATGATGATTCTATTTAATCTGCAAATTGCTTTCAGTAATATAGCTATTTTTATAATATTAATTCTTCTAATCCATGAGCATGGGAGATCTTTCCACCTTCTGATGTCTTCTTCAATCTCATTCTTTAATGTTTTAAAGTTTTCATTGTAGAGGTCTTTCACCTCCTTGGTTAGGTTTACTTCCATGCATTTTATTTGTGTTGAAGCTATTGTGAATGGGATTGTTTTCATGGTTTCTTTCTCTGCCTGGTCATTATTGGTATAAAGAAAAACTACTGATTTTTGTATGTTAATTTTGTATCCTACTACTTTGCTGAAAATGTTTATCAATACACTATATAGATTCGTGCTCATCCATGTTTACTGTGGGGTTATTCACAATAACCAAGATATGGAATCAATCTACATGAGTGGATAAGGAAATGTGGTATATATACATCATGGGGTTTTATTCAGCCATAAAGGACAAAGTAATAGCATTTGCTGGAAAGTGGATGGAACTAGAGATCTTCGTTTTAAGTGAATTAAGCCAGACCCAGAAAGATAAATATCACATATTTTCTATCATGTATGTATGTTAGACTTCAGGGTATATTCATTATTAAAACATACAGATCATGAAAGCAGACAAGACCTAAGTAGGGAAGGATAATGGACTAAAGAAAAAGAGGAAAGGGCAAGAAGAAAGGGTAATGGGAGAAAAGAAAATATCACATATGTTGCCCTTATGGCAAAATCAGGATGTACAAAAAAGATGTGCAAGTAGAAAGGAGACCATTGATGAGGAGGAGAGCCATGAGAGGGTAAGGGGAAAGTGAACACGAGCAACGTGCAATGAAATGCATGTATGGAAATGTCATAATGAGATCCATTAAGTAGCACATTAAAAATTACTAATAAAAAAGTTAAAAACACTTTTTTATTATTTTCTAAATAATACAATATAACCACTATTTACATAACATTTACATTGTAACTAACCTTGAGGTGATTTAAAGTGTATAGGAGGACAAGCATACATTATACACAAATACTGTACCATTTTATTATATAAGGGATCTGAACATCCTTGAATTTTTGTGTCTACTGGAGTCCTAGACCCAGTCCCATGAGGATAGTGAAGGATGACTGCACATCATTATGCTGCCTTCTTCACAAATAAGCTATTAGTTTTTGAACCTCCAGACATGAACAAGTCCTGATTTCCCACATTATACCAATGTCATGGTGACTAGAAGAAATAGATTAGCCACTGGCTTCACTGAAACTCAATCAAGCGGTGTCAAGTAGCAGAGATAATTATCCTGTGTGGATACATTTGTCTTTCTTCCTCTTTCCTCATCTGTTGTAGAGAACACTTTTCTGGGTCTTAGTCCTTGCTATTTTATGTAATTCTTCTCTGAATTTCGTTCAGAGCATATCTTCCCCATCTTCAAACAAACTCTTCCTTTCAAAAGCCCTTCCTGGCCAACTTTGTCTCCTTTCAAAACTTTTCTTGACTTTCCACAGATCCATTCTCAACCATACTTAATTATTTCCTTTGGTGTATTCTCTTTATAACTACAAGCAATTGTAGCCTTCCTCACATTGTGTTGTACTTGTTTGCACTCTCTCTCTCCTATACTTAATCATGGGTCCCATTCATCTTGGCATTCACAGGGCCCAGCACAATGACTGGCACATAGGAGACACTTGATAAAATTAGTCAAATGAGTAAATGAACACAGACTACATTTAGTCATTCAAGGTACATTTATTAAACCCCTAATCTGTGCCAAGTTACCCCATCTCAATAGTATATGATTCGCCCTAGATGCTGTAAGTTATCAGCTAATCTAAGTACTTTTAATTATAAATGCCTCATGATTTCATAAATAATTAAACTGTAAATTTGCTGAAAAATTTTCTTCTATATTTGTTAAGTCTTCACATCTTAGTTTTGTACTATATGTTGTTGATGTTGTTATTATTATTGTTGTTAGGTGCCCTCGAGTCGTGTCTGACTCATAGTGACCCTAATAGGGTTTTCAATGGCTGACTGTTTCAGGATTGCCTCAAGAGTGGATTGCCACGTCCTTCTCCCATTTTGTACTATATAGATACAGTAAAACTAGTTGAGTGGAGGCCTTTATGGAGGAAGACAAAAGCGATAAAAAGATTCACTCTATTAGACCATAGTCTCAAATTCATAAAAGACCCCAAATTTGGACTTTAATATTATCTCCAAGTAAGGCTATGCCTAGGTAAGAGATACACTGAAAGACTTGAAATTTAAAATTTCAACTGAAACTGCAATATTATCCAACTTTAAACCTTTCATTTGTTTCTTGATTCACACTACCTTTGGTGTGTATACTGTGGTTTCTAATAGTATTTCTTCTCTGGTCTTTCTGAAGTCTAGGCCATACTATGTAATTTGGAGGTTGTTGGCTTTGCAGGTGAAATTTGCTGAATGGTTTTAATATCAGAGTAAGTTTCATGTGCTATTTTCTCCCTTAAGACAGAATGCCTGATGCCAAGGTCCTTTACTCTTTATTCTAGTTGCCACCTATCCAGGCATGAAGTCTGGCAAATAATAAGTCCCCAATATTGTTATCCCCCTGATACCTACAACAAAATGAGAATAAGATCATGGATGGGGTAAGTGTTAGAAATAAATGAAGTAAGGTGTCAGGGAAAGAAGGAAGGGAAGGGTAATGTTGGCTCAGTGGGAAAGAAGGAAGGGAAGGGTAATGTTGGCTCAGTGGCCAGTATAGAACTATCCAACCTTGTGCAGGACTCTACAGCTTTCTGTATGGCTTCATGCACTTGAAATCATGTTACTCTGATTTCACCCTGAACCATCATTCTTAGTTAACAGATGGAGATATGGGATCTGCATATAGCAGAGCTAGATCTGGAATCAGTCATGTGGCTTGAATCCCCTAGTTCTGCTGGATTCTGCCCCACAAAAGCAAACATGCACATTCCTCTCTGTGGAAGGTAGCTTCTATGGACTTTCTCTGAGCTCCAGACCTGAGTCCACAGTACATCCACCAACTGGATGGATTTTTCTACATTACCTGTGAGCGACCTGTCCAAGACCAAACACATTTTCTTCTCCATGGAGCATCTATGCTTGCTCATTTCCAAGATTTGCTGCCTTAGTGATGAACATCCTGGGGTTTCAGCTATGCCATCTGGATACCTCAGGTTACAGGCTCCCTTTACCAAGTCTCTGGAATCTATAATCAGATCCTTTTGACTTGTCTCCTTTTTTCTTCTCAGATTCAACTGTACCTTCTCTGTCACCATGATGTATCCAAGCAACCCTGGTGGCCTGCCATCACTGCAGCATTTACCTTCTTACCAGCCTGCCTGCATCTACTACACCCCCTGCACCCCCTTCCAGTCTGTTCTCCACCCAGCAAGCAGAATGATCTTTCAAACCTGTAAATCTGACATGCCAACTTCCTTTTCCAAGATTAGATGGCTTCTCATTGTACAATTAAGACAAACCCCATAAAAGCCCATAGGACTTGCTGCCTGTTCCTGTCTCCTACTGTCCTGTACACTAGCTGCGGGGCCTTCCTTTAGCCCCTGGAACATGCAGTGCTCCCCTATAGTCAGTCTTTTCCCAGGCCATGCCTTCTTCTCAGAATGCTCTGTCCCCTCTCTGCCTGTTTAGTACCTACTCGTTATTTGGGAAGTTCTTCCTCTGGTTCTTGCCATATTTGCAGCTTATGGAGTTATTGAGCCAGTGTCTATAAACTCCATAGTTCAGGAGCTGTGTCTATTTCTGCTCCCTGCCAGCACAGTTCCTTCTACACATTAAATGCTGATTAAATAAATAGGCAAAATGGATATAGGCACATGCATGTTAAAGCAGACCTTGTTCTGGACACTTTACTGCAAGATCTCTATGTTTCAGAAAAGTTAAGACATTAAAATGTGTATGCCTGAATATTTGTTTACAAAGTCAAGTATATCAAATGTGGTACTATTAATCAACAAATTCATCGAGTACCTACTGTGGAAAATGCTGGATATTGTACATATGCCAAGCCCTGTCTACACTCCCTTAGTTCAGGAGTCTAGAAAGCCTCATTAGTGAGAGCACCATCTTTTTCTCACCAGTCACTCCAAAATGCACTGCTCAAACTGTTGATAAAAGCCAATTTTGTTTCTTCTTTTGACAATACTGATATTATAGAAAATGCATATGGTTGCATGGAGAATTAACCTTTGCCCTAGAGGGCTGAGAAGGATTTGATTTAAATATGCCTAATAATGTGGAATGTTACTTTTCGTACTGTTTTGTTATGAAATGATTAGTTAATTAAGTTGCAATTGGACATGGAGATGCACAGAAGTGAAATTCCTCTTCAATTATTCACCCTCCATGCCTCATTTTAAGTAAAGCACCAGAATGATTGCATTAATGCATGCTGAGAGCATGCTTTGTGTGCAGTGTTTATTTAAACTAAGACATTTAAAATGGTGTAACACTAGAACTAAAGAAACTAAAAAGTCTAAATATTCCTTCAAAACCCAGCCCTGTTGTCCCAGATGAGCTGATAATCCTGATTTCTTCAGTGTCCACTATACAAACCATCCCTTTACAAACCACACATTATGTGCCCTCACACAAGTAGTTGTTGTCATGGTCTCCTGGAACCCAAAGCCCCATCCTATACTCCAGCTCCTGGGAAACCCAGTAGGCTCCACTGTCACCTTGGTAGCTAACTCAGTTTCATGGGATCAGTCCTTCGTCTACCAAGTAGTTAGTGCTCAGCCACACATACGCCTCAGACACTGGATGGGATTGCTCCTGCATCCTCTCAATCCAGGTGCCCCATATGCAGAAGGTCCAACATTGTGGTCATGTTTTCCAATCCAAAATCCTTTGGACAAATACTCTTTCAGAGAAACAAAAAATGGTAGAATTTCCTAAGCTCCTCCTAGGATGATCAATCATGCAACCTTCTGAACCAGACGTCTTTCCTTGGAAATTGTCTAAAAAAGGTTGGCAGCCTGAGCTATGACTTGTTGAGAGCCCTTTCTATGTTCTCACATTTCTACCATGATCACATCCGTCATTGATGGGCAGAATAGGAGTAACTCCCCACTATCTGAATGTTCACAATG
The DNA here is from genome assembly GCA_007922755.1 of Pedetes capensis. NCBI lineage: Eukaryota > Metazoa > Chordata > Mammalia > Rodentia > Pedetidae > Pedetes > Pedetes capensis. The sequence goes on from VMDO01000860.1 coordinate 28,533, forward strand.
TTTGTATCTTGTGCCTAGGAAATACTCCTCCTTTCTTCCTTCATTTATTCAGTAGGCACCTTTCCCTTATAAGTTAAAGCTTCTCATTTTCTGTTTCCACTTAGCCTCTTTCTCTTTTACTTACTTTGCCTTCTTATCACAGTGTTATGGCCATATTTCATAAGCTTATTTGAGGATATCACATGTCACTATCTGCCTTGTATTTTTATTGTGTACCCACAGATCTGTAAATTAAATATGAGTGAGTGGTTATGGCCAGGAAAATCAATCTTTAAACAAATTAATATTTCAATGCCAATTCTGTAGCTATTTCTCCATTTAATGTGTGTCTTGGCTTAGAAATGAAAAACAGTGAATATATCATTTTGGAAAAACTTAAATCAAAGTGAAGACAAAGAAAGCAAGCCAAGTATACCATAAGACTTTGAAGCTGACTATTGGAAGAGAGCTAATGTCTTTATCTGTAGACTCCAAATCCTTTAAGACAAGGGGAGTACCTTTATTATATTTCTTTTCTGGACATTTTCAGGATAAGAAAAGTAAAATATGAATTTCCATGCCTATGTAGGATTGCCAGAAAAAAATATAGGACATTCAATTAAACTTGAATAATGATTTTTAGTATTTGTCAAATACTGCATAGGATATACTTATGACACAAGTGGCTGACTGAGGTTAATTTTGCTCTGTTTGGATAGAAATTGTGAATAGCCAAGAGGCAGCTGCCTCAGCATTGGCAGTCTTGAGATCTTGAGTACGAGAGTCTTATGGACTGGGCTTACAAACCCAGACCTTGAGAACTAGAGATTTATGGCTTCAAGCTTTAAAAGCCAGAGATTTATAGCTCAGGTCAGAGGCTTATTGCTCTGGATTGTGAGTGTGAGCAGCCCAGCACCCATTAGCTGGTGTGATAGCTCCTAAGCTTCAAGTGTTGGGACTCTTGGCTCTTGACCTTCGGCAGTACTCAGGAAATTCTTCTAGCAGCTGGGGCTTGCAGCTCTCACCTTTGACTCTTTATAGCCTCTCACCTTAATAGCCTGCACAGACTCTGCACCCAGCCACTCTCAGAAACTCTTCAGCTGCCTCCTAGCTGCTGAGTGAGCTGAGAGTTTACATCCCTGGGGATCTTGGGCGCATAGAGGCTCAGGAATCATCCAGCTGCCTTCTTATTGCTAGTGCCTTGTGTCTGGGACTGGAAGCCCAGGTTTCATCTGTTCTTAGTGTTACCAATTCAGCCCACTCTATTCCCACAGGTAGGCAATAAAAGACTAGTCAGTAGGAGCCTTTATTGTGGCCTAATATGGCAACACTAGGGGCTGGTACACAGGAGAGAAGTTTCCTGGACTGACCTGAAAAAACTTAGAAATAGTCTGCTTGTGTAGCTGGAAAAGGGACATTGCATACTTGTACTCAGATTGTAATTCTACCAGTCACAACCTTGTATGTGCATGGCTTCTAATTCCACCAATCACACACCCAATCACAGCTTTGCTTATGAACCAACACAAACCTAACATTGCACCAATCACAACCTTTTAGCTGAGTCACTGGAAGGGTGCTCCCTCTCCTGTCCTGAGTGATAATAGCTGCAGGGTGAGCAAGGTTATCTAGAGTTCCCTGGTGTTTGTCTTGCTTAGGATTGGGGTCTTACTGCAAGTTTCCTGAAGCAGTCATGACTGGATCAAGGCTTCCTAAAGCAATAGTCATGGCTTCAGCAGCAGCTGCTCTTGCAGTAATGCTTGCAGCAGTTGTGGAATTTCCTCAGAATGATCATGTTGTTGTTGTTGTTGTTGTTAGGTACCATCAAGTCATATCCAACTCATAGTGACCCTCATCAGATTTTCAATGGCTGATTGTTTCAGGATTGCCTCAGGAGTGGATTGCCAGGTCCTTCTCCCATTTTTGTGGTACTGGGAGTAGAACCTGGGACCTCAGAAACTGCAGAGCAGTGCTATATCAACTAAGCTAAAATCCTAGCCCTTATAATGATCATAGAGTACTCAATATAGGTTGCCAAAGAAGGAGCTGCTTGACTGAAGGCTCCTGCTCAAGGCAGGCAGGCATTAGGGAAGGGTCTGTTGGCTGTCATTCATGGAACCCAGTGGTCTCTCTTGACAGTTCTGCTCATTCACCAAAACCAAAAACACAACCACCAACAAAAACATATCAAAGGGTGCTTAGAGTTAAGAACTAGGAAATTAGCTATAAATAGCTAGCATGTAGTGCTTATTTGTGAGCATGGCCAGTTTCTGGTGAGGGTTCTTTTCCTGTTTTTAGATGGCCACCTTCTATGCTGAGGCCCCCTTAAAAGTGCCTTCATGAAATGATATGCCTGAGAGCTTGCTCTCTCTTTCTCCCCACCATGTAAGGACGTAGAGAAAAGGTACTTGTCTATGAACCAAGGCAAGAACCCTCACCAGAAACTGACCAGGCTGGCACCCTGATATCAGACTTCAGTCTCTAGAACTGTCAGAAGGTAAATTTCTGTTGTTTAAGCCACCCACTTCATGGTATTTTGCTATGGTAGCTAAAGCCAAGTAAGATCAGTACCCAAGAGTAGGATATTGATTAAATAAATGATAATAAATTGATATGTAGATTATTGTGCAACCATAATCATTTCTTAGCAGACTTGTATGGTAAAATGTTCATCATATTTAAGTGAGAAGGCAAAGTACAAAATAGCATTAAGTGTGATACTGTTTCTTTAAGAACTCATGTATGCACACACACAACATACCTGGATTTTTAAAAAAATTCACACAAGATCATATATCAAACTGTGAATAAATAATTGCCTCTGGTTGAATTACATGTTATTTTTTTCATTTTATGTTCTACCATACTGTACCAGTTCTAAAGTTTTAATTTTTTTTCATTTTTGTAATCAGAAAAGTCAACTAAGATGTTGTTCTTGTTGATGGTGCAAATGAGTTGACACTCACTTGGGAAAGTAACACTGAAAATGAGGAGATGGTCCAGGAGGTACTTCCTCACACCCAGGAGTCTTGCCTCATAAAGGTCAAGAGCTCCCAGCCATGGCCTCTTGATGGACTAAGAGACAGAGTTCAAAGCTCTCATAGCAACATTAGCCCTTCCTAATGGAAATTGTCTCTATCTCCCTTTCTTTTTGCTTTTTATCTCATCATTATTCACTTGCCAATTTTCCTGATATTTTTGCTCATTGGATAAAAGACTAGTAAGCTAAAAAAAGAACAAGGAAATCTTTAACAAGTTGAAGCAGAAAGATTTTTTTAATGAGCTAAAGAGCCTTTAGAAATGGAAATGAAGTTGAGAGAAATGCTACAAATAGAGAATGAGTTGTTTCAAAGGTATGACTTGGCTTATCTATACTTGCATCTGGATCTATTTTAAATCCCCAGGGTACTCACCCATTTACTTAATCTGCACAATTTGAAAATGTGTCTAGCTATCAAATATTTTAGTAAAAATCTTGGAAACTCAGAAAAAGGAACATACTCACTTGCCTGATTTGATCATTATATAGTGTACACATGTATGGAAACACCATATTGCATTCCATAAATATGTACAATTATTATTTGTCAATTAAATATAAAATAAAACTTAAAATGATAATTAAAAAATGAAATAGAGATACTTCTCACTTCGGCTATTGTAATAAGCTCATTAACCAAGACTTCTGATCCTGCTCTCATTCTTTTTTTTTGTCATATACCTAATTATAATAGTACATATGTATAACTTTACTGCACTCCTATAAAATGGAAGCATTTTTATAGCTTACATTCCAAAATCAGATAAAACTGCCAGTCTATTCATTCACTAGGTGGTCTCCAAGACTGCATAGATGAGATCCTAATATCCTAGCTTTGGTTTGAAATATTGACAAGTTTGTACCCAATTAGTAAGGTTGGGGTTGGGACCTTACATAGAGTGGTTTTCTTTGCTCTCTTTCACTGTAACAAACTATACAGAGTGACTATAGTCAGAAGATATGCCTGAATTATACAGACTTTGTGTGGCATAGATGATAGCACAAAAATTCATAGCATAAGACACAAAGATCAAGCAAGAGCTCACTAACTATGACTGAAAAATATACAACAAAATATTAGAGATGAGTTTGGACCATTATCTAAGAAGGAAGTAAGCATATCATTTTTTCTAGGAACTGATAACACATTTTTAACTAGCTATTTTAAAACATAGTTTCATGCTATGTACATAAATAACAACTCTAGCAATACCTTTTACTATTTCTAGATTGTATTTAAATACCAAGATTATATATCCAAAAATGTAAAGTAAACTTAACTAATTTAGAAAGCAGGAAAATCAGTTCTGTAAAACTAAAAGCAGAATGCAATCTTTTTGTCAAGCAGTTGCAATAGTCCCTTCATTTGAGCCATGTTGCAGAGGAGCAACCATGCAAAAGAATAGAAACCCACTCTCTTCCAATTCCAGTACTCCTGAAAATGTCCCTGCTGCGTCCTCCTCTCAGTTTGACTCTGTTCTGACATTTCAGTTCACTTTTAAATTGAGATGAAGGAAGTGAACATTAATTTACATATTATTGAGTAAAGATTTGAGTCAAAAATCTGATGATATATACTACTTTTCATTTAGTGTGGTAGAGTGATCCTCACTTATTCTTCACAGAGGAGCTGATCAAGAAGCATCATGAATGGCATAGCCTCTTGTGCCTGTGAATCCTGCCCTTCTGATCTTGTTTCTTTGGTCTAATCCCATGCTATACTAATAATATATAATATTTTAAGAGCTAGATGAATGAATAATGATCCTTTGGGACAAGTTAGAGAAAGACAAACAATTGATTGGACAAAACTTCAATGAATTCTTTAACATATCATGTTTTAAGCACTTTACGCCTCAAGGATGCAGATGAGACAACAGTCCTCAAGATAGACATCGTCTTGTGGGACCAACAAATGTAGACAAAATATCTATGATATAATATACAATGTGATGCATGCGGTAAGGGAGCTGTAAAAGAGCACTATGAAAAAATTAATTATTTTTCAGTTAATAATGAATTAATTTTCCACCTATGAGGCAAAAATTGAAGGGAAGAGAAGTTGCAGTAAATGAGTAACATTTAAGCTGGGTCTGGAAGTATTACAAGGAGTTTGCCAGGCAGAGAAAGCAACAAAGGCCCTTGCAAGAAGAACGTAAACTGTTTATTCTTGACATTGTTCTACAAAGAAGCTGAGGCAAATTCAAGTTGAATAGTTTATATGGCAATAAAATTAATAAATAAGTAAAATTCATTGCAAGAAACCATCAACTAGAGTATAATGTCAAAGACTGGGGTCAGATTAGGATGTGTATGAAGACCATGATGGTCCCTTCACAGCTAACAAAAACAGACAAACCAGTGTCCTGGCAATCAAAGTATGCACAGAAGCACTTAGTAGCTTGTGCTCCCTGTCTAGCTGTTCTCCAGCTCTGAGTGTCAGTTGGTCATCTGCATAATGAGTGCCTATCACATGAAGTTATGGTGAAGATGGTATATAGCATGTGGTATACAGGAAGTACTCAGAAAATTACAGCCAGCTTTCAGGGTTAGTGTCAGTTGGATTTGCACGTTATTCTGCCAGGAGTGCTCACCAAACACCAATACCATTCCATTGGTCCCTTGTCTTTTTTTTTTTTTTTTTTGATGGTACTGGGGGTTGAACCCAGGGTCTCACACTTACATGCTCTGCAAGTGCTGGACCACTGAGCTGCACCCTCAGCCCATTATTTTACTTTTTGAGACATGGTCTCGCTAAGTTATGCAGACTGCCTCTGGTCTCGAACTTGAGATCCTCCTGTCTCCCCCTCCCAAGCCACTGGGATTATAGGCCTGTGCCACTGCACCCGGTTCCATTCTCTATTTTTAAGGGTTAAATGTTACTTTAGGCTTCAGCTCCAGCATTCTAGATATAGAAATCCTTGAAGGTTAAAAACTGACTCTTAAATGCAAAGTAACAGTGAGACCATTCCTGACCAGCAATGGTTACTATTTCTTTCCATTTACAAAGATAAATTTGCAGTGAATAGCCATCCTATCACATTTCTCTTGATGTTAGGATATTCCAGAACACCTCCTCCTTACCAAGTTTTAAAGGAAGGAGAATCTATTTTCATGAACTATAAAAATGGCTAACAATGTTCAATGACTCCATCTCTTAAGAACATGTGAATCTTAATTAGGGGCAAAGAATAAACTTAATTTGGTAGCTTCAATCTTTAGTAACCATGAAAATTTTAAATAGTTATGCTGCTGCTATTGTTATTGAAACCTGCAGCCATACAACTGTGGCATCCAATCCCATCAGATCTCGGAAGTTAGGCAGGGTCGGACCTGGTTAGTACTTGGATAAGAGACCATCTAGAAATACCAGGTGCTGTAGGCTTGGGAGAAGGACCTGGTGACCCGCTCCCAAAAAACAACCAGCCATTGAAAACCCTATGAATAGCAGAGAAGTATTAACAATACTGTTTCTCCTGTTATACCTAAGGTCACTATGAGCTAAACACGGACTTGACAGTATCGAACAATTGTTATTGATGTTTAATCTAGAGTTCCTTCTTGATACCTCTAGACATCTTCTCACTTAGAGGAGTCTCCAATTTTGTAGACATCCCATACTATACATTAGTCACATCATCTAGAGAGCAAGGGAGAAGTTGAGTTTGTTTAGAACTGGCTAAACTTTAGATACATGGGTTTACATTTGAAACATCTCTCCTTGAAACTCTTCTTATCTATATGTCAACCACCATTCTAAATCTATTTCAATAAAGTTTAAACTGAGTGTCTAAAATAGGCTTTGATGGAATCTAGATTAATTTATATTAATTTCAAGTTAAATGTCAATTGAATACTAAAAGCATATTAAGAAAGAATAGAGTATATAATGCTTATCTTAATGATTGACTAAATTTTACCTATTGTGATTGGCCTCTTTTTAATCCAGCAGTCTTACTGAGTGCATAGTAAGGAAATAACTCATGAACTAATTCATTTGTCCTGGTTTCTTAATAATCAATGTCATTTTTTCCACTTTCCCTCTTCAATGAACAGTGGAATTCAAAGAAAAAAAGCAATTAGCTATGTTTTAGATATTTTTACTTTCAATATTGAATCCTCAAAGATCAAATGGCAGAAATAAATCATCTATTTAAAATCCAGTATGTATAGAGAAAGAATGTAGGGTATAATCTTTTTAAATATCAGGATCATTAAGTATAATTAAATTCAGGATTGAGCTGCTAAAGACCAGGCAACTTCACCAACTTCTGATGATATTATTTTCAAGAAATTCTTCAAAAAACTTACTAATACAGAGTACCTTGGACTATAAATAATTGAGAAATTTTATACTAAAAGAGAATGTTCTCTTTTACAAAAACAATGCTGCCAAAATATGGCTTTTCTGACAAGGAAGCCAGTTTTCACCCTTCTCTTCATTTCCTACGTTTAGTTGTGTGTCATCCTACTTACAGCTAGGAATTGACAGCCAGAAGTGAGATGTGGATCCATGATCATTCTGATGCACTGATCAGAAACTCACTTTGAAGAACAGGACTGTAAGGGTAGATTGGATGGAAGGATAGGTGAGTGGGGAAAAAAGGAAAGGGAAAGGAAAATATCTTGCATTGTATGTATGTTGTTGTTGTTAGGTGCTGTCGAATCATGTCCAACTCAGTGATGACCCCATAGGGTTTTCAATGGCTGATTACTTTGGGATTGCTTCAAGAATGGATTGCTATATCCTTTTCTCATCTCTGTAGTGCTGGGGACAGTGTTTCTTTGCTATCCATAGGGTTTTCAATGGCTAGTTGTTTCGGGAGTGGCTCGCCAGGTCCTACTCCCTAGTCTGTCTTAGTCTGGCAGATGACACCACTCTGCTTGCTGAAAGTGAAGAAGATTTAAAACATTTACTGATGAAGATCAAAGATCATAGCCTTCAATATGGGTTACGACTAAACATCAACAAAACAAAAATCCTTACGACTGGGTCAGCACACAACTTCACATTAAATGGAGAAAAGATTGAGGTTGTCCAAGATTTTACTTTGCTTGGCTCTATAATCAACACCCGTGGAAGCAGCAGTCAAGAAATCAAAAGACACATTGCTCTAGGAAAAGCTGTAGCAAAAGATCTCTTTAGAGTATTGAAAAGCAAAGATATCACATTGAAGACGAAGGTGCGTCTGACTCAGTGGCATTATATGGTTGTGAAAGCTGGACATTGAATAAAGGAGACAGAAAAAGAATTGATGCTTTTGAATTGTGGTGCTGGAGATGTCTATTGAATATACCATGGACTGCCAAAAGAACCAACAAATCTGTCCTAAAAGAAGTACAACCAGAGTGCTCCTTGGAAGCAAAAATGGCCAAACTGCATCTTACATATTTCGGACATGTAGTCAGGAGAGAACAATCCCTGAAGAAGGACATCATGTTTGGAAGAGTGGCAGGTCAACGCAAAAGAGGAAAACCCTCCACCAGATGGATTGACACAGTGTCTGCAACAATGGGCTTAAACATAAATAAGATCATTTGTCTGGCACAGAATCGGCAAGTGTTTCGATCTGCTGTGCATAGGGTCGCTATGAGTCGGACTCGACTCGACGGCACCTAACAACAACAACAAGTGCTGGGGATACAGTCTGGGTCCTCAGAGAGTGCAGAGCAGCATTCTATCAACTGAGCTAAACCCCAGCCCATTGTATGCATGTTGTTGTTGTTAGGTGCCGTGGAGTCGGTATCCAACTCATCTCAACCCTCATAGGGTTTTCAATGGCTGACTGTTTCGGGATTGCCTTGGGAGTGGATTGCTAGGTCCTTCTCCGATTTTTGTGGTCTCCTTGTGACTACCGAGACGACCAACACAGGTGTTTGTCCCTGGAAGGCAAAAGCGCCTGAGGCTTTTCCTTTCTCCGGTGTCCTCTGGGTCCCAAGGGCCGCAGGAGTCCGTGCCCCTCACCCGAGGGTCCAGAGTGAATTGTGTTTAGTATCTGTGTGCGCTTCGGTGCCGCCCCTCTGAACCCCAGGCCGGACCAGGAGGCGCATGCCCCATATAGAGATGGTGCTGGGAATTTAACTCAGGACCTCAGAGACTGTAGCGCAGCACTCTACCAACTGAGCTAAATCCCAGCCCTCAAGAAAATAGTAACAGCAACTACAGTTACTAATGCTTGTTGTTGTTAGGTGTTGTTGAGTCAGTATCCAACTCATAGACTCATAGTGACACTCATAGGGTTTTCAATGGCTGACTCTTTTGGGATTGCCTTGGGGGTGGATTGCCAGGTCCTTCTCCCATTTTTGCAGTGCTGGGAATTGAACTTGGGACCTCAGAGACTGCAGCGCAGCACTACCAACTGAGCTAAATCCCAGCCCTATTGTATGCATATTAGCTATATATTCAGATAATCAAATGTTTTAGCTACTTGAATATTTCACTTGCAAGACAGCCATCGTGTGTGTGTGTGTGTGTGTGTGTGTGTGTGTGTGTGTGTGTGAATGATGAACTGTTTACTTAAGAATTAACATAAAAGCTGGACTTGGTGTTGCATTCCTGTAATCCCAGCACTCAAGAGGCTGAGACAGTAGAATTAACATGAGTTTGAGGCCAGCTTGGCTACCCAGTGAGTTCCAGGCTAGCATGGGCTATATACTATACTATGTATAGTGAGACTCAGGGGCTGGGATTTAGCTCAATTGGTAGAGCACCACTCTGTGGTCTCTGAGATCCCCAGTTCAATTCCCAGCACTGCAAAAATGGGAGAAGGACGTGGCAACCCACTCCCAAGGCAATCCTGAAACAATCTGCCATGAAAACCCTATGGGGGTTGTTATGAGTCGGACACGACTTGACGGCACCTAACAACAACAACAGTGAGACCCTGTCTCAAGGAAAGAAAGAAAGAAAGAAAGAAAGGGAAAGAGAGAGAGAGAGAGAGAGAGAGAGAGAAACGAACTAGCATACAATAAAGTATAAAATACACTGAAAACAAAAAACATATTTGGTTTAATTTAATTTCTTTTAATGATTCAGAAGGCATTTCTGAATCTGGCAGTCCTCATTTTGAATATCAATCATCATTGTATGTTAAACATGGAAGTATCTGCCAAGAGATTTTGCCCATTAACCAAGTGTTACTATGCTTTTAAAAATACTTTGCAAACAAGAAGACAGAAGCGTCCTATAAAGGGTATCAGTTTAGAAGCTGTTGTGAGCAAGGCTACTTCCTCAAGGCTGATTATTGGGATGCAGTATGACGCCTACTAACAAGTGAGGGCCAGTGCTCAATTTGAGTGTGAACATATCATTTAGCTTTTTCAGCTACTGTTGCCTCTCAGGCAATGTGGGATGATAAGGTCAACTCCTCTCAGGACAAATATGAGAAATGACCTAAGAAGAGGAGAGAAAAGCATTTAAAATCAATACATGGACAAAACTTCTAATAGAAAGTGTTCTATGTTTGAACATGTCATTGATTTTGGAAACTGATTTTTTGATGTCATGCCTGGTTAGCTGCATCTTCTCCTTGGTGATTTTGTCTGTCCTGGGCACTTTGGCTTCCTGGGAATGGCTGCCTAGAGACTCCATCTACTGAAGTCCTGTGTGGCATCTGGTTACACCTATGAGTTAGCTAATTCATCTTCAAGGAATGGAAAAAGCTTCCCTACAGTTTAGTTTCTTCTCTACTGACTTTAACTCCCTTTCAGATGCCAGGAGGATGCCTCAATTGAAAGTCAGTGCAGCCACATAGGTTTTCTCTGGCACAGGGTGTTTTGATCATTTGCTGAAGATGTCTTCTTTTATTCTCTTGGCCTTGAGAGTTGAGCTCTGCCCTGTAAGCTGTCTGTCAGAGACCTGCTAAGCTATAGGGTTTTAGTAGGAAGGTGCGACTTCAGGTGCTATTCCTTAGCTAGAACCTGTGAACACTACTGTTTATGAGTCTGCCAACTCACCCTCCAGACTATTACTAGGGAATCAGAAGCAGTCTACCTTGCCTTTCAAGCTATGGTCATGTAACTAGTCTTCATCTTGACTTGACCCCATAGTTGGGAGGTGGCCCACAGTCTTCTAGGAAGCATTTGGCAACATCATGCAGGTCACTCTCTATGCTTTGGACATTCAAACATTGCAAGAAAGTGACTGAAGAAGTGAGATGCCTACTAGATACCTAGTTATTATTTTTCAAGAGCTATTTGACTATGAGGACTGATTAGCTAAGGTAGTACAGGTTGAGCAACCCTAATATAAAAACCTAAAATCTGAAATGTTCCAAAATTAGAAAAATTTTTAACACTAACATGATGCCACGAGTGGAAAATTCCACATCTGACCTCATGTACTTTCTGATGGTTTAATGTACACAAATTCTTTTCCCTGTGCAAAATTATTTAAAATTAATGTATAACTTTATGTATAAAATCATCTTCAGGCTGTGTGTATAGGATATATATGTAACAAAAATGAATTTCATGTTTAGACTTGAATTTTGTCCCCAAGTTATTCCATTATATATATATATAGAGAGAGAGAGATATTCTAAAATATGAGAAAACAATCTGAAATCCAAAACCTTTCTGGTTGCAATCACTACAGATAAAGGGTACTCAACCTGTAGTTAGGAGCTCTTACAAGCCCTTATTTACAATGAGTGAAGTAGTTAAGCCATCACTGGCCATTCCGTGGACTTGGGTAAAAGAGTAGTTTGCATAAGCATGACTTCTACTTATTGACTGTTTTTGCAAGCGTACTTGAGATTAATATTAAATATAACACATAATATTAAAAATCACACATGTACAAACATTTTGTACCTCCTTAAGACTATGCTGACAACCCAGCCCAGGTGTTATGATGGCATGCCAGGTAATGTCTCTGTTGGAATGTGTGTCACTACTGCTACCTATATCTTGCTATTTCCCCAACTAAAATGTAAGTGCTTTGAGAACAGTCATGTATCTTTATATCTCCAGCACCTAGGACTGTGTGTGATGTATTGAAGGTGCTTAAGAAATAATGGAACAGATAATGCATTAATAAATAATGTGTAAGAGAGAAAGTAGGGAGGAAAAATTAAGACAGAAAGGGATGAAAGAAAGAAGAAAAAGAGAGAAGTTTCTGCAAATGTAAAAGTTATTGTTATTTACCATGAGCAGATGTTATACAAAGAGTTTTGACTTGATTCATCACCTTTAAGTCAAGCATTCTCAGACTGTGTTATTCTCAGTTGTTTTATAACCAAAGTTGTAGCAAAAGTACATCCCTTTCTGTCTTTCTTTTTCACTTATTTTGTCTTTTTAAAACACAAGTCAGCTAGAATCAAGAATTTGACTTTTGTTTTGAGGTGGGACATTGGGCTGTGGATAATAGGTGTTTCTTCCTAGGCGGTCTCCCAACCAGGATGTGTGATGAGGATTCCATTCTTAGCTGGACAGGAGGCAGCCAAACATAAAGGCTGAACACATAGCTGCCATAATCAGACAGGGCCAGAATTTGCTCCACCACTAAATAAATGTGTACCTTTGAATAAGTGATTTGTCTGAGCCTTCATTTCTTCATAAATAAGATGAAAACCATGACTGTGACACAGTGTTGTTGAAAGACTCAGTGACCTATGTAAAGTATACGGTATGGTGTCTGGCACCTTGTAGACATGGTCCACATATTAGCACTATAAACCCATCCTGCCAGGATGTCGTTAGGACAGCCAGGAGGAGGAGTGTTCTGAGCCGGCTCCTTTGCCATGTAGTTTCTGATGTACCACGTGTTTGGTGAGGAGAACTCAGGCACCTGCTGTGAGCATTGAATTCACCATGGAAATCGTTTAAGGAGTTGGAGGTAGGGAAGGGAGGCAGGGTGGTTGGAGGGAAAGCCTGACATTGACGTGAACTAAATCTGTGCAAGTGGCTATTTTTGTCAGCCCAACCACAGTGGGCGTGCGTTCAGGCATCTACTTTTGATCCAGCTCTTTTTATAGATGCTGGTTTTTCTTAAAGGCAGTTCTCCTCGATCCTTTCCCAGGCTGCCGAGCTGACTTGGAAGATTGCTTATGGAGTATTTATCATCTGCAATCTGTAACAGACACCATTGAGATTAGTAATTAGATTCTCCTTTAAAATGTAAAATCAGTCTCATCACCTCCATCCTAGATTCAGCATAACAGGATCTTATCCATAAAGACTGCAAACACAACATTAACATTGCAAAAGAGCTTCAGGATTGTCAGCCCAGGCTCAACCTGTACAGGCACCTTTGGTCAAAATGAAAACCAAACCGGATCTATGGGGGCCTATCTTCTTTCTTCTTATAATGGAAATTTCATTTCAGCCATTTCAAAACATGTCCCCATTATCCTCACTCAGACTGGTTCAATGAGAGGAGGCTTGCTCTTTCTAAAGATGGTGTATATAAAGTTACAAACTGTCGGATATCAAAGCTGGAAGTCTGTGTGAATTGGTGCTTTTTAAAGTATTTTTTAAAGGACTGTCTGAACATTTCCTACCTGTATTGCTACACTGAAAAAGTTACTTTTATGACTCTGGATGTTACTAGGACCAACATGACACTTTATCCACAGGGTCCACAATGCAATGCCACATGTCTCTCTGGTAACGTGGGTAAATATTCACTGGGAGAAGAAAGTGCAATGAGACTCATTGTCCTCTCCTCTAAAAGTCTTCAGTAGCAACTAATTAGACTGATCACATTCTCTTTAAAGAGGAAATCAGTGTCATTCATTTGAGGCGTGTTTCCAGGGATTGATTACCCCGCTGCCCAGTGCATGAAGTATCTCACAATAACAGGAAAGATTTTCAATAATTTCCAATAAAGGTCAGCCATTTTAGAAAAATGTGGACTTTTTTCTCCCTTGTTCTTCTCCCAGAGCCAAGCAGGTGGTCCATACAGGCTTGTGTTAATGAATTAGGCAGCTTGTACTATAGGAAGTACATTTTCATTACTAGGAACAAAAAAGGCTGTGGGGGAAATTTGATAGGTGGCTTCCACTCAAAGGACAAGATGCATTTATCTGAAGGCAATTCAGTGGTTTATAATGGACAGCGGGGACCCTTTGTCTCCTTCTCACAATCTTCCTGTGAGCATCACCATGATTCATAGTCAAATTATAGCCACTTTATACCACTCCAGCTATTTAAATCACAGACTCCTAATCCACAATCTTCGAAATTTCAAATAGCATCCAGGAGTACTGTTCCATTTTTTAACACAATATTTTGAATTTGTACAAATAAGAATCGGTCACCAGGAAGTGACTTTTTGATTATTTCTTGTGCTTTGCTGTAGATTAGCATTGAGGCATTTAAAAGTACTTGATTAGAAACGGTTGGAATTGTATCATTTCCCAGCAAGATTTATTATTTTACTCATGAAAGTCATTGTGTATCTTACTAAAAAAATGGCAATAATTTCCCATTCTCAATAAGAAATTTTTTTGTCAAACTTAATACTCAAAGTTTTGTGTGGGTAAAGATCTTCCACACAGAAACAGATAAATTTATAATATAACCAGGTATTGTCTTGATTAGTGATATTCAAACTTTACTGTGTATTAGGTTTGTAAGACTCGGCTTCCCTGAGGGAGACCGTGTCTATCCAAAGTGTTCCCAATGAGAGACGGAGACCTAGCCGCTGCAAGCGCAAAGGATTTTATTGTCCGACAGGTCGGGGTCTGCCAAGCCCTTTCAAACCGGAGACCCCAAAATGCAGAAGTGAGGGTCTTTTATGCCCTTACAGAAGCAAAATGGCGGGTTAGCTGACTGGTACAACTTTGATTGGTCACATTGGTTGACTTTTAAACTGATTGGTTAAATCAAATAGCAAGGCAAGCGAGGGAAGGGGGAAGGTTCCGGCATTCTGAGGGTTAGTGCTAGCAGATGTGGGCTGACGATAACAGGAAGTGGCAGCTTAAGATAGCTCGGGAAACTTAGATGGGAAGGGGGAAGGGGGGTAAACAGAGGAGAGTAAGGGGTAACCTATATGAATAATGCTTATCAAATTGCATATATGAAAATTGTCACAATGAAAAGCATGTCAAAATGAATCGCATTATGATGTACATTAAAAATTTCTAATAAAAAAAAAAAGCAAAAAAAAAAAAAAAAGATAGCTCGGGACTTCCCAAGTTGGGAGGGGTGGGGTCTCTCTGAGGCAGTGGAAAAATTTTCTTAGCCTGATCTATAAAATGGCTTTTCTATGACTAAGCTGGGTCCTTCAGGTTCACCTGGAGTATTCGATAAAAATTTAGTATTTGATAAAAATACTTTAACAAAGCTGGGCCTTTGTTTTCTATGTGTTCTCCTTATGTCCTGATATATCCTGGACTAGTTAATTTTATTTGTTTTGTTTATTAAGGATAGGGGCAACGTTGGACTCTCTACCAGGAACAGTAATGACACTGTTTGGCTAACGCTATTCATGAGGTGTACACAGATTATACAGTAGTCATTTACTAAACCCATTACCAATCCCTTAATCTCCTGGTTTTTTTCAGATGCCAACAAGATTATTGTTACTGGATATCATCCAGAAAAATTACAGAAACTGGGCAGGGCTGGGTGAAGTTCCACTGTCATAGAAATTATAGCTTCTCAGTAAATTAATCTGCATGCTAATGAACAAGAAGTTTGATCATTGTTCCTTCTTAGAGAATATACTATTGGGGAAAAAATTCCATACATCCATACAGGATCACAATCTTTAATCTGTAATTTTCAATACTGAAAACTGAAAGAGTTCCCAAGTTTTGCTCACAAACTCACTTGATAGCAAAACTTGGCCTGACCTGATGTGAAGCAAATTATTATATAATTACACAACATGATCTCTGCAGTGCAATGGATAGCACATTGAACTTTGATAATTACACAGCTTAGTGTACTATTGAAACATTTCACTGCAGAAATATTAATTATTTGGATTCCCTGGTGGCAGTGTTATACCATTTTCAGTATATGTACCCTATCTCCTTTCCATCATTAAAAACAATTCTAAAATATATCTGGCCCCAAGAATTTTGGATATGAGATTATAGATTGGAAATACATTATCACACATTGGTGATGGAGAACAGAGGACTTGTGTTATCTTCTCTCAGTCCCAAGTGTAGTTATTGGTAAAATTCAACAAGATAACTAGATTGTAAAGTTTCTTTACTGAAACCTAGTATGACTAACTCTGCTTACTAAGAAACTGTAACTAAGCCAGCCACTGTGGAACATGCCTGTAATTCCAATGACTTGGGAGCCTGCAGCAGGAGGATCAGAGGTTTGAGGCTAGAGGCAGCCTGGGAAATGTAGTGAGAACCTGTCTCAAAATTAAAAACAAAACAAAAAAAATAAAGGAGCTAGAGTGCAGCTCAGTGATGGAGCACCTGCCTAACATGTGAGGCCCTTGGGTTTAACTCCCAGTACCAAAGAAAAAAAAAAGATAAATATTAATGTTCATTCTCTATTAAACCATTGAACCATAGATTCACTTTCCATTTCCTCAACATGATGCCTTATTTGGAATAAAACAAAGAAAGAGTTTGTGTTTTTAGATCAATTTCGTACCGTTCTCCACCTTCCAGCCAACTGTTGTTCTTGTTGTTTTGTGACAGAGACTGCTATGTAGCCTAGGCTGGCCTGGAACT
This sequence comes from Pedetes capensis, assembly GCA_007922755.1. NCBI lineage: Eukaryota > Metazoa > Chordata > Mammalia > Rodentia > Pedetidae > Pedetes > Pedetes capensis. The sequence goes on from VMDO01000860.1 coordinate 45,201, forward strand.
CACTGTCCTCCTGCCTCTGCCTCTTGAGTGCTGAGATACCAGATGTGTGCCTCCACATCAACCCAGCCAACTCTTTCAGCACCCCTGTATTACATCTCCGATGGACAAAATATAGAGATAATGCTTTCTAAGTAATAAATTTGAAATAGAAATAAATGTGATGATCAAAAATAAGCTAAGTTACCTTGCAATATGTGGTTAGTTATTTCTGGTTAATGTCAGAAATAGTTTTTGGAGAACTCTACTTCTGGAGGCCTCAACTGCTAAGTCCAATGTCATTCCTGCTACAGAACATACACTAGTCTGAGAAGATAGGCCCCTTGAAAGAATAGACACACACATGCGTGCGCACACACACACACACACACACACACACACACACACAGAGGTTGAGCATCCCTATTCTAAACTTCCAAAATACAAAATACTTCAAAATCCACAACTTGGTGCTTTTTTGTTTTGTTTTGTTTTGTTTTTTGCAGTACTGAGGACTGAACCCAGGGCCTCAGGCTTACATGCTTTGCAAGTGCTGGACCACTGAGCTGACTCCCAGCCCTTTTTTTTTTTTTTTTTTTTTTTACTTTTTTGAGATAGGGTCTCACTAAATTATGCAGACTGCCTCTGACCTCAAACTTGTGATCCTCCTGCCTCTGCTTCCCAAGCCGCTGGGATTATAGGCATGCGCCACCATACCCAGCAATAAAATCCACAACTTTTTGAGTTTCAACATATCACAAGAGGAAAATCCCACATCATGAAAATTTGTTTTCATGCACAAAATGACTAAAAATATTGTATAAAATTACCTTCAGGATATAAGGTATATATCTACAGAACATTAATGAATTTCTTATTTAAATGTAAGTCCTATCCTCAATCTCATATATATGCAAATATTCCAAAATTCAAAAAAGTTCCAAATCTGAAATACTTTTAGTCTCAAGTGTTTTGGTTTTAGTCTCAAGTATTTTGGATGAGATTATATATATGTGTGTGTGTGTGTGTGTATATATATATATATATATATATATATATATACACACACACACACACATACATACATATATATATACATACATATATATATAGAGAGAGAGAGAGACAGAGAGACAGAGAGACAGAGACAGAGACAGAGACGGAGAGAGACAGAGAGAGAAAGGATATAGCAGGCCACTTAAAAAGCAATCCCTGCCCAAACAATCAGCCATTGAACACCCTATGAGGGTCAATATGAGTCGGACCTGACTCAACAGCACCTAACAATGTGTGTGTATATATGTGTGTGTATATATACACAAATATATATGTGTGTGTGTATATATATACACACATATATATGTATATATACACATGTGCATACACACACATATATATACATACATACATATATATACACACATATGCATGTGTGCAATATTATATTTCTATATATGCACACATATTTTTCTGTGTGCCTAAATTTAAATTTATATAAGTTACATGTTAACCTAAACAATTCATAATTGTGCTCTACAATTACGCAATATTTGAAAGGAATTTGCTATTTTTCCCCTTTTTGTTATGGTTCTTTGTTTTTATTTGTATGATTAGGGTTACAAGAAACCAAGGTTCCTAAAAATATACTTTATGATCAATAAAAAAATTCTTTCTCAAGATATTTAAAGATAATACATACTTAATAAAAGAATTTATTGATGCTATCAACTGATTTCTAACATAAGTTTGGATTGTACTTGAGTTCTCAAATAATTTCTAAACGAAATGATCAACAATGTGCTTGTTTTCCAAATAAGGACTTTTAAGTGTGATTGACAATATTTAAATTTTGCCAACTATATTAAGTAATAAATGCTCCTTGTGGGCAAAATCAATATCCTATATCCTGTTCTGATTAAAATCTTGGCTCCAATATAGAATTACCATGGGACAAGGTAATAGTCTCACAGCTTGTAAACATGCCTGCTTAGCCAGGGTTCATTAATGCAAATTAGTTGAAGACAAATGTTTTTAATAGCAGTATTTAAAGAGAGTATAGATTGTTTCTGTGCCGTTTCTTAGTACATAATCAGATTCAGTAGTTTCTACTGTTGTTATTGCCAACTTTGAAATAGCATGAAAGGTATGGTGACCTTAGTACTGAGTTGTTTGTCTTTTGCAGTGGAATGGGAAGATCACTAAACTAGTTAGCACTAACTAGTAGTTGGACATGGCCTTAAGGGTGAGAATGAGGAAACAGTTGAAGAGGACTATCCACTGTAGTATGGATTCCTTCTCAGAAGAATATACAAATCTCAGTGCTTAATTGTTGCATAACTATTAATTCAGAGTACTTTTTTATTCAAATTCCCTTTTTTGAGTGGCCTGCAGCCATACCACTGTGGCATCTGAACCCATCAGATCTCGGAAGCTAAGCAGGGTCAGCCCTGGTTAGCACTTGAATAGGAGACTGCCTGGGAACACCAGATGCTATAGGCTTGAGAGACAGACCAGGCAACCCACTCCCAAAAAGCAATCAGCTATTGAAAACCCTATGAATAGTAGAGAAGCACTGACAATAGTGTTTCGCCTGTTGTACATAGTGTTGCTATGAGTGGAACACTGACTTGATGGTACCTAACAACAACATCATTAATTCACGGTATGTTTTTTCTTGAGTGACATTTTTACTCCAATTTAAAAGCACTTTTATTGGGTACCATTAGAAAGTATCTGAGGGAAATGAGAAATTTCCCTGATTTTCAAAATGGCAGACTTGTATGACACTATGTATAATCAAGAATTTCTAGACCATTTATATCAAGTCAACAAACTCTAGACAAACAGTCTTCAGAGATTTTTTAAAAGAGTTCTTAACTTGAGGAGATCCCAAAGAGGTGAGGATAGGATAGTCAGAGCTCTGTATTTTTGTGAATTATGCATTCTTCTCAGAGGGTCCATGATGTCTACTAACTTCTCAGAGGCACCATGATGTCCTAGAAAAGATTAAGGGCTGTCATTTTAGAGCTAAACAACAAACATGTATCTTTCTATTTTGCTTAGATGTTTGTGCTGAATTTTACTACTCACCCTGAGCTCTGACTCCAGGGAGGAAGTCCTGTAATTGATCATCAAGTCCTAGCTTCATTGCTCATTCTATCAAAGTGACTTCTGAGATTGTTTCCTGATGCTTAAAGAATGGCTATCCAAGCCTTTATGATAGCAACCACCAGCCCCAAGTTTCTTTCCTCTTTCTCAGTTCTCCTAGTGTTTACTACTCCATTTCAGAGCCAGCCCCAGGTCATGTATGACTGAATACATGAATGCATTATAATAGGCAGTCACTTCAAAGCCTATATGCCTCTCCCAACACGAGGAGAAAGGCAAGCCACTCCCTTCCATCCTTGCAGTCTTGCTCACAATTGGCATGTAGTGACTAAGATTAATTGGTTGCTCTGAATTGATTTCTCTGACAAAATGCAACATGGAACCAGGGCACAGAGGGTCAAATCTGAGCATCCTTAGCAAAAGAATAACACACTGCACCAATCAAAAGTGAAGCTGAGTGTCTCAGTGGTGTGGCTCAGTGGTATAATGCTAGGATAGCATTCATGGGGGTTGGGATTCAATCCTCAACACCCCTAAAGTTAAGCTAAGAGGTTGTTTTTTATCATATTATATGACCTTTCTAGCCACATAGTACTTCTTCAATAAGAACAACTAGGAGCAGTATGACATAGGCCATGGTTTTCATCTTAATATCAAATTTAGAAAGTAAAGTTCTGACCTTAAAGCATTCTTTACAGAAAACCACCCCTGACTTTAATAGGTTTTTAAAAAACTATTTACATACTCAAGTAGACCATGTATTAAGATTAATAGATTCTTTTCTCTTTTTCAAGTATCAAGTAATAAATTCTGTCTTTTAAACATAGAGGATTCAGTGGATATGTTTTTCTCACATATCCTATACAATTTCATAGAAAACACCCCATAATCACTCTGCCTATTGTACTCTCACTCATAATTTCTTTTCTTATCGTCAAATATTTCAGGTTTCTGGAAGAAATTACCTGTCATCTATCCCAACATGGAACTGGAACTCATTCAAAAAATATTTATTAACACATTTGGGTTCCTAGATTTCACATTAGGCTTTAGGGACACAAACATAACTGAGGTGCAGATCTTTATGGATACTTTAAAGACTAGAGTAATGGGAATTCGACAAAGATAACTGATCTCAGTATGATGTGAAATGTAAGACCGAAATACAACGTAAGTAAATACAAGAAGCACAAACGTTTTTAGGGTCTAGAGAAGACTTATCAAAGGAGGAAAGTTTTAAATGGATGAGTAGGAATTAAGCAAAATAGAGTAAAAAGTGTATTTTAAATGAAGGAATGGTCATGAGGTGCAAAAATGAATCTGGAAAATTGCATGTGGTTTGGTAGGGCTGGGGCTTTGGGTTCGTGAAAGAATGTACCAGAGATGCAGCTGGAAAAATAACCCAGACCCAATATGGGGTAGGAGATTTGGACTTTGTCTTGAAGATAAATGGAAGCTTTGAAAAAAAATAGAAAGGATATTCAGTCATCAGTTCTATCAGTACCACATAGTTTGCCTTAGATTTTTTTCTCTGATTATTTCATGGGAATTTCATCTCTTTTGCTAAATAGAAGAGAGGAACCACATCAAATTATGCCTTGTACAATACTGTTGTTGTTGTTGTTAGGTGCTGTCGAGTCGGTATCCGACTCATAGCGACCCTCATAGGGTTTTCAATGGCTGACTATTTCAGGATTGCCTTGGGAGTGGATTGCCAGGTCCTTCTCCCGTTTTTGCGGCGCTGGGAATTGAACCCGGGTCCTCAGAGACTGCAGCGCAGCGCTCTACCCACTGAGCCAAATCCCAGCCCCTGTACAATACTACTATACAGGAAATAGACATTTGGCAAATAAATGCTAATTGATTTATTTGAGCAGTACAGCTGCTTATAGATAGCTATACTATGGACCCAGTTTAGTGACTTCATGCATGTCTTTTTGTAAATGTTTATTTTCTGAGGGTTACAGACTCTGCCTATTAAGAAAAAATATTTTCTTACACATTTACATTTTTATCTTCTTCCATATACATTTGTTTGATACTGATATTATTTGAGGTTGGCTAATACTTAATAGGACCTGCAGCTGTACTACTGTGTCATCCAGTCCCGTCAGATTTTGGAAGCTAAGCAGGGTTGGGCCTGGTTAGTACTTGGATGGGAGCCCGCGTGGGAACACTAAGTACTGTAGACTTAGGAGAAGGATCTGGCAACTTACTCCCAAAAAACAGTTAGACATTGAAAACCCTATGTGTAGCAGAGAAGACCTGGCAATATTGTTTCACCTGTTGTGTGCAGGGTTGCCATGAGTTGGACACCAACTCAACAGCACATAACAACAATGACAATATTTAATAGTGGTTAAATTCCAATCAAAAGGTAATTCCAGATTCATTTTTGCACCCTCATGCCTGTTCCTTCTTCTTGAAATGAATTTCCCACTGCATTTTGCTTAATTCCTACTCATCCATTTAAGTTTCCTCCTTTGACAAATCTTCTGTAGTTCCTAAAAAGTTATATGGTATTTGAAATTGTGTAACCTGAAAGAGCTATAGTTTTGTTGACACTGACCTAGAAGATAAACTAAGGTAACATTCTCTGAGGTATGGATTCAAAACCAGATTTATGGCTAATAGATGCAAACAGGAACCTATATGTTGAATCCTGGGGCTCTTGGAATGCTCCAGATCAAGATTTACCTCCTCACCTAAATCAGCTAATGTTCAAGCTCTTCAACAAGAAATTTAGACCATTGTCCCCTACCTTACAATAAACATGGCTGAGAAAGAGAACCTTGTAAGGCTTAGCAGTCATTCATATCTAACGTCAGTATGTTCATAGGACCTTTACCGAAAAGCAAGTGGTCATGACAAGCCAATGAATGAAGGACTGTTACAAAAAAGGGACAAAGTGGGGAAAAGTTCAGGTGGCAAAACACAGGCTGTACATTATTCACAATGCACTTGGTCAGCCCTGTGTTCTCCTTTGAATGCTCTGATCTGAATTGCCACACAAGAAAATCCCAAAATACCTATCTCAATTTTCACAAGACCTTATGTTTGTCTGTCCTTCCAACTGAAGCCAACATTTTGGAATTAATGTGACTAAGTATTTTGAATCTACACTGGTAGTATTTTCAGCAAGAGAAAACGGACTTCTGAATTGTTCAATGGGCTACTGCATCCTGCATATTATAGCTTTGTTGTTGTTGTTAGGTGCTGTCAAGTCCAGTCTGACTCATAGCCACTATATGTACAACAGATGAAACATTACTTGACATTGTGCCATGCTCAGCACTATTGTCATTGCTTCTCTACAATTCATGGCTGATTGTTTTAGGTATGGGCTACTGGATACTTCTCCCTAACCTGCAGCACCCAACCAAGGACGAACCAGGCCCGACTCTGCTTAGCTTCTGAGATCAGATGCCAGGGTGGTATGGCTGTAGACCATTATAGCTTTGTTGTTGTTGTTAGGTGCCCTCAAGTCAGTACCCAACTCATACTGACCCTACATACAACAGGTGAAACACTATTTTCAGTGCTTCTCTACTATTCATAGGGTTTTCAATGGCAGATTGATTTTAGGGAGCAGGTTGCTGGGTCCTTCTCCCAAGCCTACAGTATCTAGGTGGTCTCCCATCCAAGTACTAACCAGGCCCGACCCTGTTTAGCTTCTGAGATCTGACAGGATCGGATGCCACAGGGCTATGGCTGCAGGATTATAACGTTAGATATTTTAATTTATCCCTCTCTGTTTTTAATCAGTGTATTTTTCTCTTCTCAAGACATGCTCACTTTTCAGGTACACTTTCTAAATGTAAACTGAAATACTGATGATTATAGAAAGAGTTATCTTAGTAAATGAGAATTTTCCTTACTATTAAATAGAGTGGCAGGAATAATAAACCCCCAAGGCATCTAGAGAAAAGAAATGACCTGAGGCTTTTTGAAAGCAGCAAAATAACTATTTAAAATAATTTTGGCCACAGAGAGCTCCAAAGTGATGAAATTTAGTATTATTATTTCTAACAATATGTTTTAATTTCATGTATTTTCTTTATCTTCTTAATAGCTTTGATTATAATATAGCATTTTGTACAAGCTATCTGTGATGACTTTGGTTTGCAAAGAAGGTCAGATCCAGCACTTGCCTTTCCAACCTATTCTGCCACTTCCCTCACAAACTCTTGACTCATGAACTACTCTGCAATTTCTACAACATTCTATGTACCTGCATATTTATCACTGGAGGCATCTCCCATCCTCCTCTACCACACTCCAGACCCATAAGCCAAAATAAGCTGGTCTGTTGCCCCTCTGCTGACAGATCCCTCCTCCAAACAGTAGGCATCTATGTGTTAATTCCCACACCACTAACAATTTAATGATCAACACCCTGGTCCCCTTAGGTACCTATATGGGAAGAATGTTTCTTGTCCTCCTGGGCATAGAAGGGACATTTCTCCCAGGGTTCTGGCTTTCTGAAACATTCTCCCTCCTACCTACTCTCACATCTCCTGTCCTCATGGGGGAGGACCACGGTCACTACACAGAGATTCTATGGTTTTACCAATCTGATCATAAACTTTTTTTCAATCTTGGCTCTGTGTGTTAGTCAGTTGGTACATTGCTGTTGCACAAAAACCAACCAAAACAAACTTATGGGAGAAAAGATTTATTGGAGGCTCACAGTCAGAGGATCATAATCCATAACAGTGCACAGCAGGCCTGGTGGGGGCAGATGTGGCAGCATCAGGCAGCAGGACAGGCAGTGTAGGCTTGTGGTACAGAACCTCACATCTTGGCACATCAGGAGCAGAGAGCAGAGAAAGCAACCACAACCAGAGCTCTAGGTAAAAACCTCCAAAGACCTGCCCCAGTGAACTACTTCTGCAAAGCCAGGTAGTTCAGAGTTCTATAAACTCCAAGGAGAGTACCAGCAGGTGGGGAACAAGCATTTAAACATATAACCTTTGGTGGGCATTTTAGATTTAAACCATGATATGCTATATTGTTCAAATAGATGGTTACATTTTAATAGCCTTTCCAATTATTTTCCTTTGAGGTTAGGGTAGAATCTGCACTAACTTAGTCCTTCTATTCAAGGATACGTACAAAGTATAGACTGTGTCTCCCTCTGCCATGAACACCTTGCAGGAAGATGATGAATCTTAGTCATATTTTATTTTTAATAAGATGCTGTCTGTATCCATAAGTATCTGTAGAATGAATGAGTGAAGACATTACCTCCTGGTAAGCCCTGGAGTCTGTCATTTACAACTAGTAGAATGAAGACCTTAGTCTGTTCCTATGTAAAATGGGGGCCTTGAATTGCAAATAAACATTCTGAAAAGTCTTTTGTTGCTCTATCTAGCATATGCTGATTCTAAGAAATACAAAGATACTCCCTTATGAAATGTTAGGTGTTAACATGGACTGTCTATTACACAAGTTGTAAATGTGGCAATATTCTAGACAGCCATGGCTCAGAGAGAAACACATGACTAACATTTTGTGTGTCATCTTTAACTATGACCTGTACCTTCTTTAATCTATACTAAGCATGTTGTAATTTGTTTATCTAGAAAATGAATATTCAGATGGAATAACAATTACCCTTTAAAAGCATACCCTCTGTTTCAAAGGTTGCATTGGAAGATACTTAAAAAGGAATTGCAGCTGGTTAAATTTAGGGTTTTGAACAAATTCCAATTCAAAAATATTCCTTGGCACTGGGCCTAGGGCATTTTTATTTGATACTAAATTGGATAAATCTTAATTCCCTTTAAATTATTTGCTTTCTGTACTTTTTCTTCTGAAACAGGCAGCCAGACATTGGTATTTAGTCTGTCTTGAACACTTCAGCTAAAATATGACATGTAGTACACATATTATCATATTTCCTGTAAGTTTCACTTATTAATGTACTGATTCATCTTTACTTTGAAATGTGATCAATCACATCTAATAAGATCCTGATAAAACTGTGCCCTAAGAATAATGTGAAAAAATAATTTTACCATAATCCTTTTTCCTCTAGTTAATTCTATTATATTTTATAATAGAATTTTAGTGAATTTAGGAGCTCTAAATCTTATTTTTTCTATATTTTTTCCAATTTCTTTGTCAGGTTTTATATTCTTTTGGGGGGCCTCTGTGCTTTCTCAGAGACAATATCAACTTTTAAGAATAATCGCATAATAAAAAATAAACGGCCTTTTAAAACTTTTCTGAAACTACAGAATTCATTTTAAGAGTCAATTGTGTCAGGATGCTCTTTCAAATATAAGAGGAGGTGGTTCCATAAACCAGGAAGAAGAGAATATTCAGTACAGGGCCTTGAGTATGTTCTGGAGAGCAGAAGCCACAAAAGCAACCAAAGTTCTGTCTTTTGTGAATGTATATGACTCCATTTGCAGTTCCTTAAGGGAAGAAATAAGTCCTACCATTTTTTGTACCTCTTATACCACCTACCACAGGAACAGCATATGGTGAAGGCTTTTTCACTCAGTCATACCTGCCAGTTATGACTCCACAGGCCAAAATCATGCTGCAAACCAGACAGGTAAAGCCCTATCATCACAGTGCTTATTTATGTTAGGGTTATATACATGGGAGGGGTTGAGACAGGAAATACATTTGTAATAGAATAAACAGCTAATATAATATCTTTAAAGTAATAAATATTTTAAAGAAAATAAGCCAAGTAATAAGTGAGAAAGAAGCTCCAAGATGGGACTGGGAGTATGAGAGTTTTGGCCTTATGGCCAGAGATACATCTAGAAGGAAGTGACAGTGGAGCTCAACTGTACACATGGTGAACCAGATGTGGTGGCATACACCTGTAATCCTAGCATTTAGGAGGCTGAGGCAGGAGGATTGTGAGTTCAAGGCCAGCCTCATACACATAGTAAGATCTTTTCTCAAAAACAAACAACAACAAAACTGTACATGCTGAGACAGAGCTGCCATGTGAGTTGCTAAGGGTAGAATATTCTAGAAAGAGAAAACAAATGCCAAGGACCTAAAACAAAAACAAATTCAACTGTTGAGGAGTAGGAAGAAGGCTTACTGGGCTGGAGCCTAGTACATAATGTCAGGAAAGAGCCATAAAGGTAAACCAGGCCTGGGGAGAGCTTATGGTCAAGAAAGTTGTTTGAATTTTACTCTCTTTGCATTAACCTTATACATTGACCCACTTGGTCCCACTACCATGGCAGCTGCTGCCGTTGTCATCCCACTGCTTGGTTCTACTTGACAGGATCTGAAGATGCTTAGAACACAGACAGAAAGATCACAACACACTACTACCACAGCTTTCTCTTTCACTTTATGAATTAAATATGTATCCTGTGACCACTTACCTTTTGTACTCCAAAGAGATCTGATGCCATCTATCTGTCCCACATTGGGAAAAAACTAAGCAAATCCTTGGCAAAATTGAAGCAAATTGAGCAAATGTGAAAGTTGTGCTAATAATATAAATCTACAATAAGAAGCTTTCTATCCTAAAAATATGTACTATGTTAACTGGGAGGGAAAGACTGAGAGAGAGACTGAATATGCATATTTTTAGGGCAGGTGCGATTCCTCATTGCCCAGAGGTTAGACGCACTGTCCTTTATAACTCTGCCCTCACTTCAGACACCAGCCAGAAGTTCAAAGGTCCCCAGGGGCATCTTCACTTCTAACAAATTGGTTACAAATTCAAACATACTGACTACCCACCCATGTTTGATAATTTTTTAGAAAAACCTCACTGGAATGCTATGTTTATGATTATAGTTTTATTACAAAAAAAATACAAATTAGAAGAGACATATAGGGCAAAGTCTGGGAGGATTCTAAACATGGATTTTCCAGCATCCTTAGCATTCTCTTCTTAGCACATTGATGTGTGGCAGTACACAGAGATTGCCTAATTAGGGACACTCATCTAAACTTCGGTGTCCAGAGTTTTTATTGGCATTTTATTAAGCCAACATGATTGTTTGACAAATAGGCCAGTAAGTTGAATTTGATTTTCAGCATCGCATACTTCCACCCAGCTATGGGGCTGATCTTATCTGGCCCAAAGGCCCCATTCTCTAATCATATGGTTGGTTTTTCTGTTACCAAACAGCTGGTGGGGTCTTTTTGCTCCATCTGGATAGAAATTGTGGGTAGACAAGGAGAAACTCTTCAAATGCTGGTTTTAGGCTGCTTTTATGTTCCTCGGCATTTGACAGCTACAAGCAGTGACAGCAGATAGACTGGAGCAGCAGCAGTAAGCAGAACTATCTGGTGTTACAGCTCTTATATAAGTCAAGGAGTTTGGGAATCCTAAGCCAGTGTTACAGCTGTTATATAGACCAAGGAGGTCAATTCTAAACCTTTGACAGCAGCTGGCTTCCTAGATATGTAGCTTCCTAGATATTAGGATCTTCAACCCTTTATAGTGGCCAGGTGTAGAGCTGGCAGACTTTGGGTATCTGAGACTCTTGGTCCTAAAGACCTGACAGCTCTCTGGAACTCTTCTAGCAATCAGGGCCTACAGTTTCTCTTATTCAGCTCTTTATAGCCTTCTGTCTTTCAGCCTCAACTCTCTGCTCTCCCTCCTTGTCTCTTCACTGCTGCCATCTCTCTTCTTCCTTCACTCATCACTTTTCTGGAACTATCTAGCTGCCTCTTATTATTGCAACCACTGTCACCATTGCCACCATTTGGAAGGTAGCTATCACTGCCTCTGCTACTGCCACTGTTTCTGCTGCTGCTGACCAGTGATCTTGCATCCTTCCTTCTTTTTCAGCTGTCTGTGTACCTGTTTGCCTTGCTACTTTTACAGCTTGGCCTGTAGCCTCTGCTCCTTTAAGGCCATGGTTCATATAGCCCCTCCGTTGCTGTTGCTGTCAGACTTGCATCGTTCTCACCTCTGTTTCAGCCAATTGTTGGAGCCATGTCCGGCTGTACTCCACTTTCTGTCAATCAGTGGAGCCTCACAGTTCCTGAGGTAGCCCTAGCTAATCATCTGAGTGGCTCCTGGCTCTGCTCCTGCCAGTGCCCCTGCCACTACCATCAGACAACTGACTGTTGCCCTGCTTCAGCAGATCAGTGAACTAGGTGTCCTGCTGTCCCACTGCTCTGCTCTTCTCACCACTGCTGGCACTGCTGCTCCACTCTCTTCACTTCTTTCTTTGTGTTACCATCTCAGCCTATGCTACTAAAAGTAGGCAAAAGGACCACTCAGGAAAAGCCTTTTATGGGAACTAATGTTGCAGCATCAGGAGAGGCAGCACAGGAAGATGCCTCCCAGCTCATTCAAGTGAACTGAATAGCCTTCTTGTATAGCCAGAAAGAGAATTTTTGCACCAATCACAGCAAACTTGTCATCCAAATGAAGATTTGTGTTTACACAGTCACAGCATTGTCCCTTTTGCACCAACTACAGAGGTCCCTCTTCTAGGCCACCAGGGCAAGTACACCCCTTCTGGCTTGGGTGGAGATAGTTGGAGGGTCATCCAGAGGTCACCAGGGTTTCCAATGGCAAAAAGTGCAGTGCAAACAAACTGCAAACTGGAATGGTCATGGCTAGGGCTGTGCCCTCAGGAGCCAGAGTCGTGTTGTAGCTGCAATTGTCATGTGGCTTCTAGGAAATATCCAAAATGGTAGTGATGGTAGCTGGCTGTTTGACTGACAGTCCTTTACTCAAGGCAGCCAAGGTAGCAAGGAACAGTCCATCAGCTGCCAGTTAAGGAGTCTCAGCACCCTATCCACCAATATCTGTGATTATTTGTTTTATGGGAGGATAATCATTGGAAGGAGTACTCATAGAAAAAAAAAAACATGATTAACATCAAAATTGATTTTAACTGTGCTTATCAGAACTTTTAACTAGGCTTAATACCTGCCCAGTGCCCTAAGGAGAGATGGGGCCCCCTAATCTGTCTCATTCTGAACTAGCCAGCCCCACAAACTGAGTTGGCTCCAAAGGTCCCACCATCAATTACAAAAACACTCTTGTCACTCTGTAAAGTCCAAAGATTCAGAGGCTACCTCCCAAGAACCAGGGATAAATGCCAGTCAAATTCTTTATTACATGCTAGAACTCCTCAGATCAAATTTGTAATCAGTGGCCTATTCTGCGTGCTAGTCCTGAGTGCAATTCATTATGCTTGAGTAATGAAGAAACAGTGCTTGTTGCTTGAATTACTTGGCAGACCAGAGTCAGACAATTTAGGTGTCATTATAAAGGTATTACAGATCTGTGGTTTCCACCCCTCAGCATTCTGCAGCATTTCTGTGTGCTTCTTTCCTAACTGAAAAGTGTCACAGTCCTATCTCTCTACTCTACCAAGTGCAAGTTGGGTGTTTGCCTATCCCTGGCAAATGTTATATTGAGCATATGACATCAATATTATGAAACAGTGAAAGAAAGGCAACCGTAGCTTGTCCTTCTGTCCAATGGAGAATGGCCATAAATAGAACCTCAGTGTCCTTAGCATTTAGAGTCTTAGGCTGCTGTCTTCAAAGTGTTCTTTGTCCACTAGAGATAAAGCACAACTTCATAATAATAATAACAATAGCAAAAATGAAAGCCTGGGTGACTCAACAGAAGATTATGCAGAGAACTCTATGTCTTACTACATAATGGACTAAGAGATGTGTGATTTTATTTATTGGTTTTCCAAATGACCTTAAGCAAGGCACAGAAACTCTGCCTTCTCTGTTCCCTTGCATATGTGACAAGTGTGACCTCTGAATGATTGCATCACTCTCTGAAGGGCTGCAGTATATCTTTCTATGATCTCTGGGACTGCACAGACCTGAAGAACTCAGTGGGCAATGATAGCCATATGACAGCTAACTTCAGATAGAAAGCCATGAAATTGAATCATTGGAATACTTCCAAGCATTGTGTAGACTAACCATCCAGAAAACTGAATTTTTAGATTTTGTTATCCTGGAGCCTTAGTTTGATGCCCCTCCCACCATTCTAATTCATTACAAGTGAAAGTGTTTTCTGTTTTTATTTTTTATTTTTAAAATCTCAATTCCAGGGGAAATCCGATAATATCCTAATGGATTTGTTGGCTCTCTTTCGCTCTCTCGCTCTCTCTCCCTTTAAATAGAGGGATGGTAAGACCCAGACACAGAAATAGTTGTCATGAAGTTTTTTATAGTCACTGATCCCTAAAAACAGGAAGCATGGCATACCTTTCAGGACCATATGGGGAAGAACTAGGGTAAGTCAGGAGGCACAAAAAGAGGGAGGAAATAGGGGCAAGGACCTATATTATGGTTTCTGCAGAAGAAATGTAGAAGACAGGATCAGCAGGTATAGAGTTGGAAAGTTTAATTAATTTCATTAGATTAATTTCAGGGGCATGGGTCCGGTCCTTGGCCCCCCAATGGTTAGGATAGTGGAACAACACCATCGTCTTAAAAGCTCTACGAAGAAGGTGGCTGGGGATATGGGCTTTGGATTGGTCAATTTGCATATGAAAAGCAGTGTTAAGGCAAATTGTTTGCTATCTCTGGGAGTTAGCCCTGACAGTGGAAGTCTCTCATTTTTTAAGGCCTCAGATGTCACAGCATCAAATACAGAAGTTAGAAAATGTGATATCTCTTAGTCATAAGTCCTTGTAACTTTGATATCAGGCCTTTTAAATTTACCATAAACATACCTTATGCAATTGTACCAAGCTGTAGAATTAACCTGAGTATTTAAATGTCTTAAGGGATGGGGGAGCAGAATCTCCTGAGGGACTTGGAAAACTTGTGTGCCTGGGCTGCACATTAGACCAATTAAATCAGAATCGGTGGCTAGACGTCAATATTTTACCCAAGACTCCCAACTTATTGCTATGGGAAGCTACATTGGAAAAGGAGTGTTCTGTAAAGTGGTTCTCAAAGTGTTCTCCCTAGACCAGCAGCGATAGCATCATCTAGGAACTTATTTGGAAATACAGATTTTGAGACCCTCCCACCTCTTGGATCCCAGAGAATGAAAAGTTCTGGGGAAAGGGCCCAGCAATGTGTGTTTCAGCAGGCCCTGCAGGGGACTCTGAGCTACACTACATTTTGAAAATCATTGTCTCCATTCTCTTTCTTAAACTATACTGTTTATATAACTCACCTGCTGGGTTCTAGATAAAATGCAGTACACTCGGATAAATTTGAATTCCAGAGAAACAATGAAAGGTTTTTTTTAAGGGTAAGTATGGCCTATATAATATTTGGGACATTGTTGATGTTATTAGGTGCTGTGGAATCAGATGCAACTCAGCATTAGAACAAAACACTACCCAACACTGTTCCATGCACACAATCCTTTTATGCTTGAGCCCACTGTTGCAGTCACCATGTTTCTTCTCATTTCTCCAGGGCTTTATTTCATTCCCGTCATAAAGCTTGACTTTTCTTTGAGAAGGCAACTCTTCCCCAATCGTTTCTTGAATGCTCATTTTCCAGCACTATATTTGACAGTGCTTCCCAGCTATTTATAGGGTTTTTCAATGGATAATTGTTTCAGGAGTAGACTGCTGGGTCCTTCTCCCCACTCTGTCTTAGTCTGGAAGCTCAGCTGAAACCTGTCCACTATGGGTGGCCCTGGTGGTCTCTGAAATATTGGTGGCATAGCTTTCAGCATCACAGCAGCACACAAAGCTCCCACAGTATGACAAGCTGACAGGCATATAGGGGATTTGGGACATACATATCCTAAACAAAATACATTATTATCTGAAAATATAATTTAACTGACTGTCCTGTGTTTACAAAATCTGTCAATGCAAATTCTGATCCAGTAGGTCTAGATGGGGCCTGAGATTCTGCCTTTCTAACAAGTTCGCAAATCATGCTAATTCATTGTTGTTCCTTGAACCACACTTTGAGTAACAAAACTCTATTAGACATCTTGTGACTATTCTCAGTATCCTGAGGTAGAGGGTGATCAACAAACACTGCTGAATGATAAAATGAAGTTCAGTCACATTAAGCTCTGTACCATAGAGGAATTAATTCTATTAATGATAATGCTTGACCACGTCTACCTTCCTGTTTTGCCAGAGAACCTGATTTGTTTTCTGGATTTGAGACTATTTAGATTGTACACAAATAAAACTCTTTGAATTTCCAAACCCAAAGTCTGAAACCACAATAAGAAAATGTATTTCTGGAAGAATATCGAGTATATTTCCAAACACAAAGGAAATGAGCACATTAATTGTCAACCTACCATAATATTCTCATCTCTGTCTAAAACTCAGATCTAGCTGATGTGTTTTTATTTTAGAAAGCAAGTGAAATTATATATTGATGCATTCTTTTCTGCTCAGTCAAATAAAGCAACTGCAATTTCTCTTCTGTTTAGGAACAATCTGGTGCTTCCATCTTCAAAGCTGCTATTTACATATCAACAGCTTTGTTCAGCTCCCCTGCTCTTTGGTCAAGTGTGAAATTACAATGAAATGTAGAGAACAGGGTGGTACCCACAGATAGTAAGATTTTTAAAAAGGCAAACAAAGGAATAAACAGGAACATAAGAAATAAACTGTATGGATTAAAAATGCACATGGATTGCCTTAATTTAAAATGAATTTTATTTTAATTGTAACTTTAACATCCTGGATATTTACTTCCACATTGGTTTAATTCTGATCTACTTGTAAAATGTGAAGCTTTTAAAAAATTATTATCATTATCATCATCATCATCATTATTATTATTATCATTATTATTGGTGGGGATTGTCCCCAGGGACTCACGCATTCTAAGCACATCCTGTACTACTGAACTATACTCCTGGCTCTGTTTTGGTGTTTTCTTGTTTTTTTTTTTTTCCTTTATGATGAAGACAATCAAAGTAAATGAGATGATTTTATATAACTCAACATTGCCCTATCAGATAAGTTTCAGCAGAGACTCCTACCCAGCTCTGTGCCGGGTAATCATGCACCAAATTCATTAAAGGGGTAAACTATTATTGGAAGGCTTATAATATTTAATTTTGCCATGGCAAATTTTATGCTATTTTTATTTCAAAGTTCTGTTAGCATTCAGTGCTTTGAGACGACTCATGGAGGAGAAGGATTAGGTTAAAATAAATAATTCACAGTCCTACTCAGTTTACAGAGTACCAAACTCACTTTGGTTTATTTTAGAAATTAGAAGCTAAAGAAAGATAACATGAAGTTTTATTATAATGGTTAGTCATATATTTTTAATTGACAAAAATTATATGTATTTATCATGTACAATGGCTCAATCCACCTATTTAATGTGTGCAGTATTTCACATTGTGGTGAGAACACTTAAGATCTACTCTTGTAGCAATTTTCAAAATATAGTTGTAGCCAGACTCCTAGGCCAAAGGCCCCATTTTGGGGTTTCCAATATGTCAAGTCTGGCTACACACTGTAACAACAAACAAACAAAAATAATGGTAAAAGGGCAGGAAAAGAGTTTAATCAAAATGATCATTTTCAGAAGACAGTAGGTAAGCATGTCAGCCCATCTTTAGGGTTACTAATGTGAGCTTTAGGTTTAAATAGAGGAAGAATTGTGACAGGGGGTGAGAGGTATGCATAATTAAACAGTCTTAGTGAAAAGGTGGTTTGGTTGGTCATTATCACAATTCTCCTTCTGCAAGGGGACAAACTAGTTTCCATGAGATGATTGCTCCTGATTGGAGGTGATCTCATTGCAGGATGGTCTGTGAAACTCTGCTGTTCCTGGATTCCAGGTGATTGGAGCTTTAGGACAATGACTGGAGACTTTCAGGTGTCCTTTTGATGGTCTGGGCAGGACATTGTAAAAGGTGACAGTAAAATGCCTCTGTTACTTTTATTTTCGTGGCTTCAGCCCTGAAGAAGGATAAGTTAGGTATCACCAGTTTTTAGACAGATACTCCTTGAATGATTAATATGCCTATGTACAGAGTTAAGCAAGAGTCTGACCCAAAGTTTTAAGATGCAAGATGAAGGCAGGTATGCCAGGTTTTTATCGTGCTTTTCATGTTACCTTAAGGGTCCAAGTGAGGGATCCATGCTTTTTAGCAAAAGCAGTTTCTAAGTACCTGTTGTATGTTGTTATTTATATTGTTACCCTGTTGTACACTCTCCTGAATTTCTGTTTAACTGAAATTTTGTACCCTATGACCAACACTCCCTTATAATGATTTATTCTAACATGTATAATGAATACAGTACTTAAGATCCTGAAATCTTCCGAGGTTTTTTTCCTAGGTCCACTCACAGATTCTACTCTGATCAATCAATCATTTTCTTTGAGATTTTGTGAAAAAATGACTTTCTGTAGCTGGTGAATATGTATGCTTTATAGAAAGAAATGATCACTCTATCTTTATGGACTATAGACACATGGTCCTTATCTCCCATCTCAGGACAGGAACCAGAAACTATTTTTAAATATAAAGCTAAATATTATAATCCAATTTATTTTTATTGCCTTCAGACAAAGAAAGCAACACATCACACCCATAAAACCCCTGATAGACCTTAAAAAGGTTTTTCTAATATGTAATATTTGTTACACACAAAAATTATATATAATATGTATGTATATATTATAATTATATATATTCATTATATATAATTATATGTGTTATATATAATATATATAATTTTTTCATATATGAAAAAATAATAGACTTATGAATACACCACACCAGTGGAAATTTTAGAATATTAGTGATACTTGTGTGCTCTTTCCCTGGCTCCACACACTGACAGATGTCCACCAAGGTGAATTTTGTGCTTATCCAAATCCCAAATCATACGCTGCTTAGCTATGTGACGTGGCCTTCTATGACTTCCTTTTCTCCTCAGTATTATGAGTCAAAGGTTCATCTGTGTTTTTGTATGTCACTATACTACACTCATTTACTCTCTGTACACCATTCCTTCATATAAATGTACCACAATTTATTCTCAGAGTAGACATATGTGCCGTTTGCTATTATCTCCTGGTACTTGTATGTGAATCTCATGTACATAACCAGCAGTAGATTTCCTAGGCTATAAGATATGCTTATAGTTATCTGCATAAGAGAATTTCAAATTGTTTTTCAAAGTGGCTATATTTCCTCTATCAGCAATGTATCCTGTTGTCCTTTGTATGTCAAACTTAGAGCTCCACGGAATAATCAGTGATGTGTCACTGAACTGATTTGTTTCTGTGAGTTAATTACTTTTCAATGTTTCAGGAGAGACTTCAGGTGTGGGTAAGTTGTTGCAGGGCACAAACTTTGGCTTCTGGGTTTCTCAGCTTAATTTTGGTTTAATTTACTCACAGGTGCCCCTTCCACCAATATACCACACTCTTACTTCTTTTGCTTCATCATTAGTTCTGTCAACACTATCTTTCTTTTTTCTGAATAAATTGACATTAGTGGCTACATGTATTGCCCTACTCATGTGAAAATAATAATCATCTTGTTAATAATAAGAATAACATAGGCTAACATTTTTAAAATCAAATCATATAAGTCACCCGCTTAATCCTCCTTTCCAGTTTTAACTAGAAGCCAAATGAAAACTCAGATATGTTAGGTTTATGTTTGGAAAGTTGCATTAGAGAACATTATAAAACTTGAGTGCAGCATTATTTGACTTGTCCAAAGTAACTAATGGAGAAACTTAAGAAAGCCTCCTCCCTGCTCCCACAGAGGTCAAGGCTGATTTGGGAGTTATGTCTTTGGAGATAAGGAAGAAATGTCATTCAGCTCAAAGCAGGGCAGATACATTCCTTTGAGTGGTAGGAGTCAGAAACAGGAGGCAGAGACTTAGACTGCCCTCATTTCAGTGCAGCACCCTCACCTCTGAAAAACATGGCCCACTGGAAGCCAGATTCACCCCAGACATATAGCTCATCCCTCTTTCTGTAGAGGAAATGAACCATTCTGCTTGTTAAACTCTCTATATACCTTATCTCATTCAATGCAAATAGCATAACTATGCATAGATATAAACATATTATTACCATATTATCAAGAAACTAAATTATTCAAAAATCTATAAAGAATTTCATGGCTGAAAGTGATACAGCTGAAATTTAAATTCATTTCTACTGACTTTAAAATCCAAAAGCTTAGCCTCTTCCCTATACTGCTCTTCCTTTTGACAGGAGCCATTTGGAGACCCAATGCCACCATTTACCAAAGTACTCTTAGTAAGGAAAAGGCCTGATGCCAAAGAAAATCATAAGGATGATGCCTCAGGACCACTTCTTATTGTGGCGATGGTGGTGGTTGTTGTTAGGTGCTTTTGAATCAGGTCACACTCATAGTGACCCTAAGTCCAACAGAATGGACTACTACCTGACACTGTGCCATACCTAGCACTATTTCTCAGTGCTTCTCTGCTATTTGTAGGGTTTTCGATGGCTGATTGTTGTGGGAATGAGTTGTCAGGTTGTTGTCCCTAATCTACAGCACCTGGCATAATGAGGCAGTCTCCTATCCAAGTATTAACCAGGCCCGACCCTGCTAAGCTTTCAAGATCAGATGAGATCGTATGCCAAGATGGTATGGCTGTAGACTCAGGACTACTTGATTCCTCTACAGATATATCTGTACAATCAGCCCTGAGTTTGGGGTTCTGAACTTGGCTTTTAAAAAACTGGCTTAGTGATGGTTCCGTTTAGACATTTTGGTATTTAATCAAATAAACTTCCATGCAAGGCTTTCTATGTTCTTCTTTTGGGTACCAACGAGCTCCTTCACACACACACACACACACCCAGGCACATACACACACATGTCCACTTGTGCACATGCACACACACACCAACATTAAATGAAAAAGATATTGCCTTCTACCCTCAAGGAGGTTGAACTCTGATGGAGGCCTGGATAGAAGGAGAAAATATTTCATTCAATAAATGTGTCTATTGTATTTCAGAGAAGGCCTGTGGCATTATTAGTGCAAATATAAAGGTGGATGCAAGAAATACTGAAAGAGTAGAATCAAAAAGACAGGGTAACCAAGTAGATATGAGTGTGACAGTGTAATGGTGTGGTCTGGTGAATCCCCTACTCAGATGGTACTGTCGCCAAGAGGAAGAATAAATGGTGTGAGAACAGGTTTAAAGAAAGCATGATGAGTACAAGTAGATCAGTGTGAAAATGACTATAAAGGCCATCATGAAAGATGATCACAGAGCCATGTAACTATCACGATGAAAGCTGTTGTAATTAATTTTATGTGTCAGCTTGACTGGATCAAGGGTGCCCAAATGTCTG
Source organism: Pedetes capensis (assembly GCA_007922755.1). NCBI lineage: Eukaryota > Metazoa > Chordata > Mammalia > Rodentia > Pedetidae > Pedetes > Pedetes capensis. The sequence goes on from VMDO01000860.1 coordinate 66,526, forward strand.
GCTAAACACTATTGCTGGGTAAGTCTGTGGATGTGTTTCTGGAGGAGATTGGCATTTGAATCAGTAGACTCAATAATATAGATCACCTTCTCCAACATGAGTGATAGTGCATCAAGGGCTTTCATTTGACAAAAAGCAGAGGAAGAAGGAATTAGTTTTTCTTTTTTGCCTCATTGCTTGAGCCAGGATATCACATTAGATTGTCTCCCATGCCTAGGCAGGGATTTATACCATTGATTCCCATGATTCTCAGGCCTTTGGGTTCAGATGAGAACTATAACACTAATATTCTTAGTCTCTAGCTCACAGATGGCAGGTCCCGAGTTTCCTAACCTCCATAATCATGAGAAGCAACTCCTCACTTTATATATGGATGCTTCTTAACTTACAATGAGGTTATATTCTGATAAAGCCATCATAAAGTGAAAATATAAGTCAAGAATTCATTTAATCCATCTAACCTACTGAACGTCCTAGCTTAGCAATGCAGCAACCTGTAGGGTAGGAGTTGTTTCCCTTTGTGAACATGTTGCTGACTGGGAGTCACAGCTCTCTGCCCTGCCCAGTATCTTAGCAGACATCTACAGCATATTCCTAGCCCAGGAAAAGTTCAAAATTCAGAGTGTAGTTTCTGCTGAATGGATATCTCTTTTGCGCCATGAAAAAGTGGAAAGATCCTCAAGTCAAATCATCATAAGTCTGCTTGTATATGTTTAAGTGTGTGTACGTGTGTGTACTATCCAATACTATTACAGAAGCTGAAGGCGTATAGTGGATACGCCTTTCAGCCATGAAATTCTTTATAGATTTTTTATAGAAATTCTTTATAGATTTTTGAATAATTTAGGTTCTTGATAATATGGTAATAATATGTTTATATCTATGCATAGTTATGCTATTTGCATTGAATGAGATAAGGTATATAGAGAGTTTAACAAGCAGAATGGTTCATTTCCTCTACAGGAAGAGGGATGAGCTATATGTCTGGGGTGAATCTGGCTTCCAGTGGGCCATGTTTTTCAGAGGTGAGGGTGCTGCACTGAAAGGAGGGCAGTCTAAGTCTCTGCCTCCTGTCTTCTATCCAAGATGAGTGGCCATTATCCTAATCTGTAATCATTCCAGGATGCCAAACACACTCTCTTAATTACAAGACAGTGTGTACTGATCTGTCAGACAGAACACCTGAGCTCTCCTGTGTTCCCACTTGATTGCTTCTAGAATATCATAAAATGGATCCTGACACCCAAATGACACATTTTCATTTTATTCAGGCTCTGAGACCTTAGTCTATGAATCAAAATGTTAAGTACTGATGGAGAGATTCTGTCCTGAATGTGTCAAGGTGACAACTTAAGGAGGGACACATTCTTCCTAAGATTGCTAGATTTTCTTCTTTTAGGAATATCTTCATAGCAGACATAAATTTTGAACAGAATAATGATGTTTGTTGGTAGGAGTGATGGTAAAAATCTCTTTTCCACAGAAAATTATTATTGAAGGGGGAGCAGTTATAGGGATTGAACCCTGGGCCTTGTACATGCTAAGCACACTTCTTGCCATTGAACCATACCTCCAGCCCCCCCACATTAATTTTTATTAAGTAATTATTTTCTTTGGTTTAAAGTCTTCTTTTGTTATGGTTACTAGGCATCAATTTATGTTGATGACTATAATCTATGTTTATGTAGATATAAGTGACACCATCATCTCCTAATGATCACTTAGCTACATCACTTTTATAATTGTACTGAAGCAGGTATCCAAAGGAAGAAACACACACACACACACACCTCCTGGTGAAAACCAGTAGTTCCTTATTAAAGCACTGTTTGTTCAGCTAAAGGTTGCTTAACTTGTTACAAATATTGTGTGTCTAAATCATTTTGGTTTCCTATAAGTGACATGGGGCTGGGATTTAGCTCAGTTGGTAGAGTGCTGCTCTGCAGTCTCTGAGGTCCCAAGTTGATTCCCAGCACCACAAAAATGGAAGAAGGATGTGGCAATCCACTCCCAAGGCAATCCTGAAACAGTCAGCCATTGAAAACCCTATGAGAGTCACTATGAGTCGGACATGACAGCACCTAACAACAACATAAGTGACATAGCGAAATCTGATAATAACGGAGCCCTCTGTTTTCCTGAGGTTTTAGTTGGTGCCTGTGTAAATTGTAGCCATTGTAATTTCATAAGAAGACCTTACAAACACTGCATTCTTGTGATAAGCCACTTGTGCTTTAACTAGACACAACCACAGAATGACTAGTGCTTTGTTCTCATTTGGAGGAATTTATGTCTCCTCCCCATTTCCCCCATGTAAGTTGCTAAGTGATTTACTGCCCCTTTTCTACTTCTGTAATCACACTTTCCTTTTTCTTTTTTTCTTGTGGGAGCCCAGACTTGTTTTGCTCTTATAAGACTGCCCATCACAAGAAACCTGTAAAAAGTACGGGCTTCCTTTGTTCAGGGCCCAGTCTTTGAAAAGGATTATACTGAGTCAACAAACCAATGTAATACTCTCCTGCAATTGCCTCCAGGTCTCTCTAGCCTCATTCATCTGGCAACAGTACAATTAAACAAATCATTATTGAGCAACCCCTAAGCCCTGGAAGTACACTAGTAAATCAGACAGATATAGGGTCTGCCTTCATGAAGCCTATCATTTAATCAAGAAGAGTCATTTATCAAGTAGTTGCAGTGGGGATGAGAGTAACACATTGAGAAATACAGAGGATGTAGCCAACTGAGAAGCGTGTCAATTGCAGAGAGACTTTACTGGACCCTTATTATCTTTATGTGATAGGTTATCCCATTTTAAGTTTAGGAAAACAGGCTCAGTTGAGCCTGTTTGATTGACTTGTCCCCATACTTACTGAGTATCTAGGACTACAATCAAGCCTTCAGTTCCTATTCCTAAGCTATTTCCACCAAATATTGCAGAACTGTAGCAATAACTTAGATTAAATTAATCCTACAAATGGGTAAAAGGGAAGATCAGTCACCAGCCTACCAATCTCACCCTTAGATATTATTCCCAAGATTTATGATCTCTAGCTAACCAGCAGAACACACATCAAGAAAGGCATTCTCGGTACTCTTCTGCTTATTTGACTGTGTGAAAACTGGAATGTAGAGTCCTACAACCTTGTACCTTTTAGGTGTACCTTTTAGCCTACATTCAGGTGCTATCCATGTGATGCCTGTGAATGGAGTCACCCTGGGAAAGCATCAAGAAAATCAGCCCCTAGCAAGAGCTTGACCTGAATTCTCTGTAGACTAATCAAGTTCACCCTGGAACTGGAACTGTAGAAGCTGGATGGACAATACATGGAACTGCTTGCTGTTGGGAGACTCTGGCAATTAAATGGTAGCAGGCTAACTAGAGAAAAAGACCAGAATTTGGAGTACTACTGACAGGAGAAGGAATTTTCCATTTTTCTGCAATATTCCCCAGCCTAGAATCAAGACAACTTAAAACCTGGACATGGACCTTGGGTGTGGACAGAGAGAATGCTAGAAGAAGTCCTCTAGCCCTAACTCAGGATTTCAAAATGAGATAACTACTGGTTTTTTTCTTTTAAATTCTCTCATGCTTCAGTCCCTAGGCACTTCTATAGCACTCAGCAGGAGTCTTCAGACTACAACCCTGAGGAAGGGGAACAATGATGGTTAATCTTGATTTCCAGCTTACTTGGATTTATAAGTGCCTAGAAGATTAGGGAAGTATGCCTCTGGGTATGTCTGAGGGCATTTCCAAAGAAGATTAACTAAGAAGGGAAGAATTGCCTTGAATGTGAGTGGTACTCTCCCATAGATTAGGAGTCTGGATAGAAATAATGCAAATGTATTTATTGGTTCTGCACTGTACTGAATGGTTAATTCAGACACATGTGTGCTACTCACCTACTTACCAATAAGTTCTTTTTTAAATTCAACTATTATTACTGTTTTTCTCTTTCCTTCACTTTTAGTGCTGAAAAGTTTCTGGGGTGCCATGATGACTGTATGGTACACATATGTTTATAAATAGATAGATAGATAGATAGATAGATAGATAGATAGATAGATGATAGATGAACACAGCACCAAGACATGTCTTCACTGCTTGAAATTGACAAGCAAAGTAACACTTTCCCCTTTGTTTCACCCAAAAGCATTATGAATAAGCGTGGAATTTCATGTGTTTTTAGTATGACAGTCAGATGACAAGCAAGTCAAGTGAGAAACCAGAATTCTTTCAAAAATACCAGTCAAAGATGGAAATGTTCAAGCACAGAGCAGTTCAAGTGCTGAGGTACCACGGTAACACAGAAACCATCCTTTCTGCTCCAAGGAGCCATGATCCCAAAGAGAGTGGGGAATCTGTATCCCTCTGCCCTCTTTCCATGTAGCTCTGAATGTGGGTGCAGTTGTATCAGAAAGAAGCAACTGGAATCCAGCTTTCAGGCTCTCCAGAGAGCAAAAAAGGGATAATTTGGATCTTAATAAAATTGAAAGCTATTGCCCTGAAAAGGATACTGTTAAGAGAATAAAAAGACAAGTTATAGACTGAGAAGATATTTGCAATTCATACAAGTCCTTCACTAGGAAGTTATATAAATATATATAACATATAAAGAACTCTTAAAACTCAACACTAAGGAAACATACCCAATTGAAAAATAGGCAAAGGCAGGGGAGTTCACATAATTTATATAAGTAGCTCATTCACAAGGGATTGGGAACATTACTACACACTCCTTAAGTGTTGGTTGTGTATAGTGGCTTCTTCCCAAAGAGTAGTGTACAGAAAGGTAGGAGAAGACAAACTTTATAGTGGGGAAACTTGACAAATACTAGCTCAGCCAGGTCATTGAAGCCAGTTTCAACAGTGAAAAGTCATGTTAATAGTGTGAGTTCTTGATAAGGTGAGATGGGAATGGCTTTCTTCCTCTCCAAAACCCATAACCCCAGTCTAATTAAAAAAAAAAAATCTGACAAATCCCAACTGAGGGACGTTCTACAAAATACCTGACCAGTATGCCTTCAAATTACTATAGCCATCAAAAACAAGGAGAGTCTTGAGAAATTTCCACAGCCAGGAGGGAGTCATGGAGACATGATGACTAAATGTATTGTGACAAGAATCCTGCCACATGTGGGTGGGATCTTGCCACAGAAAAAAAGGACACTGGGTAAGAACTAAGGAAACCTGAATAAAGTGTAGACTTTGGCTTACTAATAACATGTCAACATTGCTTCAGTAATTGAAACAAATGTACCATGTTTATTTAAGGTGTTAATCATAGAAGGAACTAAGTCCAAGGTGTACAAAGGCTCTATAATATGTTAGCAAATTTCTTGGAAAGCTAAAATTGTCCTAAAAAATAAGTGATTTTTAAAAATTTCATTAAAAGGCAGAAGAAATGTCAAAAGATGTGAGCAGACACTTCTTCAAAGAAGATAGCAAGCAAGTAGGCAAATAAAAAGACGTTCAACACCTTTGTTCATTAGGGAGATGCAAATTAAAACCCTAATACCTGGCAATGCACTGTTCTAACGATACCAAGTGCTGCTGAGAATGCAGAGCAACTGGGGCACTCATAGACTGCAAGTGGAAATAGAAAATGTTGCATTCACTCTGGAAATTTCACATTTTTCTTCACTAAGTGAATATGTAAACTGTAGTACATCTGTACAATGAAATATTACTCAGCCATTAAAAAGTAACAAAATATTGATACACAGAGCTTGGATGAGTCTCAAAGGCATGTTGTTGAGGAAAAAAACAGAATCAAAAGGTTACATAATTTATGATTCCATTTGTATGTTTTTGTTGTTGTTGTTGTTGTTAGGTGCTTTGGAGTTGAGTGAGACTCACAGCACCCTATGTACAACAGAACAAAATACTCCCAGACACTGTGTCACACTTGGCACTGTCAGTGCTTCTCTGCTAGTCTTAGGGTTTTCAATGGCTGATTATTTCAAGATTGTTTTCAGGAGTGGGCTGCCAGGTCCTAAAAGACGAAGCTGTAGTGCTGGAGATCAGATTAATGATTGCTAGGGAATAAAAGGCCTGCAGCCATAGCCCTGTGGCATCCGATCCCGTCAGATCTCGGAAGCTAAGCAGGGTCGGGCCTGGTTAGTACCTGGATGGGAGACCGCCTGCGAACGCCAGAAGCTGTAGGCTTGGGAGAAGGACCTAGCAACCCCCTCCCAAAAATCAATCTGCCATTGAAAACCCTATGAGCAGCAGAGAAGTACTGACAATAGTGTTTCCCCTGTGGTACAGAGGGTCGCTGTGAGTCGGATACCGACTCAACGACACCTAACAACAGGGAATAAAAGTAGGTAGAGGATGTGTTTATAAAGCAAAGGAATATTGGGAAATGATGGATCTTTTCTGTATCCTAGATGTGGTTATAATTACATAAGTATGCAGGCATTAAAACATAGAACTCTTTACCAAAACAAAACTTGTTTTTCTGTTTTTAATTTAAAATAAATAAGAAGACACTTTAGAGAAACAGTTCATCTCTTTTTTTTTTTTAAAGAAAGCTTTTAGAAACTAACACAGATATCTAGAACACAGGAAAGTCTGAGCTTCCATCACACAAAATCAGAGGGCAGAGCCTTATTTGTGGCTCTGATTCAAGGATTGCTGCCTTTTGGGAGGAAGTGAAGGATACTCAAAGACTGTAAATTATCTCATGAGTGATTTTTCCTTGTGTTGGTGTTTCAGTTGCTGAAATTCCTAAAAGAAATTTCATAACTTTCAAATGTAAACTAAAAACTCTAACCTTATGCTAGCATGGTTTCCTCAAGTGTGTTATTTAGGTAATAAATCAGTCTCTAAAACCATAGTAATTAATCCCTCAGAGGAGTTTGAGCCAGCATCTTATAGTTTTATCAAAGTTTTATAGCCATTGAGCTTCTGTGAAAAATACACAGTTATTTTTTATGAGTGTCTGCACTGAATTTTGAATGAGCTTTTCTTAGTGTTTGCGTATATAATGCTTACCTTGGCCCCACGAAGGTATTGAACATGTGTGATTATCTATGGATTCAGCTACAAGGATTATACAAAACAAAGTAAAAAAGGAATAGACACAAGAACAGTGCAACTGTTCCCTAGGCAAATGACATAATAGTATAAGGTGAAACAAGCCTCTGTATATTGTATTAGTCAGCCATCATCACTGTAGCAGGAAAAACCAACCCAAAGACATTTATGGGGAAGAGGTTTATTGGAAGCCCAAAGTTAGAAGATCAGTTCACAATGGTGGTGGAGCAGGCATGCCAGGGGCAGGGCCCATGGCAGACAACCTTATAGCTCTAAGAGCAGAAAGAAGAAAGCAAGAGCTGGGCCATGGGTCTGAGGTAAAAATCTCTGAAAGCCTGCCCCCAATGACATTGCTTCTGCAAAGCTAAGACCTGCCTCCCAAATTCCATGACCTCCACAAATGCTGCCACCAGCGGGAGAACAAATATTAAAGCACATGACCTTTGGGGGACACTTTATATTCAAACTCTGACATATATTCTTTGAATTATGCCACAGTATCAACTAATTACAGACTCACACTCATCGGATAGGAATTAAAATTAAACATGTCTATTTTGAGGGCCTGCAGCCGTAGCCCTGTGGCATCTGATCCTGTCAGCTCTTGGAAGCTAAGCAGGGTCGGGCCTGGTTAGTACTTGGATGGGAGACCATCTGGAAATACCAGGTGCTGTAGGCTTGGGAGAGGGACCCAGCAACCCACTCCCAAAAATCAATCCACCATTGAAAACCCTATGAACAGCAGAAAAGCACTGATAATAGTGTTTTGCCTGTCATATATAGGGTCACTATGAGTCAGATACTGACTCGACAGCACCTAACAACAACAACAACATTTTGAGGGTTTTTTTTTTTTATAAACTATGGCTATTTATTGGGGGCTTTGTAACCTTAGGATGCAGAATATTCACAGGTTTTCAATGAAGCAAAAAGAGGTTATCCAGTTTGGCCCAACAGGATCCCTTTGGACAGGGTACCTTGGCCTCAGTAGTAGGAACAAAGAATGTAACTCGAATGAGTCAGGACTACATGTCTGTCTTCTATGAAATCATAGGCCATCAAAAACAAGCGAGTCTTGGCTAGGCATGTTGATGCACACCTGTAATCTTAGCATTCAGAAGGCAGAGGCAGGAAGATCTTGAGAGTGAGGCCAGCCTGGGCTTCATAATAAGACCCTGTCTCAAAAAACAGAAAAACAAAGAAACAAAAAAAAATAGGAGAGTTCTTCTGGGAGGAAACATTTGCATATCATCAAATTTGGGAAAAGACTTGCCTCCTAAGTGTATAAAGGATTCTTAAAATTCAATGGTAAGTAACCGTACAGTTAAAAAGTAGATAGCATTGAGAGAACTTGGATCCTTTAGGCCTGCTGTAATAACTGGCACTTGAGAAGTATGGATTGGGTCAGTGATGAAACCATCTATAAAGTACTTTATAACTGGGGTGGGATTGTGGAGCATTCACCAAAAGGAATACCTGTAAAGGGGCTGCCCCTCTTGAGAAGAAAGCTTGTGTCTAAAAGGCTATAGCCGCTGATGAGTTACCACAGAGATGCCCAAGTTCCTGCTTCAAATATCTGTAGCAAGGTCTGCACTGTCAACAGTTTGTAGAAGTTGCCATACCCAGGGGATATCAGGCTACCGGGACACTGGTAAGCTCTTAGGGGCCTGGGTGACTTGGGCTAGACTCCAAGACCTGCTACTTAGCAGTATCCATGTTGGCTGTCTTATTGATGCTTCTTAACTTTGACTTCTATATCCAAAAATGGAGGTAATATTACCTATAACATAGGTGAATGCGATGACTAAAGGTAATAATATATGAGGCTTACTGCAGATAAGCCAGAAGTCTAGTGATATCATTTATAAAGCAAGAACTATCTGTGCAGAAAGCAGCTGAGTAAATCTCAAAAACCTGCACCCCACAGACTTCTGCCAGAGAAGTGGAATGAGACCATAGGTAGGTGGAGGGAACTCAGTGTAGGACAGATGTCAGGAGAGGTTCAGATTAGTCAATTTCACTCCAGAAGGTGGGCTATGATGGATCTCAAAGTGTCCTTGTCTCTGACAGTGGATAGTGTTAGCTGCTGTATTCATTTCTTCAGGGCTGGGGCAACAAAGTACCAAGAACTATGTAAGTAGGACAAGAAATTATTGTCACATGGTTCTGGAGGCTGGAAGTCCAAACCCAAAGTTTCAGCAGGAACGTGATCCCTCTGAAACCTGTAAAGGAATTCTCTCTTGCCCCTTTCTAGCTCTGATTGTTTGCCAGTAACCTTGACTTGCAGCTGCATCACCTCAGTTATCCTTCTTCATGTACCTTTCTCTGTGTGTATCTTTGTATTGTTTCCCTTCTTACATGTCTGTCTATCCAAATTTCCTCCTTATAAAGATGTGAGTTCTGTTGTATTAGGGCTTACCCTAATGACCTCATTTCAATTTGACCTCATATTTGTATTTCCAAATAAGGACACATTCTGAAGTTTATGGACTTAGGACTTCAACATAGAGGGGCTTCAGGTTTCAACATATCTTTTTTAAGGGGACACAATTCAATCTATCACCTCTTGCTGGTATTAGGTAGAGATCTTGTCTTTTGGTGCCCAGTATGCTTACTAGTAAGAAGCTGCTTGTATCATAAAGGCAATGTTCTAGATTTCTTTATCACAGAGAAATGTTCTGTTCTGGAGGGCTCAATGAGAGGATAATCCTCCACCATGCCCAGCTCTTTCCTTGCAAACACCTCATGTATGCAGTGTAAGAAGAGGTGGCAAGGTAAGGAATAGCAGTAGGCAATGTCTTCGTCTTGCAGAGGAAATGAGCCCTGGGAAGCTGTGTCTAAGAGTCCTGCCTAGCTGGAGAAAGCTGAATCATATGGGCCTCAGCAGTTGTACATGCAATGCCTCCTTCTGGCCAGGACTGCTAGAAAATTCTGGATCTTCTCATTATAGTCTCAGCCCAGGAATGGGCAATATGAGGATCATATGCCCAGAAATGCAGAGCTCACTATATGTTAAAGGCACTCCATGGGTTCTTCAGTCTGGGAGAAGCCCTGAAGTATATGGGAAGCAGGTTGCAGCCTTCCAGGAAGCCAGACCTTCGTGGAGTTGCTGGGACCAATGGCTCCCTTTTGGGTCCCCACTTCCTAGAGCCCTCTCCCCTATCCCATCCCTGCTTCCTCAGTTATACTTCACTCTGAGTTTTACCTGAGTAATATCTTAATACAGGTTCTATATCATACATATAAGTTGGCATTTTTGATCACAGAACTAATGCAAGGACAGTCATGTGGACAATACTGTATGGCCATGGTTCTTAACCTTGGTTGCTTATTTCAGTCACCAGGGGAATTTTCAAAATTCTAAAGCTAGATTTGCTCAAGACCAGTTGCAACATATTTGAGGGGAATGAGATCCAAGTATCAATATTTTTTAAAGCTTCTTAGCGATTCCAATATTTGTTGTTGTTGTTGTTGTTAGGTGCCATTGAGTCGGTATCCGGCTCATAGCAACCCTCATAGGGTTTTCAATGGCTGACCGTTTTGGAATTGCCTTGGGAGTGGATTGCCAGGCCCTTCTCCCATTTTTTGCGGTGCTGGGAATGAACTCGGGACCTCAGAGACTGCAGAGCAGTGCTCTGCCAACTGAGCTAAATCCCAGCCCTTCCAATATTTAGCCAAGGTTAAAAACCACTGAATTAATGTGAAGTAGAGGAAAGAAGCAAACATATTGACATAATTATATCCTCTGACCTTTCCTGTAGCTAAGCTGGAAAGTTCTGCCATAGGTCAGGTAAGGGAGTATAAATGTAAAAGTGGGGCAGCCTTAAGTGGGCATGAAGGGTAGAAACAGCAGAGCTTTGAGACATCAGATAGAGAGTCAAAGAAAGGATGAGGCTATAGTTTCGAGTGTCATTAAGCCAGTATAAGGAAGGTGGAAGGAGGAGAATGAATTATTTTGTTTGGGGATGTGTTGAATGTCACCAGCTTCTGCAGCTATCCAGCTGGAGGTATCAGATGTTCCGAAGAGAGTGGGCCAGAGAAGGAATTTGGCAACCATTGGAATAAAATAATATCTAAAAGCCTGGAAGTCAATGAGATGATCTTATAAAAGCAGGTGGAGTGAGAAGAACAGAGGCCCAGGGAGCACCAGTGCACTCAACATGGGAGCAGAGGAAAATGAGCCAACAAAGCAGATGGAAGACTCATGGAGGAAGTCACTAAAGACAAAGGGGAAAATAGTTTCAGAAAGAGAAGGAGGCAAAAGGTCAGTGGCTGCTGCTGGGTCAAGTGTTGTGTTTATTGAATTTGGCTGAGGAGGTTGGTAGTGACTCAGGCTACATCATTTTAGCAAAATGGTGGTGGGATAACACCCACAATGGGGTCAAAGAGAGAAATAAGGGAATGGAGATGGCAAGTATAAACTATTCTGAAAAGTTGTCCATGAATGGGAAGAGTGGTGCTTGACGGTAGCTGAAGGATAATACAGACGTCAGAGAAGGATTTTTTTTCTTGGTGTGTTTATAAGCTCTGGGGAAGGAACCAGCACCAACAAAGAATTGAAACTCCAAAATAGAGATGCATAATTGACACATTAGGGATCCTGATTGGGAGGTAGGGGATGGCATCTAGAGATGGTGGGCCTTTGAGTGCCAGGGACACCTTCATTCTCCTTGCTGTGTATATATGTGCAGTGGGTATTTCTTGTAGAAGTCCAGGTTCCATGAGGTGAGTGTTTATGCTGAAGGTAGGCAGTGACAACAGAGGAAAAATAAAACCTCTGGGAGTTTAATGAACCAAGCAATGAGTGCAAACTGAATCCTAGGAAGTGCTGAGTTTCAAAATCAAGGAAATCAAGAGGAGTCTCAAGTTCAAAGGTTACCAAACAAGCCAATGTCAAGGGCCTTGTGTGGTGTGCATGGTAAGGAAGGAAGATCAAAGATAAAGTTAGAAGTGGGCACCATGGCACACACCTATAATCCCAGGGATGCAGGAGTCTGAGATAGAAGGATAGAGAGTTTGAGGCCAAAGACAGCCTGCAAAACTTAGTGAGACTCTGTCTCAAAAAGAAAAATAAAAAAGGATCTAGAGGCATATCTCAGTTCATAGAGCACTTGGCTAGCATGCACAAGGCCCTAGGTTCAACCCCTGAGCACCACACACACACACACATGCACGCGCGTGCACACACACACACACACACACACACACACACACACACACACTACAGTAAGAAGAGTCCTGGGAGGTGAGAATCTGTAGCCAACACAATCACCCGGGTCAGACCAATATAAAGGGAAATACAGGGCCAATAATTGAGAGATTCCCAACTGCAGAGCCACTCCTGCTCTCTGCTCTGAACAAAACATGACTTATGGCATCTGTCATGCAAAGGGAGAGGAAGTTTGGTAAGAGGCTGGAGGGAAAGGGTAAAATTCAGGAATGACCACTGAGGAAAATAGGAAAAGAAGCTGATTAAGGACAAAGGTCCAGTGGAAACTGAAAAGCAGAAGTTTGTAGTGGCATCAGTCCTCATAGTTGAGTTATTGTCTCCATGTGTGCTTGGAAGCCCAAGAGTAGTAGCAAACAAACAGCACTGTGAGATCAATCCTGCTGGGCAGGTATGGCTGAGGTCCAGGGCCCAGGAGGTCAAGGATGCTGGCACAAGTGCCAACCAAACAGGTGCAGACGTACTGTTCATAAACATAGATGTGAATGGAACCATGCAATTAAATGGTTAATGAGTGGATCACAGTTGTGAACAGTGCTAAGCCTGGATTTAGAGAGCACTTTCCCAATATCTGAGAGTAAAAGTCCTATTTCTTTTGTTCAAGATCGTCTTGCCCATGTTCATTTCATAGAACTTTCAGGTTCGATGTCTCTCTTGAAAGGAGAATGGTTTATTCTCTCTACTTATTGCACAATTATCAGGTGGGCAGAGAAGCAGCTGTAGTTCCAGAGCTACCTTTGCAGCAAGTACACAATATTCAAATAGTGACTGAACTGGCAGCCATTGAAAATTCAGGACCCACAATTCTGTATTTTTTGAAAAAAGAACATTGGTTATTTCCCATAGGCATTCCATTAATGGAGAAAAAGCAGAACTCCACTAACTAACCTGATTTGACATTTACTTTAAATATGCCACGTGCTATTTATCTGGATTACCTTATTATATGCCCTGGCTCTGCTGGATAATTAAAGGGCAACTGGAAAATGAGGATAAAATCATGCCAGTATTTTGCAAGAAGAAGTTTTACGGCTTTCTCTCTTTTGTTTAATGAACTTAGTCTGAACTGATGAAAGTGTTATATGGGGGCCAACAGGATGGAGTTAGGGCAGAGGGGAAGATTGAACTCTCTTTTACTTTTTTTTTTCAAGTATTATTTATTCTAGTCAGTAAAAGAGATGGGGTATATATTGTAGAGAGGATATGAGTATTTTCAGGTTTAGTATAAAAAAATAATTCTTGGGTCATATGAAACTAAACTTACCCTGAGGAGAAAAGAATACCACTTCTCTAAATTTATTGGAAATTAAGACAAAAAAAATCTTAGTGAGAATTTATAAAGACTAAAACTTTGATAACCTGAGAAGAATCTTGCAAAGGATCATGCCTCCTGTAGGCTCTCAGTAAATACTAATTGACAGTCATCAGAATTTAAATTTGGTTCTCCACTCCAACTCTACTGCCTTCTTCCTCCTACTGCAGTTACCTAAAATTATGTAACAACAGTGTGCAAGGCTTTGAGCAGAACTTATGTTTCTCTCTTTGTATGGAATGAATTAAACAATACTGCAACATGGCTGATCTGGAATACTGTGATCCATGCCGACCATGAAAAGTGATAAAAATCACTATTCCTATTCTTTGGAAGCAATGACAATGAGGGCTTATGAGGTAGAGATATGGAGGGTGAGGTGGGGCATGGGGCATGAATGGCACCATCATGGCAGGGCAGGCAGTTGTCATTCATGCAAGGATTCACTAGGAATGTTTTAGGATAAGCTTGTTGTACAAAGGCTAGGAGTGATGCCTGTGTTCCTGAGTGAGACAAGCTCAGAGTCAAGGGCTGGGAGAGAAAAGCAATCAGAATTCAGATAAGGTTACCAATATCACTGACAGAAACAAGGAAATCTAGTATGCCAGGAATATAGCACTTTTAACTTGAATATCCTCTTCCTAAGAGGAATCAATGGTTCACATGGTCAGCTCAGATACATGCCTTTCCTCAGACTTACTACCTCCTTCTCTGGGCCTAAAAGAGTTCCCTTTTACAAAGATGGAGGCAAGATGGTATAAGAAGAGGCCCAGATGTTATGGAAAGTCTAAAGATTTGGAGCCAGACCAGGTTAGGTGACTCTCAGCTTCGGTGCACTGCCTTCATGGACTTAAGCAAGTGATCTGACTTCTCTAAGCTTCAGTTCTTCTAACTGGGAAGTAGGATAGTAATGCCTATATGTCAGGCCATCATGAGCACTAAATGAGATAATGTCTGAAGTATCTGGAACATAGTGGTTTCTTACTAAATACTTCTCTTTCCCATTCAAGAGTACACATTCAGCCTAGGTGATGTAGGTCTATTCTAAAGTCTGCCATGTTTCAAATGGGGCAAGTAAAGCATTCCCTTTCCCAATGTTTCAGAACAAAGTTCTCAGATTTGGTCCCTAGACAAGTAGCAATAGTATCACCTGGGAATTTAGGCCCCAACCAAACTTACTGAATCATAATTTCATGAGTTGGAGTCCAGCAACCTGAGCTTTACCAAACAGATTCTCATGCATACTAACATGTGAATGCTATTGTGTTAGGATAAATCAGGTTAGTAACTCATAGCACACCCCAGGTATAGAGCCCATGGACCTCACATAAATAATTCCTGCTGAGTACAATCTCGTATTTACCTACACAGATCCACCTGATGTTGGCAGTATTTCACTTTGACCTGTACACTGTTGGCCCCAAGTGGAGTCACATCACGATATGTATAAGTCCTGGACTTGAGGAAAACAGTCATTTCCAAAATTTTTTCCACTGTCAGACCATGCATTCAAACCATGTATCCCAATCAAGTTTGGGAAACAAATAGAATGCACCACCTTCCTGTTGCATGAGGCCAGTACTTAGTGGACACCATCAACTCATGTTCCTTTCTCCCCAACAGTATTCAGCGACTGAGTGTCAACGTGACCACCAGGTAACTTGAGATGCTTTTGACTACTGCAAAATCCCAGAGTCTCAAAAATGATGATGACTATCAACAGCTGCCCAAATAATAAATTTCCAGTTGCCCTTGATAGTTTAGACTGGGGGACGGTTGAAGGAAATAGGGTCAACCTATAGCTTCTGACTTCTGCAGTCCAGAGCAGAGATGGACTCAGAGGAGATGCTGCCCCATTCTCTACCCTGCCCCCCAATCTCACCACAGATTTTGAAATGACTTATCAGCAGGTATTTGTCATGCTTTGGGTTAACTGCACACCTATTCCTTCTCTCTACTGCTCCTCAAGTAGAAGAGAAAAGCAAAATGCAGCCTTGAGCTTGAAACATGCATTCACAAATGAGTCCCTTTCAACAATGCCTGAGGAGATTCAGAAAACAAAACCAGCTCATTCTCTCTTATACACACCATGGCCACCAAAGGATACACATTGTTCTGTCAAGGCCTAACACTTACTAGAGTAATGGCTGGAACCTTCAGGGAAGAGAGATTGTGTTTATAATGAGAGGAAAATGGATTAATCAAAACTCTAGCCTTCAGCTATCAGCACAAGAATACAATATGTCAATTGGAATATGAGGTGATTTTGACAAGAATACCATCTTGCTTGCTTTAGTCAATCCTATTTGGAACAACCTGATTTAAGCAATGATTTTCTCTGTAGCAAATGAATGTCTACCAACAAAAATCCATTAGTTATGAAAGTCGTGGCATTGATTTTAGAATAAAATGCTGTTACAGAAGAAGGAAATCATATTCTAATATCTCTACTGCTGACAGCCTACACAACGCTTAGGAAAGACAACTTGCAAAAGTGTATCCCTTTCACAAAACACAAATAACTTATCTGTCTTAATTATCAGCTTATTGACACTACTCTATACGCTCACTAGAAGTTAGACTTAAGAATCTAAAACAAAAATAAATATTTAAGCTGGCATAAGTTTAAAGATATAATTCTGAGTTTAGAGCTATTCATAATATTCATTTTCTATGTATTTTTTTCACTACTAAGGGGTTGAATCCAGGGCTTTGCCCATGCTAGGCAAATGCCCTACCACTGACCTGCAACCCCCACCCATATTTATTTACCTATTTTTTTTATGTATTTATATTTTGAGACAGGGTCTCACTAAGTTGCACAGGCTGCCTCAGGCCTTAAACTCCTCCTGCCTCAGCCTTGTAGAGACCAAGACTACAGGTGAGTGCCACAGCTGCTGGCTGTTCTGTAGGTTTTTTATGGAATATCTTGTGTTATATAGCAATGAATAGTTCTAAGTTGTACCATCCCCCTGCCCTGAACAAACATGCAATCTTGTCATCAGAGTTACATTAGGAACCCATTCCAAATTACTTCCTGCTTCATAGCAGATGGGAGTTTCTGAAAGCATCCTGTGGCCAGCAGAGGGGCCCTTTCAATGTGAGGGCATAACTTGCAATTTTTCCAGGCACAAATAATGTGATGTCTGTACCCATTCCAATATAAGAATATTAGCAATCTAAAAGTGATCTGTTGATATGTTTGAACAAATTGTCTTACTGTTATTCAAAGAAAAATTGAGAAGAAAATAGTTTTTAATGGAATTCCACTTAGAATCCATCCCAATGGAGTTCTCTTGCATACTTAGCATCCCATTCTTTCCTAGGTATCTATGTCTTCACCCTACTATGGGCCTTACTCTGATAGGGGTTGTTTCCTTCTGTTTCTGTGTATATAAAGTGAAGATATGCATGTATATTCATATTTATAGGATTTTTAGAGGATCCAATGAATTGAGGACACATAAGGTACCTAGCCTATAGAAGATGCTCAACAAATATTAATTCATTATTATTATGCCTGTAGCCGTAGCACTGTGGCATCCAATCCCATCAGATCTCGGAAGCAAAGCAGGGTTGGGTCTGGTTAGTACTTGGATGGGAGACAACCTGGGAACATCAGGTGCTCTAGGCTTGGGAGAAGGACCCGGCGACCCACTCCTAAAAATCAATCCACCATTGAAAACCCTATGGATACCAGAGAAACACTAACAATACGGTTTCACCTGTTGTAGGTAGGGTCGCTATGAGTCGGACACTAACTTGATGGTACCTAACAACCAGAGCAAAAATTATTATTATGCTTATGCTGAATTTCTCTTAGAGGCCTAACGCTAGATAATTCTGTTTATGTTGTACCATTAGAGCACTGAAAAGTTGACTCTGTTTCTTGGTAGCTCAGGAAAAAAAAAGCAAAAAGCACACCTTATTAATAAATATGTGCATATTTTGTGAGCTTATATACATACATATGTAAGTAGAATGGGAGAATTCTTCTTTTAATGGCAAAAGTAAGCTTATAAATACATATGCACTTTCAGTAGGAAGTAATAAAAGAAAAAAATGCTTTTAAACATAAGGTGTTCTTGGGCCAATCCTGTCTTAAAGCTGAGGGTCTGGTATTAGATAATAACTCAGAAAGGACTTATCTGAAGAGATTTTCTTACCGACAATATGCGCACAGTGGTAGAAGAGGGATGAAACCTGAAGCTCCTAAAGCAGTCCATCTCAGAATACAGCTCACCACACCACTGTGTACTGTGCTTAATTTCGAGATTTCTAGGTTCCATTCAGTTCCAAGAAATTATAATGTCCAGGGCATCCCTTAAGTGTACTTTTTAAAACACTCCTTCCCCAGCACAATTCTGAAGTACATTGGAATACCACTGTTTTTATTGTTGTTGTTGTTTTGGTTTGGTTTTTCTATCTCTGGCTGTATGTTGATAAATGAGCCTTTCAAAACTCCAGTTTCTTAGATGGGTATTGGGCAGTTACTAAATTCTCTAGTTCCAAGACTAAGTCTTATAGAGGGTCAGAGTAGTTAATGAAATGGAGAGTCACATAGTTAAACATAAAATTCAATGAGAGAGGCATCCTTTGGTTATGATTAATAATTATGACTATTTAAATTATGATTATTTAAAAACTAGACTACTAGAACAAAAACACTTTAGTAAGGACAAGAGAATCTAGGTGTCTGCTGATAAAGCCAGTTGTGTCCAATGATGAAAACAGAATCCTTTAAACACCCAAAGTGAAGTTCTATACTGCCTGGCACAATTTAGGTGCTCAATAGGTTATGTTAAATTATTAAGTAGCAAGAAGAGTATATTGTGAGCTCCAACAGTAAGTACTGTTGTAAAGGTTTATGCCCAGCACTGCTGGGAAAGCAAAACAGTGGACTTCCCAGAGGAAGTGACCCCTGAAGAAGGACTAGGGCTTTGGTGGGGGGAGGATAAAGAAGAAGCAACATTCCAAGCAGATTGAAATGTTCACAATGGACCTAGAAGAGGCCTTGTCTCATTTAGGAATTCCACATATTTCTACATGGCAAGAGTCCCACAGTTGCATAGAGAAGAGTCAGAGTCCAGAGCCAGTAAGTAAGAC
Source organism: Pedetes capensis (assembly GCA_007922755.1). Taxonomy (NCBI): domain Eukaryota; kingdom Metazoa; phylum Chordata; class Mammalia; order Rodentia; family Pedetidae; genus Pedetes; species Pedetes capensis. The sequence goes on from VMDO01000860.1 coordinate 85,210, forward strand.
CTGATAGGGTGATTTCAGGGGTGAGGTGGGGAGAAAGGCCATAATAATAGATGCCAAAATCCTTTGTGAAAGAGGTGCAATACTCTCAGAGTTGGCAGAACACAGCCGTGAGGGGATCGGGTTGGACAGAATGGACTTCACTGCTGGCTGATGGAGAACTACCATCTGCCTGGAGATGATGGGGAGAGATGTGCCACCTTTCCTCAGAATTTGGCAAATGAGGGAGAAAGGGCCCTTAGAGGGGAAAGTCAGTTTACACTGAAGACAAGGATACACAGACAGCATTCCATGAGGGTTTTGCTAAATTATGCAAACTGCCTCTGGTCTCGAACTTGCAATCCTCCTGCTTCTGCCTCCTGAATCACTGGGATTACAGGCATGTGCCACCACGCTCAACTTTTTGTTGTTGTTGTTTTTGACAGTTTCATTCCATTGAGGAGATAATTGCTAGGAAAAGTATCAGACTCATGATGTCTTCAAATGGAATTTTCTGATTTCCATTTGTGTTTGCTGACAAATATGCCATTAGCTTCACCATTATTGTCTTTTCTGTAAACCTTTATTAAATCAAAATATAATGGCAAGTTTTCTGCTAATTTAGGTCAACTTGCTTTATGCTCAAACATAATTAAGAGGAATATTTTCCCTCAAACCAATGTGAGTGGATTAGTCAGCCTATGTGTCACTGTGGCAGAAGAACCACAGTGACACTTCGAGTCAGGTCCGACTCAAAGCAACCCTATGTATAACAGATGAAACACTCCTCAATGCTATTCCATGCTCCACACTATATCAGTGCTTCTCTGCTATTCATAGGGTTTTCAATGGCTGATTGTTTTTTTGGGAGTGGGCTGCCAGGTCCTAATCCCAAACTTACAGCATCCAGTTTTCCCAGGCAGTCTCCCACCCAAGTACTAATCAGGCCTAACCCTGCTTAACTTTCAAGACCTGATGTGATCTGACGGCAGGGTGGTACAACTGCAGGCAAAGCAAACTTATGGGAGGAAATGACTCAGTGGGGGGCTTGTGGTTAGAGGATCAGTTCATAATGACTGTGAGGCAGGCGTGGCAGCAGCAGGGAGCAGCACCTGTGGTAGATGACCTCATGATATGGCAGATCAGAAGCAGAGAGTAACCAGAACCAGAACTCTGGGTAAGAACTTCCAAACATCTGCCCTGAGGGAACCATTTTCACAAAGCTAGAATCCCACCTCCCAAAGTTCCCTTAGCCTCCAGAAACAGCACCACCAGCTGGGAACCAAATGTTTAAGCACATAGCCTCTGGGAGGCCTTTGGATCCAAACCATAATAACACTCCATCCTAGTGCCTAAACGTCATGGCCATCTCATAGTGAAAAATGCATTTAGTCCAACATCAAGAGTCCCCAAAGTCGCAATAGCCTCAACTGTGTTCAAAGGTCTAAGTCCAAGGTCTCCCCTGAGATTCAAAGCAAACTTAACTGGGGCCACTGCAAAAGAAAAAACAGGTTACATACTTTTAACATATAATGACACGGAATAAGCATTCACATTCTAAAAGGAAGGAATAGGGGCACAAAAAGGAAAGATTTTTCCATAACAAGACTGATATCCCACTGGACACACAAACCTTATGGGCCCATGTCTGGCATCTGGCACACATGATGTTATCTGGCATGGGACATCTGACATCATCTGGAATCAAACAGGCTTGTGTGGCTCTGACCCTCTGGTCTAGCTATTTGCAGCATACACAGCTCACCTGGGCTGGTTCCACACATTGCTAATAGCTTCGCTTGAGAAATGTTTTACAGTACTGGTGTGGCCAATATCCTGGGACCTCTATTGATACTTAAGCTCTACCCTCAAAGCATTATGCAACTGCCCTTCAGGGACACTCAACCCCAGTACACACTGCATAGCCTTACAGGCTGTCTTCTTAGTGAGGCTTGGTGGTAGTCTTTATAACCCCTTAACTCTTCCGTTCTGCATGCTGATAAAATCAGCACCATAGGGATGTTGCCAGGAGTTGCTGCTAGTTCGAGTAGTAGCTAAGCCCTTTTGAATTACAACTACCAGCAGCTTCTGTGTTCATCAGCCAGGAAACCACTTACCTAGGCAGACTCTTTTTAAGAGCATGTCCCAGAGGCATTTGCTTTGCAGCTATTCTCTTTTTAAATGGGTTTGCAGTTTCATATTAGGAGCCTTAGATGGGAGGGGCCTAGATGACTCCTTTTGTTCCCCAAGGGTATTTCTCCTATTGTTTTCTTTAGTGGCACTTATCTTTTCAACAATTACAGCCTTCTTGCCTGAACCAGCCCTGTTCACAGTAGCTCTAGGAAAACTGTAGCTTTTTCCCTATTTAAAGTGAACATTTTTTCAGATCTTCTTGCTTTGTCTTTGTTTCATTGTTTTCCTCATAAATCTGGCTAAAAGCAGTAAGCAACAATCATGCCATACCCCCAAATCTTGCCACCCTCATGATATTTCCTCTACCAAGTTAATTAATCCATTACTTTTGAATTCAGCCCCATTCAAATCTTTAGGACATGAACAAACCACAGATAAGATCTTTGACAGAATGTAACATGAATGCCCTCTAATCCAATGCCCAATGGAGTCCTCATTTTACTCTGAAACCTTGTGAGCCCCACCTGCATTTCTGTCAGTGGTGGCCTTCCGGTCTTCTGAATTCTTGCTAGAACCTCCTCTTGATCTCTGCTTACAGCATTCAAGGGCTTCTCTGGCCCATATCTCCAAACTCTTCCAAACTTCTCCTGCAGATAAGTTCCAATGGCCTAAGAACCACTGGTCAAGTTTCTGCACAGCAACAACCCCACTCTCATTGCCAATTTTCTATATTAGTCAACTGTTGTCACTGATGCAGAAATACCAAGCAAAGCAAATTTATGGGAGGAAATGGTTAGAGGATCATTCCATAATGGTGGTGGAGCAAACATGGCAGTAGCAGGTGGGAGAACCTATGGAAGACCACCTCCCAGCATGGCAGATCAGAAGCAGAGACAGCAACTGGAACCAGGGCTCTGAGTAAAAACCTCCAATGGCCCAACCTCAAGGAGTCACTTCTACAAAACTAGAATCCCACCTTCCAAAGTTCCTATAGCCTACAGAAACAGCACCATCAGCTGGGGCCCAAATGTTTACACATGTGACCTTTGGGGGACATTTAAATCTAAACCATAATGATGAGTATAATTATATGTACAAATCTTTGTCCTTGGGAAGATCCTTGTTCAGTTTGGACTTCTTTCCCCTCTCAAAAATATCACAATTGCAATTGCACAAATTGTTGGCAATTTTAAGGGTCAGAATAAGTTTAATGGAAAATGATTAAATTTTAAGACAATCTGGAACCATTATCTATAGAGTTAAGTACAGACAAGCTTATTACTATATAATCAATAATACTGATTAGTCTATTTAAAATGCACATGATATACTTTATCCTAGTGCTTCTCAAATTTCAGCATACATCAGAATCATCTTGGAGGACATGTTATAACATAAATTGCTAGGCATCACCACCAGACTCTAATTTTTCTGGAGTATGGCCCAAATTTTTAAAATTCTAACAAGCTCCAAGGTGATGTTGATTCATTCTGGAATTCATACAGTGAGAACCTCTCTTTTATCCCAACAACTATCATTTTAAATTCTCAGTTTATAGTGACCATTTAATTGAGCCTCTTTCATTTTTGAAGCAGCTTATAAAGTATGGTCTAAGGACCATGTACACTGGGCTTACCTAGATGCTTTTGAGCAACCAATGGAACCCATGATAGACATCTGAATCAGAGCCATTGTGTGATAACAAGTTTCTTAGGTGATAACTAGAACAGTGACTCTCAAGTCTTAGCATCAGGTACAATCACTTGAAGAGCTTTAAAAAACATAAATTCCTGGGTTCTGACTGCAGCAATTATGATTTGATGAATTTGAGTCCAATCTATACATTGAAGTATTTATGAGCACCCCAGAGATTCCAAAATATGGCAACTGTCCTAGAAGAATAGCCCATCAATAAGCTCTTCCCAATTTGTCCTTTTTAAAACTATATTTCTTAAGAGAATTTGTGGCCCCAAATTATCTAATATGACCAGGAAATACTAGATTAGACAAAGTTACTAGATTGACACCAAGATATCTAAGAGTCCTTAGTATTCTCTTTTGCATCACAACTCTTCTATGTGACATTTCCCAAACAATTTTTAGCAAGGCTCTATTGAAAAGCACTTTACTGAACACTTTACTGAAAAATATTTTCTTAAATAGATTTCAAAGAACCCCCTAAAATTGTGTGTATGACATTGGTCATACCATATATTGGAACACAGTCATACTGTCTTAAATTTAAAGCTAATGTCTGGGCCAAGTGCAGTGGCATGCACCTCTAATCTCAGCAACTCACAGGCTGAGGTAGGAGGATCTCAAGTTGAAAGCCAAAGGTAGCCTGCATAACTTAGTGAGATCCTGCCTCAAAATAAAAAAATAAAATAAAAACTGGGTTAGGAGTGCAGCCCAGTAGTAGAGCACTTACAAAGTATGTGCAAGGCCATGGCTTCACCTCCTAAGTACTGAAAGAAAAAGAAAAAGAAGGAAAGAAGAAAAGAAAGAGAAGAAAATAAAGAAAAGAAAAATAATAAAACATGAAGAAAGAAAGGGGGAAGAAGAAGGAGGGAAAATGAGAGGGGGAGGGAAGAAGGGTGGGAGGAAAGAAGGAAGGAAAAAAGGGAGGAAGGAAGGAACCAAGCAAGCAAGCTGATGTCTGCAGCTATGTGATCTTGGGCATGTCTCTTCTTGAAGTGCCAGTTCCATTATCTGTAAAATAAAGATAACAATGGCACCTACCTTCTAAAGCCAATATGAGGGTGGTGGTTGTTGTTAGGTGCCATCGAGTCATGTCCAACTCAGTGACCCTCATAGGGTTTTCAGTGGCTGATTATTTCAGGATTGATTTGGGAGTGGATTGGCACATCCTTGTCCTGAATGTGAGGATTAAGTGGGATAATCTATGTAAAAGGCTTTACTATCCAGCACAAATTAAGTTCTCAATAAATATTTGCTGCTATTGCTACTAGAGCCAAAGGTATTTGTTTTCTCTTCAGAAATCAATATAGAAGCTGTATTAGTTACTTTTGCATAGATGTGACCAAAATATTACTCAAACAACTTAAAGGAGGAAAGATATATTTTGGCTCATGGTTTCAAAGGGTTCAGTCCATGGTACTTGGCCCCATGCACTTGGACAGAACATGGCGTAGAAGAATGGTGGGAGCATGGCGTAGAAGAGGCACTTCACCTCATGGCAGACAGGAAACAAGTAGAGAGGAAGGGACTGGGGATTAGGTATAACTTTGAAAGGCATGCCCCTACTGACCTAGGTAGGTTTCACCACCTAAAGATTCCAGAACCTCCCAAAATATCACCACCAACTAGAGACCAAGCATTCAACACATGAGCCTATGGGGGACATTTTATATTCAAACCATCACAGATGCAGTACACTGAAAATAATCATGTGTATTCATTGTAAAAGCTTCAGAGCCGAGCCTCTACCCAAACCACACAGCTCTGCTTAGTCCCCTTAAGCAACATGCATTAACGTCTGAGGAAACTGTACTGTTCTTATATTGGTCTAAATGGTATTTTTGAAATGTCCCATTATGATAGGAATTCAACTATATTTGTTTATGATGTCTTGTGTGTTGTTGAAGAAAAAGCTCCCAGCTATGAGCTGAGACATATGACCAGTTCTAGCTTTAGCTAAAGCCATAGTTTCCCTAGGAAAATCCTTTAAGGTTGTAATTACTGTATGAGAAATAGACATAGCTGTATAATTAAGGAAGAGATACATTAACCAAATAGTTATGATGATAAACAAGGGGAAGATAATATGTAATTAACCTTTCCAACAGTTAGCATCAGTGGTTACCTAAGCCTCTTTTTTACAGAACTGCTCATTTGAAAAGCATCCAGTTTTGCTGTGGCATTTTCTTAAATATTTAATATATCTGCCTGTAGATAAAATGATTACCTATCTTTATTTTATCTTTGAGTTGTAGAGTTCTGCTTTTTTCCACATCAACATTGAAAATTGTATTCTGTTAAATGAATTCATTCTTTAAATGAGCTGATTACTCTCTGAATTCTCTAAGTATAAACTAATATCTGTCATGGGGAGGTAAATCTACTATTTTTGTATTGTTGAAGGATGAGCTTGAGATGAGGAAGTTTAGGTTCTATGACAGCTATGTCTCAGTGAATGATAAGACAGTCCAGACAGAGAACATGCAATCACAGAGACCAGGGAGGCCTCTGAGACTGGGCACATGTAAGCTGAGGATGGTTGGAATATTTGGAGTGAGGGCAATTTAATTGTGGTCAAAAGTTGGACTTCCAGGAGCCAGGCAGAGCAGATCACTCAATACAATATTATAAAAGCAGGCCAGGCCCTAAAGTCTGAAAGGTGCTCATGTCTATCCAATCCTTGCAGTGTCTTTTGGAAGATCAGCTGGGGATCTGAAGTGGATGTCCATAGCATAACTTACTTGATATTAGGAAGATTCCGTGACAGTCCAGAGTCCCAGCCCAGAGGACTAGAAGGCAGGATTCTGCAATTCAATCTCTGAAGGATTCAGGAAGAAAACTAAGACCACAGTTCCTGATGACTCAGAACCACAGTCAGGAAATCTAAGGAGGAATTCAAGGACCTTGGCATGGGGGTCAAGGAGGAGCCCAGCACTGGGGTTCAAGGGCAGAGCAGGACAAGTCACAAGGCCAATGCTCCACAACCACTAAGGTACCAGTCCTAGAGGACCCTGATCAGGGCCAGCATGGGCCCAAATCTAGGGCAGGTTATACCTATAGGTGTGAGGTTAGTCAGAGTTTCTCAATCTTAACACTATTGCCATTTTGGACCAAATAACTTTTTATTGAAGGAGGTTGTCCTGTGCCTTGCAGGATGTTTAGCAGCATATCTGGCCTATAGTCATTAACACCAGTGATGACAATAAAAAAAAAGTTTCCAGCCATTGGTAAATGTTCCTGGGTGGAAGGAGACAAAATTTCCCCTGCTTGAGAACCACCAAGTTTGATGAATGCCAAGATGAAAAGACACATGGATGACTGACTAGTCAGAGCTTCTATTTTTTGTTGCTGCTATTTCTTCTTAAATTTGTCATTCCTTCTCTCCCTGTCTGAACTTCCTAGAACTTCCTTCTTGTTCTTTAGCATCAGGTCCTTCCTGGTCGTGTTTGTCATTTTTCTGATCTCTTCTCCAAGTGTGCTGGTAGGAAAAATCTATAGTAGTCAGTGCTTGCTCTAAAAACAGTTACATATCTACATATACACATTCATACATTTTATGTATACATAAATTTACAAAGTTATGTATGCAATTTTATATATACATATAAATTGTATAGATCAGAACATACAAATGAAAGAATTTTCATTTATGCCCTAGTATAAATTTGTAGTTCCTTGAGTTATACTTGGTAGAATAATGTTAGAACAGTAACAAACTACAAATAAAATAGTGTGAGGCTATAGCATGAATTCTGATGCCTCCAATTTAGGGAGGTACTGAAATTCTCTATCAAAGTGACTCAGGGAATCAACTCTCTGCTGGGCTCTGGAGACAGATAGTAACCTACCACTGGGTTGCTTCTGAAAGAACAGTTAGAGCAGCCAATTAACAATTGCCAGAAGCAGAAGCATTTAAGTCACTGAGGTCAGGATGAGCACTCTCATGTTGACACCAAGGGAATTGTTGGCACAAGACACACCTGGCTGGCTTCTCACCTGCTTCCTATGCCTTCCATGAGGAAAGCCACCTATCCCCTACAGATCAGGGCCTTGCATATCCTGCCTGCCCTCCCTAAGCTGCCAATTTTGAACATCCCATATGGAGAAGTCTCTGAGAATCCCTTTAGAACAGGGAACACTTTGACCTAAGAGGAACTGTGGCTCTTCCCTCAATAACAAGATATGTGTTCATATTTTAAAAGCATGTTCTTTATTCTCCCTTTAAGTAAATATACATTTGAAAAAACACAGATGCATGACTTGACTTTATGACTCACAGTAAACAATCCAATGGCAACGCCCCTTAGCCTTGGTGCAAAAGCAAAGAAGCACTTTGCCTGCCCATCCCCCATCCTCCAGCCTTTTCTTAATAAGTAGCCGCATGAATGAGCTTTTCAAAAAGTGATCTACAGGTAGGAATAGCCAGGCAGGTTACATTTTAGATTGCAAAATCCCAGGCCTTGCCCTTCCTTTAAAACCATTTGGTTATTTCCTGTGCTTTGAAAAGCTTGTTGCTCTTTATTCATCCTCTTGTCCTTATTTACATGTGTTTGGTTTGTGTGGGCATTGGGAGCTCAGGAGGATGTTATCCACTCGACTGGTGAATATTTTTAGCTTTTTCAATGTAGGTCTCCTTGTTCACAGCATCTTATTTGTGTTTCTATGATTGCTGCTAACAAGTATACTTTATTAACATCTGTGGGGTGGGGATTTGGAGGCTGGGCCTGGGACAAATAGAAAGGATTGTTGTTGTTAGGTGTCATCAAGTCATGTCTGACTCACAGTGACCCTCATAGGGTTTTCAATAGCTGACTGTTTCGGGATTGCCTCTGGAGTGGATTACCATGTCTTTCTCCCATTTTTGTGGTGCTGGGAATCAAACCTGGGACCTCAGAGACTATAGAGTGGTGCTCTACCAACTGAGCTAAATCCCAGCCCCCAAAGAAAGGGTACTGGGATGGTGATTATGACATACATATATTACCAAAGTTTTAAGGCAAAGCCCTGACTCCTGAAGTCCCAACAGACTCCCCTGGGACATTCTTCCCAAATACAACAATGAAAGAGAAGCAGAGAAAGATTTAATCAACATACATTTTGGGAAGAGGAACACGAAAGGGGTCTTGTTGTTGTTGTTAGGTGCCATCGAGTCAGTATCCGACTCATAGCGACCCTCTGTGCAACAGGGGAAACACTATTGTCAGTGCTTCTCTGCTGTTCATAGGGTTTTCAATGGCAGATTGATTTTTGGGAGGGGGTTGCCAGGTCCTTCTCCCAAGGAAAGGGGTCTAGTGACCCTAAATCCCTTTTCCACCACACAGGGACATGAGCTTTAGATTTAAGTAGAGGAAGAATCGGGGCAGGGGGCAAGTGGTCTGCACAATGAAGCACCCCTGGTCAGAATGTGGTCTGGCTGATCCTTATCTCCAGTCTGGTTCTGCAAGGTGCCCCCAAGAAGTTATTACTATTACCACTTGAGAGGAAGCATGTGGTTCCTACAGGATGATCACTTCTGTGCCAGGGTACAGTCTCACCATCATAGATAATTGTCCTTATTTTAGGAGTGGTCTGTCCTTCAAGCCTGCAGCCATTCCACTGTGATGTCCGATCCCACCATATCTCTGAAGCTAAACAGGGTCGTACCTGTTCAGTACTTAGATGAGAGACCACCTGGGAACGCCAGATACTGTAGGCTTGGGAGAAGGACCCAGCAACCCACTCCCCACAATCAAACTGCCATTGAAAACCCTATGAATAACAGAGAAGCACTACTGTTTCACTTGTTGTACATAGGGTCACTATGAGTTGGACAACAACTTGACAGCACCTAACAACAACAACATCTGTCCTTCAAGGCTCACCATTACTTGAGGGTAGTTTCTGTCCCTTGTCAAAGAGATGTTTATCTATCAGTCCTATTCTTCCTGGAATCCAAGGTGACTTCAGAAGAAAGTGACATAAGAGGAAACATTAAGAGGCAAAATAGAGCCAGAGAGGGACAAAATGGAGTTGGCCTAATGACCAGTGTCCTCCTTCACTTTTAGTTACTTTGGGGCCCAAGAGAGAAGTCAACACTTTTTAGCAGTTTCTAAGTGCCTGTTACAAGTTAAGAGATCAACATACATTAATCTGGTTCTATAAGTGAATTTTAGATCATGAAATCTCCTGGACCATCCACAGAGCAAAGCCCTTTAAGGAGAGAGGATACCTTACTTATCTGTCAAATCGGTTGAGCCACCTTGAACCTAAACTTTGTCCTCAAATAGAAAATGATAACAGTAAATGACGTCTGAGTTTCCTTGTGGTTTTGACATTCCTGACTCTGATTCATTTATTCATCGATCTAATGCTATACAAGATTTAAATGGAGTAGACCCTAGAAAATTCACAAGAAACACAGAAATCATCTTAAAGCAAAGAAAATAAATTTAATTGAATCTACTTTGCACCAAGACCTTAAAGAATTCTCATGTTAGTTCATCTAAGAAGCACCTTCTTTCTTCCCATTTTTGTTGTATACTGTTATACCAATGATTCAAGTGCCTAGAGGAGAAATAGTTAATGCTATATAAGCATAAAGCTCACACTGGTGAATAATATTGCATTTGTTGTTATTTTGGCCTTGCATATTTGCAATGTGCTACTAAGTCATTATATGAATGAGTTTAATATGGTACTTGGCAGACCAGAGAATGAAATGTATAGGTTTAGGAGGTATGGGGTGGTAAAGGTTTTTTTAACTTTTTGAATTGGAAATGATGGAGATGATGAGAGGATTGAGCTGTAGTGTAGCAAGATGAGGCTTAGTCATCCCAGGCAGCCCGTTGGGGCAGGAAGTCAATGTACCTTCTTAGAAAAGTCACCTAGAAAAGACACCTTTGGTGTCTCCAGTTTTTGGTTTGTAAAATTAGTACAATAAAAAGTATCATCCCTAGTGGGGGCAGATATGAGAGGGTAATGAGGAGTGAACACAAGCAATGTACAATGCTAGGCATATGGACATGTTACAATGAAACCCAATTTGTACCCTAACTTTAAAAATTACTAATATAAAAAGGAAGAAAAAAATCCATCCCAGTTACATGTTGCCACAAGGTTTTTTCAAGAATTTCAAGAATCCCGGCTTTTGAAAAAGTGATAAATTAATATGCAAATATGGTCAATGTCATCTTATTAAAAACACTAAAAAATTGTTTCTCTCTGTGTGTACACATGTAACTTAAAATACCTGGTTTGCTTCTTATTCTTAAGCTCAGTGGTCAGAGGAGAAAAAAAAATTAATATATGACATTCTGCCTTCTTTAAGACAAAAATGTTACATAGACAGTTCTTCAAAATGATTAGCTGGTATAATATTTTTGGAATTTATACATTCATTGATGTATTATAGAGTATGCAACTGGAATATTCCAGTGCTGAATGCTCATTTGAAGTCTTCTCCTATACTAGAAGTCCTAGTATTCCAAACTTGTAAAATAAAACTGGCCTTTCCTCCCCACTGTCTTTTCTCAAGCACAGGATATCATAAGTGCTGCTGTTTCATGCTTTGTACTTATAAACTAATGTTAGACTGAAAATGAATTGTCTAAAATAGCATCTGTGAGAGTTAATAGCTCCTGTGGGTGGGCCATATGATAACTGTACCACCACTTGCTGTGTGATATTTATAATTAATACTCTCTCCTTTCCAGCCAACAGTTATACAGCTTAGTCTTCTAATTATGGAAACAAAGAGTGAGTGTTCACAGAGGTATTATTGTTTTTACTGTCGTGGAAAATGAAGATTTATGAAAGTAAAGTAATTTTCATTGGCCCCTGGTTTCCTACCAATTCTTTAGGTTTAGCTGCTACCTCACCTCACTTGAGGGAGGGCAAAAAAGCACATCTCTTTGGTCAAGGGATATTAGATAGACTAGTCTCAATAACTTCTTTCTCTACAAATCACTCAGATTCAGTCACGTTCAAGATAACAAAGTAATATATTCTAATTCCAACCCAATTTTTTAGCCTGATTCCCTACTTGGACATTTGGAAAGCCAAGCATAGAGTTTGGCTGGCATGTTCCCTTTCAAATGTAGCTTCCAATACTACGTGCAGAGCAGGCGATGGTAAGGAGCCAGGTAGTACCAAAGCAGCCAACATAGGTAGTTGGATTGCTGAGCTCAGTGGTGATTCCCTCTGCCCCAGTCAGCAAGTACACAACCTGCTGGAAAGTAGCCAACACCCCCTGACTTGTGTCTCAGTCACAGTTTGGCTTGTTGCCTTTTGAGTAAAGGCTGATTGAGGCTTTAGCATAGAAGGCTCAGGTAGAAAAAGCCAAGCTGCACACTCAGCCTACAAAGCCAAAGGGAATGTAGAGTTTTCATTACTTCCCTATTCCACAGCCCTTTTAGGATAATTTTTGCTGCTATTAAATAAGACATTGGTCTTTCAGTCTGTTTTCTGTTGTTATAACAAAATACCTGGAGGCTGGGTAATGTATGAAGAAGAGAGGTTTATTTAGCTCACAGTTTTAGATGTCACAGCACTGACATCTGCTCAGCTCTGGTGAGGGCCACCTTGGCTGCATCACATGGTACATGGCTTCACAATGGCAATCACATGATGAGATAGAAAGCCAGAGGGCAGGGTGTGGGGAAGGGGTCAATCTTGCTCTTTTATAATAACTAATTCTATTGGGAACTACTAGGGTCCCCTGACAACTACATTAATCCCTTCTCACAGTAGCATCCTCAGTGAACTAATTACTTTGCACTAAGCCTTGCCTCCTAAAGTTTCCACCAGGATGAAGATCAAGCTTCTGACACATGAGTCCTCAGAGGACAGTCCTCCACATTAAAACCATAGCAGAATCCATTTGTGAAAAGCCCATTTCAACCTTCCCTCGTACTGTCCATAGGAACAAAGGCCACAGTTCCACCATACAGAGATTTGTATGCAGGACAGCTTCCACACAGAACGTTTTTATTTTTTGAGCTAAATGGCCAAACAGGCTGGCATCTTTGCTTTAGGTTGAATTAAAACAAGTTGTCTTCCTGCCAAGTCATCTCCACAGCCAGCAGAAAACTTCCTGGTGTGGGAGCTCACTGATGAAGACATGAAAAAAAAAAGTTTCAAAGTATATTTGACATGGTTCTCTAATTCTGAATCTATTTTTGTTTACCCCTTTTCAGAATAAGTTTGCAGATTTGATTTGAAAGTCCTCAATTAGTGAACTTTATGGCTCTTGGAAAATCTTACTGTCTGGCTGTGGGGCTATTCTTTTTTAAAACAACTTGGCAATTTCAGAATACAAAATTACAGGTAAATGAGAGGAAGGTGCCAGATCAGTACATGTAAAACCATGGTGACCAATAACAGGGAGGATAAAGCAGCTGAATATTATCCTCAGATCAGCACAAAATTGAATATATGAGAGCTGTATAGAAATGGACTGTTGTTCCTTAGTGACTCAGTACTTCAACATACTCCACTATGTTTCAGGCTTATTCTCTTAGTCTGAGAATGTTATTGAGATTTATATAGCACCCCCCCCTCCAATCACTATAGATGCCCATTGTGCTTTGATGATGGGCTTGTTGTTGTTGTTGTTGTTGTTAGGTGCCGTCAAGTCGGTATCCGACTCATAGCGACCCTCTGTACAACAGGGGAAACACTATTGTCCGTGCTTCTCTGCTGTTCATAGGGTTTTCAATGGCAGATTGATTTTTGGGAGGGGGTTGCCAGGTCCTTCTCCCAAGCCTACAGCTTCTGGTGTTCCCAGGCGGTCTCCCATCCAGGTACTAACCAGGCCCGACCCTTAGCTTCCGAGATCTGGCGGGATCAGATGCCACAGGGCTACAGCTGCAGACTGATGGTGGGCTAGACAGCCCTATTTATCCTGGGCAGTTGCTCTGGATAAAGCTGTGCTGTAAAGTTGCTATTTCACTATAAATTAGAGCCTCTGTGTCTGAAATGTCATGTAATAATGTTGAAAGCTGTAAGTGGAATCTAGTAGTTCCAACTCAGAAGTAGGAGCCAAATACTTTGCATTTCCTATTCAACCCAGACATTGTCACTTTATTATATGACTTCTGACTGTCCTTATGTTCAGAGGAAATTGAAAATCTGAGGCCAGTTTGACAAATAAAGCCTCAAATATCTGCAAGATCCTGATATTGAAATCATTTCATCTTAAATTATATGGCTAATGTAGCCTTCCCACTTCACTTTGCATTAGTCTTTTTCTTCTAGAAAATGACTGCAAGTATCATTTAGCTGTTGAAAAATGTTAATATTCTCAACTAGAAAGAGATCTGTAAAATTTAAAATATTGAAGATGAGAGCTTCCCAAATCTGAAATAGGTCTTAAGCCTATTTCAATGTTTGACTCAATTGCAAATTGCATAAATTTCCATTATTGATAATTTCTTATTGTTTTACTTCAGTCCAAAGTTTTTTAATGACTGGAAATTGTATTTAAATCACATTGGAAAAGTACACCTTTTCCAAATAGCATGTTCATATGAGATGCCAAGAACTTTTTGATGCACTTCCTCCCCAAGTGTCTATTCCTCATCTAGAGTTCCTAAGGATTCCAGAAAAATCCATTTAACTAATGTCATATACCACATAATGACATTTTGGTCAATGATGGACTGCATATACAATGGTCATCCCAAAAGATTATAATAAAGCTGAAATATTCCCACCACCTAGTGACAGGGTAGCTGTCCTGTCATTGTCCTGCCAAAGTATTACTCAGGTGTTAGTGGAGATCCCGGTGTAAACAAACGTATTGTGCTGCTAGTAGTATAAAGGTACAATATATACAACTATGTATGGTACATAATACTTGATAATGCTAATAGATGACTATCACTAGTTCCCATATTTATTATATTTTTATTGTTATTTTAGAGTACATTCCCTCAACTTATTTTTTAAAAAGTTTGGTTGCTCTCCCCCTCCCTTGAAAAGCCTGAGTCCAAGTCTCAGATGTGTACTATGATTCTCTGAAGTACCTCACTTTCTCTCTGAACACCCACACTTATTTTAAAGTGTGTACCTAATAAACTATAATTTTGTTTCAACACAAAACAGACAAAAGTTTCCTATGAAACAGTATGCCATATTATGTGGGCAGCAGCCTTCTTTGCCTCAGGTTTACTGTGTCTCTCAATTGGATCAGGAGGCTATAGTGAGTGCTGGGCCCATGCCATCCAGGTCTGTATAAGTGTATTCTGTGATGTTCTCACAGCAATGGAATTATCCAACAGTACGCTTCTCAGAACGTAACCCCATTGTTAAACAACACCTGGCTGTATTTAGAATTGCTTAGAGATGAGGACAGTGTGTAAGGAATACCTTACAATTTCATTTTGATTATCAAAACTCCTGAGAAGAACCCAAACTTGGAGTGCCTTGTTCTGACCACTGCATTTATGGGACAGCCATCCTTCCATATCATCCTTTCTACATGGCTCTTCTTGTCTACTTTTTCTGGATAAGTCCTTAGTAAAACCCATGCTGCATAGGTAATTTTACCAATATTTGTCTTGCTGGCTGGGAGTGAAGTTCAAGATGAAGCTCAATTCCATTTTGAAAAATTTCTGTTGACCTTGGCAGAGTTCTTAGGGAGAGTGTTTAGCTGTTAAGTCTTTCTCCCACTGGGTCTTTTTAAAAACCTTTCTAGCCATTGTTATAAGAGAAAAATTGCTTTTACTATTCATAAGAATGATTGTGGATTCAAAGCTAATTAGAGTTGAGAATAACTTTAAAATTTACCTTCTGCAACACCACCTGGTACTTGAATCTGCTTTATATTATAGACAGATCCAATGTCATGTTTTAAAGACCCCTTACCAACAATAGTTCTGAGAATTTTACAGGTATCTTAGAGGATTTCTTTGTTTCCACTTTACAAAAAATATTTAAGCCATCATCATTTTTAGTCTCCTATGACTCAACAGAGCCTAACAACAACAACAACAACAACAACAACAAGGGGTTCTAGCTTTTGTTTTTCACCTCCTCCCAAAAATTTATTCCATGCACAACTCCCATTGTGACCTTTTAAGAGCATAAGTCAAGTCACATCTTTACAGTGACCTCCTGGTAAATCCAGTCCCTCTCCTGGGCTGTGAGACTGGCCCTACAAGACTGACCTCAGTTCTTTCTGCAAACTCCTTCCCACTATTCTTGCTTTTTCTCATTTCTCACTCTTCCCAAGCCCTTGAGTATTGAAGTTTATTCCTATGGTAAAGCCTTTGCAATTGCTGGTCCTTTCTCAGAAGTACCCCCTGAGACTCCACATGGTTCAGGGTTAAGTTCAGTGTCACCTCTTCATAGAGGGTCTTGCTGAGCCACTGTCTGACTCTATTCTATTAACCTTTTTGTTTGTTTTGTAGACTCTCTCACTATCAGAAGTCACTTGTTTACTTGCTTGCCCTCCTCCACTAAATGTTAGCTCCATATGCCATGTACATAGGAGTCTGGAAGGAGGAGAAATTATGATCCAAGTATTTCATAATTTGCTTCCAATCACACTAGAGCAAGAACAAATTCCTGTTTTGTTGAGTGTACCATAATAACATTTCTGATTCTATGACCTCATATGCTATCCTTTACCTGAAAGATTGTTCATCTTTTTCTAATTAAACACTGCCATCCATAAAATCTATCCAGCTACGTTAGCAGTTAGGATGTCTCCCCTGACCTCCTCAAGCTTGGTTAGGTAACCAATTCTAAGCATTCTAATATTATAATGCCCTCTGAAAGCTCTACCATTGTACTTACCATGCTTCATTTAAAATATTTAATTGGCAAAGATCGAATATGTTTAAAAAGAACATAATGTGATGATTTGATATACATGTTGTTGTTAGATGTCATCAAGTTTTTTCTGACTCATAGCAACCCTCATTGGGTTTTCACTGGCTAATTGTTTTGGAATTGCCTTGGGAGTGGATTTCCATGTCCTTCTCCCATTTTTGTGGTGCTGGGGATCGAACCCAAGACCTCAGAGACTACAGAAGGGCACTCTACCAACTGACTAGACCCCAACTCCTTGATATACATAGGTAATGAATTGTCATGACTACAATCAAATTAATACATCCATCAGTACTAATGCTATATATCAGACCTCCAGAATATGATCCTCGTACTACTGAAAGTTTGTACCTTCTGACCAAGATCTCTTCAACTACCACTTCCAACCCCCAACTCAGCTTCTGGTAACCACCATTCTACCCAGTGCTTCTAGTAGATTGAATTTCTAGATTCTACATATGAGATCATACAGTATTCATCTTTCTGTCTCTGGTTTGTTTACTCACCACATTGTTTTATAATTATTTATTTTGTTGCTGGGCTCTTCCAGGAGACCAGGACCTACTGCAGGGAAGGGACTATTTGATTCATCTTTATTTTCCCAGACCTGAGCTTGACACCCAGCCCCTATACATAATGAAAGTTTGTTAAAGATCGGAACTTCAAACTTCTGACTACAGTTGACTATATTGCCAAAACATGTTGTTCATGATGAAAAACATTAATGTTTTACCCTACATTTCATTACTAGTAATTATTTAGTTATAACTTTAAAATTTAAAAATATTTCATAAACCAATGTATCACTGTTTAAAACATTTCAATATAGAAGAAATGTGGCTTAGTGATATGATTTTTTAAATAATCTGAATGGTTGCTATGGATAACTTAAATCCACAAATAATCCACAAACCTCATATTAAAAATTAATTATACTATGTATTTGATTAACCAATAAGGAACTACACTGATATGAGTAAACTTCTGGGCATTTCTCTTCCTAATAAAAATACATGGGAGAAAGGGAGGAAAAGAGGAATTATAACCAGCCTACATGCTGGATAGTGAGCTCCTAAATAATCGAAAACTGCCTAAATTTGTGTTAGTCATTTCTTGCATTTCCTAGAATTATCATGTCCATTCTGGGATGTAATGAGAGCCACAGAGAAAATAATAAAATATGCTTTGCTACTTTTTCTGCATTCTCTGGGAAGAAACTAAAGTTAATCCAGTTAACAATTCAGATAAAATCAGAAAGAAAAATGGCATGGATTTAATAGTATTCCTTAATTGAAACAAGTTTTTTCCCCTAAGGGAAGATGATACCATTGATTCAGGTATTTTTCTGACATTCTATTTTTGTGATTGGAGATGCCTACCATGAATAATAAGTCATTTTTGTGTCTTATTTCCAAATTTTCAGTTACATTGTCTGCTTAGGCAGGGTACTTAGACTCCATAAATCTTTTTTCCTTCAGCAATGGTTTCAACACCTTCTGGAACTTAATGTAGAAGATATGACTTATTCATTCAATCACTATTGAGTGCCTACTGTGTGGTGGCCACTGCTTTAGATGCTGAACAAGACAAATTATGGGGTTTATATTTAACTGAATCTTTCCCTGTAACCAGCATATTTAAAAGGGCAATTCTATCTTTAAATTCATAAGTATTTCCCTATTGAAATGTGGCTTGAAGATGCAAAAAGGTCACTAGTTTTCTGCAGAAATAAAGTTATTCATAATTAAATATGAAAAAACATTGAAAATGAAAAAAGCAATATTTTACTCACATCTTCACTATTTATAAATTATGTTAGATTTTCACTTTAACTCTTAAAAGCACAAAAACAATGTTGCAAAATTATTTCGTGAAGCAGGCTCATTTAAAATACACACATTTATCTCTTATGAGACAAAGAGTACAGTATTTTGGTCACAAATCTCTGTAATCCTTAAGGCATTTAATGACAAATTTCAGCCACAACTTTAGCATGAGCAATGTATAATAAATGGCTTCCCAAAAGTTGTTTGGTGAATCTAAGGTGCTCTTACAGAGAGTACTCATTACACATTCAATTTTATTAAATTTTTTTCCCATGTGTGTGTGTTGTCAATGTTGAAATAATCATCCTGAAGTGTTGTGTATGGCAAGACTAGCTTTAAAGTGAGATTCTCCTGGAACTGCAGGATTTTCCATGGTCATATTTCCCTCTTCCCATACAGCTAGGTAAAGGTGGTGGTGGTTCAGCTCTGAGGCTGTGAATTACCACTGGGGTGGTACTATCTCAATACTCTATCAACTTGATTCACTGCACAGATTGGTTTGCATGATCAGACAACTCAGTTAAGGCTTCTCAGGACCATGAGAACTTGGTATCTTCTAAAAGCTTGTTGTTGTTGTTGTTGTTGTTGTTGTTGTTGTTATTGTTGTTGTTGTTGTCAGGACCATGAGAATTTGGTATCTTCTAAAAGCTACTTCTTGTTGTTGTTGTTGTTGTTGTTAGGTGCTGTCGAGTTGGGTCTGACTTATAGTGACCCTGTGTACACAGGTCTGCAGCTGTAGCACTGTGGCTTCTGATCCCATCAGATCTCGGAAGCTAAGCAGTGTTGGACCTGGTTAGTACTGGGACTGGGAGACCACCTGGGAATACCAGGTACTGTAGGCTTGGGAGAAGGACCCGGCAACCCACTCCCAAGAATCAATCTGCAATTGAAAACCCTATGAATAGCAAAGAAGCTGACAATAGTGTTTCCCTTATTATATGTAGGGTTGCTATGAGTTGGAAAATAGTTGGAAATAGAGTTTCCTCCTAGTGGAGGGTTGCTATGAGTTGGATACCAACTCCATGGCACCTAACAACAACAACAACAACATGTACTACAGAGCAAAACACTCCCCAGTTCTGTACCAGGCACACTATCATTTTTATGTTTAAGCCTCTTATAGCAGACACTGTGTCAATCCACCTAGTTCACGGTCTTCCTTTTCTTCATTAACATGCTGCTCTCCCAAACATGATGTCCTTCTCTAGGGATTGGTCCCTCCTGACCACATGTCTAAAATATGTAAGACACAGTCTACCCATTCTTGCTTCCAAGGAGCACTCTGGTTGCACTTCTTTTAGGACAGATCTGGTGGTTTTTTTGTCAGTCCATGGTATATTCAATATTCGTCTCCAGCACCATAATTCAAAAGCATCAGTTCTTCCCCTGTCTCCCTTATTCAGTGTCCAGCTTTCATAATCATATCATGCAACTGAAAATACCATTGCATGAGTCAGGTGCACCTTCGTCTTCAATGTGATGTCTTTACTTTTCAACACTATAAAGAGATCTTTTGCAACTGTTTTTCCCAGTACAATGCATCTTTTGATTTCTTAACTGCTGCTTCCACAGGTTTTGATTATAGAACCAAATAAGGCAAAATTTTGGACAATTCAGTCTTTTCTCCATTTATCAGTATGAAGTTGTATACGGACCCAGTTAAGGATTTTTGTGTTGCTGGTGTTGAGTCACAATCCATACAGCTGTGTTCTTTGATCTTCATTGGTAAATATTTCAAATCCTCTTTATTTTCAGCAAGCAGAGTTGTGTCATCTAAATAATGCAAGTTGTTAATGAGTCTTCCTCCAATCCTGATGTTACATTCTTCTTCATAAACTCCAGCTTCTCAGATTATTTGCTCAGCATAGAGATTGAAGAGATATGGTGAAAGGATACAGCCCATATGCATACCTTTCTCAACTTTAAACCAGGCAGAATTTTCTTCTTCTGTTTGAACAACTGCCTACTGGTCCATGTACAGATTCCTCATGAGTACAATTAAGTGTTCTGGTATTCTCATTCTTCACAATGTTATCCATAATTCGTTATGATCCACACAGTCAAATGTCTTTGCATAGTCAATAAAACATATATAGACATCTTTCTGGTATTCTCTGCTTTCAGCTAATGTCCATCTGACATCAGCAATGGTGTCACTTGTTCCATGCCCCTTTCTGAATCCAGCTTGATTTTCTAGCAGTTCCCTGTCTATATACTGCTCCAGTCACTTTTGAATGATCTTTAGCAAAATTTTGCTTATGTGTGATATTAATGATGTCATTCTATAATTTACACATTTAGTTGGATCTCCTTTCTTGGGAATAGGCACAAATATGGATCTCTTCCAATCAGTTGGCCAGGTAGCTATTTTCCAAATCTCTTGGCATAAACAAGTTAGCACCTCCAGTGCTGGATCTGTTTGTTGAAACATCTCTGTTGGTATTCCATCAATTCCTGGAGGCTTGTGTTTCACCAAGTCCTTCAGTGCAGCTTTTACTTTGTCCTTTAGTACCTTTGGATCCTAATCATATGCAACTTCTTAAAATGATTGGTCATCCACCATTTCTTTTTGGTATAATGACTCTGTGTATTTCTTCCATCTTCTCTTGATGTTTCCTGTATCATTTAATACTTTCCCTTCACTATTGCCACTGGAGGCTTGAATTTTTTCTTCAATTCCTTAAGCTTGAGAAAGACAGAGCATGTCCTTCCCTTTTGGTTTTCTTTCTCCAGGTCTTTGCACATATCATTATAATATTTGATTTTGTCTTCTTGAGCTACCTTTTTTTTTAAGTGGAAACTTAAAGTATTTATTTTTGAGCTACCTTTTGAATTAGGTGCATGTATGCCAGCTTTAAAAGAGTGAGGAGAGGAGAATGAAAATCTAGACAGATCTTCACATACATAGTTTAGCAAAGGTCTTTAAGGATCCATTCCATTCTGAAGGAATTACAGCTGATAATTATAAACAATGCATTTCAGAGTATATTTTATGGAAGAAAGATAATACAGAACTCTAATCATTCATATCAGAGAAGTGAGTTCTTCATTTTCTTCTTCCTGCCCCCAATAAAATATGGGCAAATAATTGTGGATTTGTGCATTTTACATTAAAATGACATTCCTGAATTGTGTATTGTCTTTTTACTGCTTTTCATACTTTTAATTAATGTTTATGACCCTAGTTACTATTTTCACTCATATCAGATAATTCATCACACAGCATGGTATTTGAGTATATAGGCTCGGAAGACAAACATTATGAATCACAGATCTGATAGCTACTCTCTGTGACTCTGGGCAAATGCTTAACTACTATGATATGTTTCCTTGTGTGTAAAATGATAATAATTGTATCTATTTCATAAATTTGTATAGGAGATTAAATGAGAAAATGCATATTAAGTATGGAAGATAATGTCTGTAAACACAGTAAGCACTTGCTAGTGTCCCCCACAGTTCCATATGTTAAAGGATGGGTTCCTAGCCTGTAGTGCTATTGGGAGGTGGTAGAGCTTTAAGAGATGGGCTTTACAGGAAGAAGTTAGGTCAGCAGATGCATGCCCTTGAAGGAGATAGTGGGACCGTAGCCCCTTCATCTCTCTCTTTTGCTTCTCAGCTACCATGAGGCGGGTTGCCTCCTCTACCACTCAGTCCCCTGCCACCTATGATTTGCTGCCTCACCAAAGACCCAAAAGCAAAGGGCTGATTGCTCAGGGATGGAAATCACTGAAATTATAAGCCAGAATAAATCTGTCCTCTTTATAAGGTAATTATCTCAGGTCTTTTTCATGAAGATGGAAAGCTAACATATTCCTTAATAAACATTATCAATTTATATACTTTTTAATATTATAGCAGGAATTATATACATGTATTAATCTGCTCAACCTACTATAACAAAGTATCCCAGACTGGGTGGCTTAAACAGCAGATGTTTATTTTCTCACAGTTCTGCAGATAGAAGCCCAAGATCAAGGTACCAGGTATAAAACTGGTTTCTGGTGAGGCCTCTCTTCTAGCTTACAGATGATGGCTTTTTGCTATGTCCTCATGGGGCATTATTGCTGTACTCACACAGAAAGAGCTCTTGTGTCTCTTCCTTTTCTTGTAAGAACATCAGTCCTCTCAGATTAGAACCCCACCTTTATGACCTGACTTAACCTTCATTACCTCCATAAAGACTTTTCTCCAAATATAGTCATATTATACATTAAGGCTTCAACATCTGAATTTGGGAGAGCCAGAATTCAGTCCATAACACTAGGTAACTTTATACTCTTCCTGTAAACAATGGAACCTATAGTAGGTTTGGGATGCAGAAATGATGTGTTGTGTAGGATGTACTCCAAAGAAAGAACAAGTTTCAGTTCACAATGACACAAATTCAAGAGAATTGGGAGAACCTTAATTCCATACTTAAATCTTTTGACTTACTATGTGTAATTGCAATTGTTATTTAATTTCCTTTTTCCTTAGATCCACATATAAAATCTAGTTATAAATGAGCCCAACATCTACTTATTTCATGAAGATATTTTAAGGACTAACATGACATTGTTCAATAACTAGTTTGTGATTTCTGGAAAAGGTAAGATGAATACCAAAGAGTAAAAATAGGCATGTTCTCCTTGGTATTCATTAATTTTTCCATTCATTCATTAAAAATTCATTGATTACCTACTATTTATCAGATACTAAGAATACAGAGGAAATAGTTCCTAGAACATGACTACAAATATTTCATAGGTCTTTTCTGAGGAAAGCAGACATATAAATAAGTAATTATAATGAACTAGAAACAGTAATAAAACAACTTGTTTGTTGTAAGATTAAATATCATGAAAATGTAATTAATAGCTATCATTTATTGGGTGCTCACTGAGATATACTAGTTTCCATGCAGTGTTTTATATTCATTATTTCATGTAATGTTTCTAAGGGCTGGGATTTTGCTCAGTAGGTAGTGCCTCTTTGTGGTCTCTGAGGCCCTGGGTTCAAGTGCCAGCACCACAAAAATAGGAGAAGGAAGTGACAATCCTCTCCCAGAGCAATTCCAAAACAATCAGCCAGTGAAAACTCTATGAGGGTCAATGGCACCCAACGTTTCTAAAAATACCAAGTTAAGTACTGTTATGATCAACACTTTACCAGAATACAGAGTTGAAGTGTTTGTTCCAATGGTTCATAGTTAAGAAGTGGTAGAACAAGGATGAACTCAGTTGTGTCTGATTCTGGATGGCACTTTCATAACCACAGTTTATTCTGCCTCTTTGCTCTGTGAGCACAAAGGAATAACTAAATCTCTCTGGGCCACAGAATATTTAATAGAAGAAGTTACTATTTAGCTGGCTCTTAGAAGATGAATAGAAGCAGCAGCAGACATGTAGGCAGATTGAGAGATATGGAGGCACACAGCTTACCCAGGAATAGACAGTAGGGTTTGTGTGAGGGAGAGGCTCTGGGCAAGAGGACTAATGCTCAAGAACCCTGAAAGGATCATGCTTTATCTTAAAGTCAGCCAGGGACCTTGGACTTTCTGAGCAGAAAAGTGTCATAAAATAAGTGTTCTGTTTTGTTAGTTACTCTGATGAAGATAATATCTTCTGCGATGGAAAGAGTAGAATTTTAGAGAGTTGCAACATTACAGAGAATATGACGACTGATTCACCATTGTAATAGTCCAAGCAAGAGGTGATATGAAGGAGAACACTGAAAAGATATAATTAACAAATGGACATGCCAGTCATTTATAATTTTAATTGGATATGAGAAATGAAGCTGAGTGAAAAGCCAAAACTGACTCCCAGGTTCCTAGCTCAAAGAATTGGGTGAAATTCAGAGTTCTGAAGCAAGAGAGGGAAAGGAAAAGGAGAAGGAGTTCAGATGCAGGATGGGAATGCATGTAGGACTCTTTACTTGTGGGTTGTCTGTGTAATAAATAAGTGAACATTGCCTACGGACACTAGAAATGCAGATCTAGAGCCCCAGGGAGAGAAGTCAAAGCTGGAAATGGTGATTTAGAAGCTATTATCCTTAAGCAGTAGCTCAAGTTGAAGTGGTAAATGGGACCCCCCAGGACAGCAGCTTGGGTTACTGCCAGAAGAGACACTGCAGAGGTGAGAAAAGCTAGGGAGAACCAGGGGACTGTAGCATCCTGGAAGCCAGGAGAATCCAAAGGGTAACAGAATTCAATAGCACAGAGATTAAGTAAGGATTCCTTAATATCCTTTGAATTTGATCATCAGGAGATCACTGGTGACATTACTATAGTAGCTTCGGTGGAATGGAATAATGAATGCCAAACTGCGGGGGTAATAGAAGGAAGAAATAGAAGTCTTGAGTAAAAATATATTTTCAAGAACTTTGGCACTCTGAGGAAGGATTGTCCTGTGACAGTAGACAGCAGGGAGGCAGGGCCAAGGGAGAACTGTTAGGGGTTTTTTCCCCCATTACATCTAATATTCCTAAGAATAGCCTAACTTTTAAGAATCAAACAATACCCTAACTTTTCAGGACATTGAAAAATACCTTGGACTTTCTTTTTTCAAGTTTTACTTCATTTGCTAGAGATAAATAAAATTTGTTTGTACTTGAAATTTGTGTATGAGATTTTCCTATGCATATTCTATGTTCAGGCTGGGGTTTAGCTCAGTTGGTAGAGCGTTGCTCCACACTTTTTGAGGACCCAGTTTCGCTCCCCAGCACCACACAAATGGGAGGATGTGGCAAACCACTCCTGAAAACAATCCCTAAACAATCAGCCATTGAAAAACCTATGAGGTAAAGCAAATGCTGTATTACTCTGTACCCACCCTCCCAACATTTATTGATAAAAGGGAAAAAAAAGAAAACCCTATGAGGGTCACTATGAGTTGGACATGACTCAACAGCAACTAACAACAACAACAACATTCCATGTTCAGCTGTTATAAAAGCCTTAATAAAACTATCTTTCCTAAAGAATAGCAAACTCAGAATGTTTTTTTCTGTCAGTGTCCACTAAAATGAATTATAAATCCATTAGTGTTCTTTGATTTGTTTTTACCATATTATTAGAATTAAGCCTGCAGCCACAGCAACTGTGGCATCCGATCCCATCAG
Organism: Pedetes capensis; assembly: GCA_007922755.1. Taxonomy (NCBI): domain Eukaryota; kingdom Metazoa; phylum Chordata; class Mammalia; order Rodentia; family Pedetidae; genus Pedetes; species Pedetes capensis. Next base: position 110,760 of record VMDO01000860.1, read on the forward strand.
ATTTCGGAGGCTAAGCAGGGTTGGGCCTGATTAGTATTTGGATGGGAAACTGCCTGGCAACACCAGGTGCTGTAGGCTTGGGAGACCAACGTGGCAACCCACTCCCAAAAACCAATCCACCATTGAAAACCCTATGAACAACAGAGAAGCACTGACAATAGTGTTTCGCCTGTTGTACAGAGGGTCGCTGTGAGTCAGATACCAGTTCGACGGCACCTAACATCAGAATTAAGGAAACCTGAGCATTAAGGAAATGTGAGCATTTCTATGAATAAACAGACTGAGTGGGGGCAGGAAAGGGACCCAATAGCTGCTCCCAAAGATTTGTATGTTTAGGACATTGAGGGTGAGAGACCCCAAAATTTGACTAAAACACCCTGAGTGGGTAACAGAGAGCTGAGCCAGTTTTCTAAGTTTTATACAAGAAGGGCCCAACATTCTAAAAGAAGAAACAGGAGAAATCCCTTTGCATGTAGCATAGTCACCCAGTAGAGGGAGAATTACCAACTGTAAAGAACACTTGGGTCACTGCTTCATTTACTCCTTAGAGGAAACAGAGTAGACCAGATTGGAAAGCCATCCTGGGTGAACTGAGAGAGACCCCTTACATGAAGCCTTCAACACGTAAAACTGAAAAGCCACAACTCTTCTTCCTAGAAGGCCAGCCAATAATCTTTTCAGCAGCCTGTATATCCCCAAATATTTCACTCTCCAAATTTTCTCACTTTACCTGTTCCAGAGGCAACAAAAACTATTCATGCTCCCCTACAAAGAAGGAAAAACAAAGATTTAGAGAAAGATGTTGAGATCGTATCTTTTAGGGCATCAGGTAAAATATGTCCACATCAAAAGCTCTGTTAACATAGACATTCCAAACACTTCTCTGGCACTTACTGTGATCCAGGCTCAATTCCACTGATAAGTATACCTATCATGCAGAGAGAAAAATGAAAGAACAAACTATGTGTTTACTTTTTCTTGAACACAAATATCACTGTGACTTTGTTAGCTAAGATGATAAAGTAAAAAATCAATGTGTCTCAAAGTAAAAACTGAACATCCCTACTGCCAACAAAGGATTTCTCCAGTTGGGGATATTTGCTACCTGCATTAGTAAATATAATAGAACTCCCCACTTCTCTTCAGCCCAGTTGATAGTCAATGGTGCTTAAACTGGCTGCACAGCACTTAGGTAACCTAGGAGGGGGAAAAGTTTAAAAAATACTGATGCCATAACTTCATACTCAGATATTCTATTTTAATTACCTGTGGTAGAAACGAGGGATGTGTATGTTGAAATTTCCCTAGAAATTCTAATGTGCAGCCAGAGTTAGAAACCACTGAAGTCCACAATCTATTTGATAGACTCCAGCCAAACGTGGTGTTTATAAGACTGCCATGCATACCTAGTTAACTTTCTTGCCTTGATTATTTGTATAACATCAGACAGATGGTGAGAGACATCATAGTGAAGGACCAGTAGCACCAATAAATAAAACCATGGGCTACAGCATGCTTTTGACCCCTGCTGATCAAATATCTTAAAATTTAAATGGTTGGAATGTTTGAGAAAAGTTAGCAATAACACTTTCTCTCTCCCATCCTCAAACCAAAGAAAGATGCTTCAAAATCTGAGATTGGCTCCACAACTTTAAACATTCTTCTTTGCTAGGCAACTAAAATGTGCTGGATCTTTTAGGACCATGTTAACTTTAAATATTCTTTCAGATTTTCCCATGATTACACTGCTAGGACATTCACTTGTTCATTCATCAAGTATTTGGAAAGACGTA
>VMDO01000860.1:117552-139810 GCA_007922755.1 Pedetes capensis
ATTTAAAGTGGGGATCCCTCTTCCTGCCCAAGAGACCATAAGAGTTCAGCTTCTACCTTCTATCAATTTGATCAGTTTATTCATCCACTTGTATTTTTATCACCAAGAAAATGTGCTACAAATGGGAGTAGCTTAATAAAGTAGAATGAGGTTTGTGAGATTCACCATGTAGCACCTGCCAGGCTTAGAGCATTTTCTCATCCATCTGGGATAACCCATGCTGACACAGCTTAGCTCCATGAAACCAATTATCCACATCACCCACAGTAACATGACCTGAACTAGATTATGAGGCCAACTGCTGCGAATACATACCAATTCCCAAGGGGTTGTTTGTAATGCTATTGGAAAGTGGGGAAGAGAGTGTGGGAGAACAGTTAAAAGAGAACTCTCATTGCCTTTCATTTGGTAAGTGGGTTGTGATGGTTAAAATTTTCAATATTTCATATCTGCAACTAACCATGTCTTAGATCCCTTTTTCTACCCCACTGATCCTCTATTAACATTATTGCCTTGTCTTTCTTTTCCCCCTCAGGTCTGTTCTCTTCTTAATACGCATAACACTAAAACCAAGCTGGGTTTAGTAGTGGTGCATGCCTATAGTCCCAGCACTTGGGAGGCTGAGGTAGGAGGATCATCCTGAGTTCCAGGCCAGCATGGGCTACATAGCAGGACCCTGTCTCAAAAATAAAAAATAAAAAATAAAAAATAATATTGAACCTTTTCTTTTAAATTATTTTCTCTAGGATGTTTTATGATGAATCAAGGATGGGAAATGCACAGCAATTCTGTGTTTACCCTCGATCCTGAGAAGCAACTTATATCTTTTCCATTTTGAAAAGTTTTAAGAAAATAGCCCCAGGCTTGAAACTCTGCAGGCTCTGCCTGAACTAGTAGTACACATGGGAACTTTCTGAGCTATATCTTACAACTAGCCTACAAAGACAGAATTTTACCCCAAATCTCTGTATTTCAATGACTTGGAAACCTATAACTAATGTGTAATTCCTTAGTGAACAAGGATGACACACCCCTGGATCTTAAGCTCCCTTTGGAGGCAGATTCTGTATTTTTTTTATGTCATGGCTACCATAATACTGAACATAATGTCTTGCTTATTATAGAAATGTTCAATAAGGCCAGACATGGCAGTACACACCTCTAATCCTCATGGCTCAGGAGGCAGAGACAGAGAGGATCACCACATTCAAGAATAAAGGCAGCCTGTGTAACTTAGTGAGACCCTGACTCAAAAAATAAGAAACGGGTTGGGGGTGATGCCCAGTAACAGAGCTCTTACACGAGGCCCTGGGTTCAGTTCCCTAGTACCAGAAAAACAAAATAGGGATAGAGGTGTAGCCTAGTGGTAGAGCACATACATAGCATGCATGAAGCCCTGGGTTCCATCCCCAGCACTGTGAGGGGAAAAAAATCAACTCTAAAACCTGCCCTGACTTCCAGCTAAGTGAACTGAAACAGTTTCCATAATGAATTTCACTGTGCTGTATGTGGCATAAGAAAAAAAATCATTCTATATCTCATGAGTATCTATAGTTGATACATGTTAATCAAAAAGCCCTTGTATAATGTTTAAGGAGATGAACGTGTCAAAAACCTTGTTTTGATAATTGCACAATGTATATATGAACTGAATTATTTTATACCCCACAGATACATACAGTTAAAATACTAATGAAAAAAGAGTTGTTCAATAAGTGCCTGTGAAAGTGGATTTCCCTTTATTTATTCTGCCTTAAAACCTGGCTCTTCCAACTTGGAAGTCCTGTAGTCAGAGATGCTAGTAAATAGCAGGTTTCTTTTTGATAGGAGAAGGTGAATTCTCCCTACTCTCTGACTCATCTCCCCTTCCATCACCTATCCCCAACATAAACACATGAGTATTCCATTCTATTGCCTCAGTTCATCCAGCATCCATTAGTACATTATAACTTCCCCTATTGGTACAATTTCCCATATGGTAAGTGGAAGTTTCTGGTGAATAAATATGGAGAACCAGATTCCTATAAGAACTGATATTTCACAGATAAGAAGCACAAGATGGGCAAGTGTCCTACTGACTATGTAGTGGTTCAAGAAAGTGACAAATAAGTGAAGAGAATTGGGTTAGTCAGTTTTTCATCACTATAACAAATACCTCAAAGAAAGAACTTATGAGGAAGAAAGATTTGTTTTGACTCATGGTTTCAGTCCAAGGTTGGTTGGCTCCATTGCATTGGGCCTAAGGTGAGGCAGAGTATCATGGTAGCAGGAGTGTGTGGTAGAGGAGGCTGCTCACATCATGACAACCAGGAAGCAAAGAGAGAGAGACAGAGAGACAGAGAGAAAGCCAGGACAAGATATGCCCTTCAAAGGCACACTCCCAGAGACCCACATCCTCTAAGAAGGCCCCTCTTCCACAGTTTCCACCACCTCCCAATAGTCCATTAAATTATAAATCCACCAATGAATTAATCCATTAATTAGGTCAGAGCCATCACAATTCAATCACTTCTCAATGAGTAGGTCCATCTCCTGGGGACCAATCCTTCAATACATGGGCCTTTTCAGGTGACACTTCACATCCCAAACATAACAAGAATCTCTTTCTCTCTCCCTCTTGCAGCCCTTTGCAGAGATTCTCAGGACCATATTTTGTTAACATAACTTCGTCTAAGAGGCTTTATAAGTGTGAAGTGTATCAATAAAAGTTTTAGAGCACAGGCCTTAGATCCAAATGCAGACATACAAGCTATGCCTCAATGTGAAAACCCCAAGACTGTGGTCCATTACTGTTTTCTCATTTCTATGAATGATCCATTACTCACATCATATTTCTTTTGCACAATTCAGAGAGCCAGATGAAAGTACTGAAGCATAACATTTTCCTAAATTCCAGTCTAGTGCTATTATCTTGAGAAATCAAATTCAGTTTCCTTAACTTTAAAATTGAAATATTACTTTCCTCCAGACCCTTTGTCTAAAAAACTAAATAAATAACAAGTAAATATATATAAGTGACTCAATTCTTTTTAGCTAAAATGTACTGCTCATAAATACATCATCATTATTATTCTCCAGCACAAGTTTGGTTTTCAGAACCCCACAAAGCACAGTGATATTCATACTTTTGAATGAAAATAATTTACTTTCAAAACAATGGTGAAATAAATTTCTCTAGCACCTATGTTTCTTGAATCTGGAAAATCTTATTGTGGCTTATAAGAAAGATAGGGAACCAGAACAAGAGAATGATGTCCATGACTATAGAATCATAGAATGTACATCAATTATCTAAAATGATAGTGAAACTTGTACTTGATTTTGCAATCAGGAAAGCCAGGAAAAGAATGAAAAGTGATTGAAATCAGCAAATATATATTCAGTGCCCAAGGGCGATGACTGTGCAGAAGTAGGGAAGGATCTGAAGAGCCTACAAAAATGTCATTGAAGGAGAAATTCAATGTTGTAGGAGGACCAAGATTAATTTTAATCAGAAGGACCTCTTGAAAGAAGCTGTGTTCAGTATGAGCCGTGAAGGATAATAGAATCTTGTTAAGTGGAGTTGTAAATATTATATGTTTAAGGCAGGACATTTTACATGTTTGGTTGCTTCCTAGGAAGGCTATAGCTCGTTGGGTGCAAAAGGAAGAGTAAAAAGACATTGGATTATCTGATGGGGAAATAGAACACAGTGAGCCTTGGAATCTAAGTCAATGAGTTTGAATTTTATCTGTAGGCCTTAACTTTGAAAGTTTTTGAGCATAGAACTAAAATGATCAGAGACATCTATATTTAGATATAGAAGTAGGCATTTATCCAAGTGCCCATAGAACACTTTGAGGAGCATGTGTGTGCACACACATGCACACGCACACATGCATATACACAGACCTGACCTAAGCAGGCACTTTCATGGTTATATGTGAATATATTTTATTTTTGCCTTTTGAAATATCTTCATTAGCTGAAGAAGATGATATAAACAGACCTCTAGAAACCTAGCTTGGCAGAGGTATCATATCACTGAAACATAATCATTTTCCTTCAAGAAAGCAGACCAATTTATTCTGTGGAAATTACAACATGCTGTATTTCTATAATTTATTCAACTATAATTCGTGAATGTTTACAGGGTTTAGTCTCTTAACTATGGAACACTGTGTCTTGGCCAACAATTTTTGGTTGTTGAATAAGTTTGAATTTTGAAAAATAAAAAATTCCTGAGGTAGCTTGTTTATTCCTCAGCAAAAGCCCTGGTATGTTTATAAAGAAGCCCTAATGTGCCCGATAGCTCACTTGAGTCACTGCCCCTTGCTGCCTAAAGCTCCATATTTGAGAAAATGTAGATATTGCCCTTATTGTTGTTGTTGTTAGGTGCTGTTGAGTCAGTATCCCACTCATAGCAGCCCTCTGTACAACAAGGGAAGCATTATTGTCAGTGCTTGTCTGCTGTGCATAGGGTTTTCAATGGCAGATTGATTTTTGGGAGGGGGTTGCCAGGTCCTTCTCCCAAGCCTACAGCTTCTGGTGTTCCTAGGTGGTCTCCCATCCGGGTACTAACCAGGCCCAACCCTGCTTAGCTTCCGAGATCTGACGGGATCAGATGCCACAGGGCTGTGGCTGCAGGCCCAAGATATTGTCCTAGAGCACCAAAAAAGGCCCAATATCTAGTTTGTCTGTTAGGATTCAATAAATACATTTTGCCAACGACACAATCTCTACTACCTTTTTATAGACATTTTTTGTCCTCCAGCCCCCCAAATGCAAGGAGGCAGTTGACTTCAGTTGTATTTCTTATAGTAGCAGACTTTCAGATTTGTTACCCAAAGTGACATTTTGTAGAGTGATATTTCTTTTACAGTTACTGATAATAAAAGTGGTTCCTAAGGTGCTAATGTCTGGCATCCAATAAGAAAAATACCATCTGAGCTAAAATTTGTAGGTTCAGAGCCTTAAATAAGAGCAAAAATTTTTTTATCTCAACTTTAGGTTGTTGCCAGCAGCCCTTTGTAAAGTTTCTCTCACATTATGTTCACTCTTTTTCCTTAGGAGATGGTTCATCAGTGGCTTAGAACGTAAAAAGGGAAAAACCATGACTTGAAGCCTGTGTTCTGTGTTTCTCTGGCTCCCCTTAGGGAAACCAATGCAAACTAAGTCCCTGTTAGACCCTGAGGGGATGAGACCAATACCAAGTTCAACTAGAGTCTTCGAATTCAAAATATACCATTAGTTGGTTGAAATAGTAGTGTTATATAGCAGGAGTCCCTAACCCCTGGTTAGGAACAGCAGGAGGTGAGTGGCAGGTGAACAAATGAAGCTTCATTTGTACTGACAGCTGCTCCCCATTGCTTGTATTACCATCTTGAATCATCCTGAAACTGGGCCCGCACCTTGCCCCATAGAAAAATCATCTTCCACAAAACCAGTCTGTGGTGCCAAAAAGATTGAGGACCACTGTTATATAGCAAATTGGGTAATCATGTATCTTTTTTTTAGGTACTTGTCCCAAAAACAAAAGGTAGTTTTATTGACATCAGTGTACTTTTTTTCCTATGTTTTGTCAAAACGGCTAGAATATACTCACCATTTTTTAGTTGGAGGAAATAGATATTATACACAATACAGGTTAGGTTTTAAAATTAGATCCCTTAAAAGTGAGATAATAAGATGTCTTAATTTTATAGTCTATTGTCTTCATATTTTCCAGTATCTAATTTTTGTCTAGAGCATTTGTTGATTTCCAAATATACTTATTAGGTATGAATCAAGGTATCGGATATATAAAAATAGATGACATAGTCCCTGCCCTCATGTCTAGTGAAGAAGAGAGAGTGACCCAACCCTCCACTGTAATATAATGTAATGAGGGCTGTGATAGAGGTGAGATCAGGTACAATAAAACCATCAGATAAGAGGCTCTTTATCTGGGCACATCAGACAAAGTATCTAAGAAGCAGTGGCTTGTAGAGGCTTGAAGCAAAAATTTCCCAAGTGGGCTGAATGAGGGCTATGAGATAGAGCAAAAAGCAGTAATATATTCTTATTTTCCATTTTACACATTTGCTAAAACAAATGCAGAATCATTTCAGCCACTTCCTCCAGCTTCTACAGAGGGAAAAACTTAACATTTCAAAGAAAAGTTAAGTAACAGATTTCCCTATTAAATCTCTGTAAAAATGAGTTTATTAGGAGTCCTGTTAGCCCACCCAGATCTCAATTAGGATAGTGATACCCTCCTACCTAATTTATCTTGGTAGTTTTAATTGGTTTCAGAATTTGACTTTGCTTCTCCTCAATTGTTGTGTAGTGTTGTTGATCGGTATTAAACAGCTGTTATGTTCTTCCATTGAGCTGAATATTTTTCAACAACTGATGCAGTGATTTCAGTCCTGTAGGGCAAATAAAGCCATTTGCAAGGGTTTTAAGATGACAAATAATCCCTAAATGCATAGACTTGTGTCATTAATTATTGATAGCAATGGTTACTAACCATATAGTAGTTGCTCTTAGAATAGCAGAGTACTGTCTTTGGTCTACAATGTCAAATATACAGGAAAATAAATCTTGTTGGGTTTTTTGTTGTTGTTGTTGTTGTTGTTGTTTAGATTATTGTCTCTTTGTTGACATACGGTTAAAAGTGTTGATATTCACTCTTCTACTTTGCTGAGATCATACTGGTTCTAATTAAGTATTTGCTGCAGTGTACTAAGAACAGATGTTCACTTTGGTTTTTAATCATTTTAGAGGAAGTTTGTTAAGTCCTTTTTGTGTTTGGCAGCCTGCTATGTAGCCATTCTTCTTTCCATCACTTGGTTTTTTTTTAATATCTTACTGGGGATGATAAAGATTAAAAGATTTGAAAGAGTTTGGAGCTAAAAACTCCTCTGAAGTCTGACTTCAACATGCTTGTGAATTCAGTCCTGTCCTTAGGGAGCCACATTATTACTATTGCTGTTGTTAAGGGTCATGTCTGACACCCCTAATGAGACCATCATTCTCTGCCTTCCATTATGGTTTTTATTTTTGGTTAGAGTTCGGCCCCAGGGTAAGTGATAGTGACCTAGTTAGTAGAAATGTAAGCAGCTTTTTTCACTGTCATTTTCACATTCAGTTTTCTTTGTTCTTTGGATGAATGCTGTAGAACAACTGAAACAGCTTTTCTGAAAACTAATGCTCAGTAAAAGATTTGTGTCCAAGTGTTCTTAATATTTGTTACCCAAATCTTTGAAAAGTCGTGCAACTTTGAAAAATGTGGTCACCACCTTGAGGTACGTACTCACTGATGACAACTGTAGCTCTGTGTCCATGGTCTGAACCTGTGGAAAGAAAGAAGCCAATAAGCCTGTTCATTTACTTTGTTGTTGTTGTTGTTGTTAGGTGCCATCAAGTCAGGTCCGACTCATAGCAACCCTATGTACAACAGAGGAAACACTCCCCAACACTGTGCACTACATCAGCACTTCTCTGCTATTCATAGGGTTTTCAATGTGATTGTTTCAAGAATGGACTGCTGGGTACTTCTCCCTACCCCTAAGCACATAGTATTCCTAAGTGGCTCCCATCCAAGTACTAACCAGGCCTAACCCTGCTTAGCTTCCAAGATCTGACAGGATCAGATGCCAGGTATGGATACAGCTGCAGACCATTCATTCACTTTAGGGGATGTATATCAAGCAAGGGCAACACAAATATACCAGCATTGGTGTCAGGGAGGACAGAGCAGATATCACTGACCTGGGCTGTAATCCCAATACTTCGGGAGGCCGAGGCTGGAGGATCACAAGTTCGAGACCAGAGGCACTCTGCATAACTTAGTGAGACACTGTCTCCAAAAGTAAAAAATGGGCTGGGGGTGCAGCTCAGTGGTCCAGCACTTGTAGAACATGCAAGCACGAGGCCCTGGGTCCAACCCTCAGTACCACAAAAAAAAAAAAAAAAAAAAAAGGAACCGTCCAATTCCCTATTGTCTGTGTGTTACAGTCCATCCTATGTACTCTGTGTTGCCTGCTAGTCTCATCCCAGGCCTGCTTCAGTTGCCTATGTCTTATTTTTTGCTCATTGCTATTATTGTTGTTAGGCGCTGTCAAGTTGGGTCTTACTCATAGGGACCGTATGTACAACAGACAAAACACTCCCCAACACTGCCATACCCGGCACTATGTCAGTGCTTCTCTACTATACATAGGGTTTTCAATGACAGATTGTTTCCAGAGTGGGCTACCAGGTACTTCTCCCTAGCGTGAAGCACCTGGTATTCCTGGGCAGACTCTCATTGAAAGAGTAACCATACCAACCCTGCTTAGCTTCCGAGATCAGGCAGAATAGGATGCTAGGGTGCTATGGCTGCAGACTTTTTGCCCATAGCATGTCACCAATATTTTTCCAAACTTCCCTAAAGTTCCCAAAGGCCATGACAATCACTCCAGATAATTAGGAACTATATTCTCAAGGTAGTACCATTGAAAATATAGTTCCTGATAGGATTATCCAGCAAAGACAATTTCCTTCACTCATTCCTCTCTATAATCCTGAGTTCACAGGTCTGGAAGAGAAGGAGTAAATGAGTGCTTAAAGAAGGTGACACAAGAATTAAATGTCCCAAGAATTATTTTTGTGCAAGGACACATGGATACAAGGATGAGAGAAATGTAGATGAGATCCAGAGTGCTGGGATTTAAAGGGGATGTCTAGCAAAGGCAGAGAGAAGCTGAAGAGTGAATGAGGTGTCATAAACCTCACTTCTCTGTCTTGCGGCTTCCAGAATCATGAGACTGAAGGGACAGAGAAAGCAGGAAGGAAGAGTGAGTGGCCTGAGTTTGAATAAGAGCTTTACTTTTCCATTCTAGTAGAGAAAAATGTATGTGCAGCCAGGAAGGCATTTTTAAAGGTATGTGGGAGTAACATGTTGTTGTTATTAGGTGCTGTTGAGTCGGTATCTGACTCATAGCGACCCTCATAGGGTTTTCAATGACGACTGTATCGGGATTGCCTTGGGAGTGGATTGCCAGGCCCTTCTCCCATTTCAGTGCTGGGAATTGAACTCGAGACCTCAGAGACTGCAGTGCAGTGTTCTACCAACTGAGCTAAATCCCAGCCCTTAGGGAGTAACATAGTCCAGAAAAATAGTGGCTCAGTATGGCCAGCCTGAGGACAGGTGAGGGGTCATGGTAGGTAGGCAGGTCTAGAAAGGAAGTTGAGGCTGTTTGTGAGGACTTATGGGCATGGAGGAGCCATCATTATCCCCAAGGCAGTGGGGAGACATCGAAGGAATTTAAATAGAAGAGTGATAGGATCAGCCTTCGGTTAGCAAAAGTATAGCAAATACATGGAAGTAGGGAAAGATCATTGTTGTTGTTGTTGTTAGGTGCCGTTGAGTCGGTATCTGACTCATAGCAACCCTCATAGGGTTTTCAGTGGCTACCTGTTCCGGGATTGCCTTGGGAGTGGATTGCCAGGCCCTTCTCCCATTTTTGCGGTACTGGGAATTGAACTTGGGACCTCAGAGACTGCAGCGCAGCGCTCTCATAAGAAAAAAGAGAAGAAAAGAAAAGAAAAAAGATAGAAAGCTTCTTCAGTAGTTGAAAGTAACAGCTAACAAAAGCAAGTATACCTGCCTTTCTACCTTTTTAAAAAAAACACACATGTTACTACATATCATTCTTTCTACTCACTACTGTGATGGAATGTTTTTGTTGCTGTTAGGTGCTGTTGAGTTGGTGTCCGACTCATAGTGACTCTACATACCACAGTCGAAACATTATTGTCAGTGCTTCTCTGCTATTCATGGGGTTTTCAATAGCAGATTGATTTTTGGGAGTGGGTTGCCGGGTCCTTCTCCCAAGCCTACAGTATCTGGTGTTCCCAGGCGGTCTCCCATCCAAGTACTAACCAGGCCCAACCCTGCTTAGCTTCCAAGATCTGACAGGATTGGACACCACAGTGGTATGGCTGCAAGCATGATGGAATATAGAATCCAGAAAATCTAGTTTCTTTGAGTTATCAAGTGTCACCAGAATATATAAAATGTTAATGGTCAATGGGAAGTAGGGGCACAATGGGGAAGATTGAGCACCTAGGAACACCGAAAATTATTTAATTTAATTAAAGCTTCTGCTGATGAAGATTAGTATTGGTATGTGATTGTACTTCCATCAAAGACTTTCCAAACCAAAAATTTTAATCAATATTGTCCTTTTATACTTCCTTGCTCTGCATACCACCTCTTTCCCCAAGGGTTAAGCCAAATTAACCACTAATTAAAACATAACATTTGAAAATGACTTGTGGGGCTTTGCCATATAATTAATAAAATGAAAGGAATGGCCATTAGTTCTGATAATTCATTCACTCATTGAACAAACTCTCTTCGAACACCTGTTATCTACATTTGTCTGCTACTATTCTAACTATTGGACATACCATCATGGAAAATGCTGCCCCAGCTTTTTAGAGCTGGGACACAGGGGTGGAAACGGTAAATAAAGACCTGATTGAGTGGGAGTTCTGGAAAGAAGTGCTGGAGCCTATGGGCTTCATGGAGAGGGTCGGTCTTTTGCTCTCTAGAGTAAATGTTACAATGAAAATATCAACTTTAAAGCATTAGGTCAGAGATAAGACATTGCCAAGGCTCTGCTACTGGGTCCTGGTGCCAGATTGCCTGGATTCAAATCCCAGCTCCACACTTTCAGCTTGGTTTCCTCTTTAGTAAAATGAGCATTCTCTTCTTATCAGGATAATTGTGAGGATAACAAGGTAATACATGAGGAGCTCAGAGCAGTGCCTTGCACATTGTAGCTGCTCAATAATTATTAGCTATAACCATCAGTATTATTAGGCTCAATAACCAAACAATTTACAATATCAAAAAAGAAACATAAACTTCAACAAGAAGAAGTAGGTCAGGGACAGATATCTTCCCCAAATATCTGCCCTCTATCTACAGAAGTAAACTTTCCCCCTTAGGTCATTCTAATCAGAGCCAGCCTCTCTGAACTCAGACAAAACATGAGAAAAAAAAGTTACTCTTCCTCTTACCGTCCAGAATTCTGTCCTCCCCCTTCCGAGAAAGTGTGATGTAGTGAAATGTGAATCCCCTAAGGGAGGTATGTTGTTGTTAGGTGCCATGGAATCATGTCCGACTCATGGTGACCCTTATAGGGTTTTCAATGGCTGATTGTTTCGGGATTGCCTTGGGAGTGGATTGCCAGGTCCTTCTCCCATAAGAATTAAGAATGTTATCCCATAGAGCTGTTTCCCTGCATACAGCTATGTTCTCAAAGATTATCCTTGCTATAAATAAAGATTTTGAGAACAAGTAATGCATAGAGTTAGCCCAGACTATTGATCCACTGGTATTTTAAATTAGCCCTTTTTACCCTCACTAACCAGACTGATTCATGTTCCTCTCACCTTTAAACTGATTTACAATCTGGGTCTTTAAATAATATAAGCAACCAAAATGCTTATAACTGCTTTCAAAGTACATGCCACTACTATCATCATCATGTTCCCTTGAGTTTATTTGCTATATAGTTCATAAAATGCTTCTCTTCAGTCTGTGTGTGTGAACTTTGTAAAAGTAACCTTTGTACAAAATATTGTCCTTCTCTAGTAGGAGTCCAAGTATGGTAGGTTAAGTGTGGATGAGGTAAAGAAAGCTGGCTCTAGTCCTGGCCATGACCTTGTGAAAACCACAATTTCTGCAGGTTCAGTTTCTTCATTTGCACAATGGCAGAGATGGACTATATGAATTCTATTCTTTTGCCCTATTTCATATCCCCAATTAATTAAAAGTGATAATATTTTAATTAAACACATAATGGAGTTAAGTCCTTTCAAGTATATAGAGAATGCTAAATGCCTAGTATGTACCTGTAGCAGGTTCAATGCTGGCCCATAGCAGTAGTGGATAAGGATGGGTCCCTACCCTCCTGGAATCTATGTTCCAGTGAATGAGCCAGACAGTAAACAAAGAAATTAGCAAAATAATTTCAGATCATTAGAAGTGCTCTGAAGGAAACAACTGAGTGATGAAATAGAATAGCAGAATCACATATGTAAAGAGCATGGTGACTGAGATATCTCTCTCTCTCCCTGTCTCTCTCTCTCTCTCTCTCTCTCTCTCTCTCTCTCTCTCTCTCTCTCCCCCCACCCACCCATAGACACATTTTAATTGTGATGAGAATGGTAAAATGGAGTCTGTTACAAAGGAAAATGAGGAGAGGTTTCCTAGAGAGGGGAGAACTCACTGGAAAAACCCCAAGGGAGAAAAATATTTGGGAGTTTTAACACACTACCAGGTGTAAGTGTGCACACTGTAACAGCCAGTGGGAGATTTATGGCTGTTTTTAGGAAGCTGCAGAGATATGGTTTCACAGCATGTAGACCATGAATGTTATGTCCTATACTTCAGATTATATCTTCTCCCAAAAGAGCTCCTGAGATGAAATATAAGAACCATATCCTGTGTGCAAGCAAACATGAGCAAGCCATTTTCTGGGATTCAAGGTTGTTGTGAGAACTGTATGAGATCCTGTAAAGTGAGTAAGCCCTTGTAAATTTGCCTACCCTGCAGGTGTAAATTATTACTGTACTTCCTGCTAATCTAAACTTGATCAATGGCTTCTGCAAGTACCATTCACTTCTAGACATTTAGTTTGGTTCTTTGGGCAGCTTTTTTCTTTCCTGTTTCTATCTTTCTTTGTGCTTATCAGATTAACTTTGCTTGGGAAATTGTGCAGAGCATCATTAAGGTGAGGTCTGACCTCTAATTGTTTGTACAGACAGGTTTGTGTTTGACTCATTCTCTGCATCCCAGGAAATTTCTCAGTAGCATGAATTGGAAAACACCATCTAGATGGAATCTGGGCAGAGAAACAGCAGCCACTTCTGTGTCACACAAATGTAAGACAAGAATAAATCTGTCTCCATTCGGATCATGTATTTCTCCAGGAAATAATAAATGAAGAAAGAAACCTAGGTAAAAATGAGCATGCACACACAAAAAGTGAGCAATTTTTCTAAATCTTCTTCTGGATTAGCAAAAGAACCTTGGGAGAAATAAACCAGAGAAAAGGGACAGAAGGGGACACCCAGTTAGTAAAGCTGAGATACTATTAAGAAGACTGAAAAATTGCCAAAAAGTGCTACTTTTATAATAATTTTCCTATTTATGATATTTATGATAGTTTCAATACAAGTTACACATTAGTCAAGAATCTTCATATTGCTGTGTTTCTTGGTTTAGCCAAATACTTACTTTCTTTCCTTCTTTCTTTTTTTCTTTTCCTTATCTGTTTATTCATTCCTTTATTTTGCAGTATTGTGGGGGTTGAACTCAGGGCCTTCACATGCTAGGCAAGTGCCCTACCACTGAGCTGCACCCCCAGCCTGCTTTTTATTTTTTACTTTGTGACAGGGTCTTGCTAAATTATGCAGGCTGACTCTGGTCTTGAACTCATGATCCTCCTGCTTCAGCCTCTCAAGTCACTGGGATTACAGATGTGGCCCAGGGCACCTTCTGTTTGATCTCACTAAATCTTATGTGACAAAGATTCAGTTCTGCCCAGAAACATAGTCTACATTTAATATGAGCACCAGTGCAATATAACAGGATGAATTCTATCAGCAATTTCCTGCATGTGACTGATATATTTCAGAATATATGTTTTTATCATGTTGTTGTTATTAGTGCTGTTGTTAGGTGCCATTGGGTCAGGTCTGACTCATAGGGACCTTTGTAGGGTTTTCAATAGCTGATTGTTTCCGGATTGCTTTGGGAGTGGATTGCCACGTCCTTTTCCCATTTTGGCGGTACTGGGGATTGAACCTGGGTCCTCAGAGAGTACAGCATGGCACTCTACCAACTAAGGTAAACCCCAGCCCAGGTTTTGATCATAAATACATCTAAGTCCATGTAACAATAATCTATAATATTTTTGAAGCTTCATAGTGTTCCTCAATAAAGATCTTTTCAATGATAACAAATGGCTAGACTACTAAATGACCTATTGCATGACATAGTTTTAAAAAACAACTAGTTTTATAGCTGCTATATAGTGAGCAACTCAATACATGTTTCTTGAATGAAAACTCTCAAGTAGAGTCCTTAAGAAGAGTAAACGAATCCCCCATATTAACCTTAGGCCTCATCTAGAATCCATATCCTTCATTTATGAAGTAAAAGAAGTTTCAAAGGATGTTTTCAGTTAGAAAACATTAATCCACAACACTTGTAATGTGTTTGAGGAAAACTTTCAAATACCATTGAAGATTAGATCATTTAGTGGGAAAATAAATAGGGACCCCATGTATTTGACATAGTATATCCCACCTCCAAGCCAGCCCTTCATCTAGGTGATGCCCGTTTATTTCCCAGGCTGAGTCATGTCCTAAGGAAACCTTCTTTGCTCTAAATCTGTATCAGATCTTTCATTATCTCACAGTACCATGTTGCCCTCATCTACTAACTTTGCTAAGAATTCTACTCAGAGTATCACAAAAGTGAAGCTCCTTTGAAATTGTTCACACAATTATAATTTTGCATCCTAGATTATGTATCACGCTGTCTTCTGATCCCACCAGATCTCAGAAGCTAAGAAGGTTCGGGCCTGGTTAGTGGTTGGATAGGAGACCACCTGGGAACACCAGGTGGTGTAGGCTTAGGAAAAGAACCTGGCAGTCCATTCCCAAAAAACAATCAGCTATGAATAGCAGAGAAGCACTGATATACTGCTGGGCATGGCACAGTGTTGGGGAATGTTTCTTCTGTTGTACGCAGGATCTCTATGAGTTGGACCTGATTCAATGGCACCTAACAACAACAACAACAATTCTAGATTGTAAATTCTTTTTGATACCCTAGATTATAAGGTCTTTTTTGTACTCTAGATTATAAGGGCTTTTAGGAAAAGATCAAGAGAATTATGTTTGCCATTCTAGCATGATGCTTGGCCAAAATCAAGTGCTCAATAATCATTTGTTGAGGAAATGTTGTATAGAGTTTATTTTTATGTCCAGAGCTTGTTTGGCCCGTTAAGTTACCTTAGCAATTAAAAACAAAGCAGTCTTTCTATCTGGTAAGTTACTCTCCCATGTTTTCATTTAAATAGTGAGATCTCTGTGATGGTATTGGGATGATACCCCATGTTCCACACAGAGATGGCCCAAACATTTTGTGTCCTTTCTTTTTTTCAAGGCAAATATTTTAACAAATTTCCTAACAAATTTCTCCTCAATATATGGAAATTAGTTATCCTTCCTCCAATAAATCTCATTTTCCCAAATGGTATATGTGACATTTACAAATTAAAGTTAAGTTATAATTAAAATGAACAGAAAAGAAAATGTTGAGCTTTTGAGTAGCAGTTCCTCTCTCTGGGAACTCCATGCACAAGCTACTATCACCTTGGAGAATTAAAGGGGAGTAAAGTTGATTAGATTAGGGGCATTGGTCTCTAGAAAAAAGTTAGATTTCTTCTGTCAAATTTATTGGTAAATACTTCTTAAAAATGAATTCATAGTACTAATATTGCCCTCAAATATGCTTTCTCATTTCTAGATATGAGGACTTACCATAAGTGGAATCAGATTTTATATCTTAAAATTTAGAAACAAATGGTAATCTTAAATTATAATTTGTTTTCTGTTTAAATAAATGGTTGCCTCATGACTTCTAAAAGGGTATTAGACTGTTTCTTATCATTTTTCTTTGCATTTTTCAGTGTTCAATCTCATTTTAGTGCCCATTACTCTAACAATAATTACCTCCCTTTTATCATATACTGTCAGTGGGACCAAAACACTAAAAAGTCATTGGCTTAATATTCCTCTCACCTTGACTCCTACTAGAGTGGGGTTTTGATTTTTTGTTTGTTTGTTTGGGGGGATTTTTATTGTTGCTATCATTGTTGTCGTTGTTTGAGACAGGGTCTCACTATGTAGCCCAGGCTGACTTTGAACTCACAATCCTCCTGCCTCCAACTCCCAAGTGCTAGGATTACAGGTATGCCCAACCCTAGAGTGGCTTTTACCTGTGCAATCAAATTGCCCTCTACCTAGGATGTAGGTAGGTGTCCTGGATGCCTGCCTCCCTTGCACTTGTGATGCCCTGGGGAGGAGGAGTGTCTTAAGAAGATACCAGTCAAAATCAGAACAGCTCCTCTAGTCAGTTTGAAGGAATTTAGCACAAAGGGTTCAGTAGCAATGGGACAGAGATGAGAAAACAGGTGAGACAGAGAAAGCCACAAGGTTAGGGGCAGGATATCCATATGATTTATCATCTTTTATTTTGAGAATGAAAGGCACTATAAATTACAAGAGACATAAAACTGGACTGCCTCTGACAAGCCAGGACTCGTGGTCACTCTCATTAGATGAGAAAGAAATCCAAAGCAATCCTGCAGGTACTGCTGCAGTAGAGATTTTGTCTCTCTGTCCTTTTTGGTCCAAGTGTCCACTGCTGATCAACCCTGCTTTGTTGGACATGAAAATTCCTTCTCTTGTTTAGACAAGGACACACTTTCAGTCCAGCGTGGTCAACTCTTGTATTGTCAGTGTCCTTTAAGTGAGACAAGTAGATCCCTGGTGGAACCAATTATGTGTTAATTTCATAATACAGCTATTAGAGGAGAACAGATTTATGGCCTTTATTCCCAGAGGTTTTTGTGTTTTTGTTTTGTTTCTGTGGTGTTAGGAAATCAAACTGTCAGGGCTTGCACATACTAGGCAAACGCTCTACCACTGAGCTATATCCCCAGCCCCCTAGTCCCAAGTTTTTAAAGGACATCCTCCATCCTCCAACATTTACTCCCACAATTTTTCTGCATTGATTAGAAGAATTTCCATTTTAAGAAGGGGTGTAGATAGATATACTCACAGAAAAGACATGCAACTAGAAGGGAGACCACTGGTGGGAAGGAAAGGGGTAGGGGAGGGGGTATGAGAGAGTAGGGACAAAGTGAACATGAGCAATGTACAATGAAATGTATGTATGCAAATGTATAATGAGCCCCATTAAATTGTACATTAAAAATTACCAATAAAAATTCTAAATAAATAAATAAATAGCAATATGATTTCTCAAAGTTTTGATACCAGGCAATTTTGGCGCTTGTGACAGAGAAAGCATGAGGTGTTCCAATCTAAAGTCTACAAGTCTCTGGGTGGATATTCTTATCTAAAATGGATAGAATCAGTCAGAGGGCATGGCATCAGCTATGTCAGCTGTGATAACGTAAATCATGGTTCATTTTGCTGCGTAGCTGTCACAGTTGTCAAACTAGAGCATAAAAGTAAAGAAAAATGTTGTGCATCATCTTCTTATGAGAAGACACCTATCTAAGCCATATTTATGTCATCTATTATACTATTTTCTCAACCATTTCTTTCTCAGCTGACATCTTACTTATAGGAATAGGTCTCAGTTTTCTGAACAAGTCACTTAATGCCAGACATGGAAGATATTTTATTTTTTCTTTTTTAACCTTTTGAGTCAAAATTTAAAATGGTTTTCCCCATTTTGAGGTTATAAATACTTTGTCCCCCTTTTCTTCTAAAACTTCTAGGATTTTAATTAAAAAAAAAAAAGACTTTAAACCTTGGGCCATTTGGAATTTATTCTGAGATAGAAAGCGGATCCAACTTTCTTTATCCAGATGTCTAACCACCTTGTCCAAAAAGATGCCATATTCTCATAGAAAGACCTATAAGTGGTGGGCTGTATTTTGCTATAAATAACAAGTATTTTGCTTCCATTGGTCTATCTGTTAGTGCACTTGTACTATACTGATTTAATTTTTAAGACTTTATAGTATGTTGTAGTTTCTCTCTTCTTTCAGAATTTTTCTAGCTGTTCTTGCTTATTTTTCTGTATAAACTTTAGAATCTTTGAAATTTATTATCCAGATGCCATGGCACATGCCTGTAATCCCAGAAACTCTGGAAGCTGAGGCAGGAGGATCTTGAGTTCAAGGGAAGAGAAGTCTGCACAATTTAGCAAGTCCCTGTCTCAAAATAAATAATTTAAAAAGAAGGGCTGGGCTTACAGATCAGTGGTAGAGCACTTGCCTAGCATGTGTGAAGCCTTGGTTTCAACCCCATAATACTGAAAAAAAAAATACTTGTTAGTATATTTATTAGGATTATGTTGACTTTATAAATTCCCTTAGGGGAAAATGACAGCTTTCTGTTGCCACTTATTCTGGCACAAAAATATGGGATGTCTTTTGTCATTGTTGTTTAGGTGTTATTTTGTGTTCTTTAACAGTTTTCCTAGTGCCGTACAACTTTCCACATTGTTCATTAAGTTTTGTTTGTGGGGATAATGTCCTCAATGTGGTTTTTCCATTATATCTTCTAAGTAGCATTTATATATGAGGATTATTGACTTCTGGTAACTGAAGTTTTATCTTACTGAATTCTTTCATTGTTTGTATGCATTTTCTAGCAGCTCTCTTGGGTTGTCCAGGTAAACACTTTAAAATAGTAATAGTTTTTTCTCCTCATTTCCAATCTTTACACTTCTCATTTCTTTTCTTTTCTTTTCAATTCTTTTATTCCAGTACTGGGGAGTTGCAACCCGTGCCTTGTACATACTAGGTAAGGGCTCCACCACTGAACTGCACCTCCAGCCTGTATTTTTGGTTTTGGTTTTTGGTTTTTTTAGACAGTCTCACTAAGTTATGCAGGCTACCTCTGGCATTGAAATTGTGATCCTTCTGCCTCAGCCTCCTGAGTTGTTGGAATTACAAGTGTGTGCCATATTCCTAGCTTTTTCTCTTGTTTTTTCTCTTTCTTTTTCTTTTTTTTCTCTTTAAATTTTGCTACATAATTATGCTAATGGCAAGTATATTTGTCTCAATTGTAACATTAGCAGGAATGCTATTTTTGTTTGCACAGTAATTTTGATGCCAGTTCGGGGCTGACATGGATGACAGATAGATGGATGGAAAGAAGGATGGATGGCTAAAGATATAAAGATATTTTTATTATTTTAAATAATATAAAGTATTACTTTAGTGTTTTTAATTAAAAATAATTGCTGAATTTAGACAACTACAGGGTCTATGGAGATGATAATATGTTTTCCTTTATGTCTATAAATATATATTACATTAATAGCCTAATATTATTAGATCCATTCTTATATTTCTGGAATAACTTCTGCTCAGTCCTAAAATTTTATTATTTAAATTTGTTGCTAGCTTCTTGTTGCTAAAATTATATAGGAGTCTTACATTGATAAGTATAAGTTCTATTTGGCTGTAGTTTTCTTTTTGTGCAGTGCTTTTCAGACTTTGATATCCATGTTGCATAGGCATCATAAAGAATTGGAAGATTTCTTTATTCTTGTATGTATTGGAGTAGAATAAACTGCATGGGAGCTAGATGTTCTTTAATGATATAAGATTCCCAAAAGTCTTGATTGATTGTCTGTTCTGTGTTAAACACTGTGTTTGGTGACCAGATATACAAAGGTGAATGAGAGATGGTCTTTGCCTTCAAGGAACTCATGTCTAATGGAAAAGATGAGCATGTCAATAACATATTACATAAAGGGGCTACAGATTTCTTCAATAAAAGTATGTGGGAGATACTCTGACGATACGAAGAATAGTTTCGTAAAGAAAAAAATGAACTGTGCAAAACCAATATTGGAAAGCTTGCCTCTAGCTGCCAGAGTTCCTTTAATAGGAGATTAAAGATTTTTTGTTTTGCATCAAAAACATTCTGAGATTTAAAATGAAGCTGCCCCTGAGAGTTGATAACTACCACTTAAGTTTATATCCAAACCAATAATTATGGACTTCTACTCCTGGAGATAATTTGTATACAAAAAGAAATGAAAGAAAGAAAGGAAAGAAAGAAAGAAAGAAAGAAAGAAAGAAAGAAAGAAAAGAAAAGAAAAGAAAAGAAGAAAAAAAAGACAAAGAAAAGAAAGGAAGGGCAGGTACATATGGTGAGGTCCCCAGGTTCATGAAAGTGAGACCAATGAGGAAATCTCAAAAGGGAAATAAAAGCTCATCAAAGGTAAATGTTGTCAAATTTACTTGTTTGTCTGGATCTACCCAGAATGCAATCAATGAGTAGATTAGATTATCCCTCTGTAAGAACCAGTCTCTCTCTCTCTCTCTCTCTCTCTCTCTCTCTCTATCTCTCTCTCTCTCTCTCTCTCTCTCTCTCTATATATATATATATATATATATATATATATATCCTTGCAGATTTTTATTGAACAGTTGTACATAAAAGTACACAAACACAAATAAGAAATGGACAGCTTAATTAATTTTTGCCAATTAAACACACTCATAATCATCAGCCACTCTCCACTACTCCCCAAGCAGTGGTGGTTGTTTTTGTTAGGTGCTGTGGAGTCGAGTCCAACTCAAAACGACCCTATGTATGACAGAAAAAGCAAAACCTGACTCTGTGCCATGCCCAGCACTATGTCAGAGCTTCTTTGCTATTCATAGGGTTTTCAATGGCTGATTATTTCCCAAGTAGACTGCCAGGTCCTTCTCCCAAGCCTACAGTATCCCATTTTCCCAGGTGATCTCCTATCCAAGGACTCACCAGGCCCAACCCTGCTTAGTTTCTGACATCTGATGAGATCAGTTGCCAGGCTGGTATGGCTGTAATACTCTTCTAATTTCTACCATTATAAATTAGTTTGCTTATTTTTGAACTTTGTTAATTAAGTCATTCAGTGCATGCTCTTTTCGTGTCACATTTCTTTTGTTCAATGTGTTTATATAGTACAGCCATGTTGATACATGTTAATTATATTCTCATTGTATAGTATTTTGTTGCATGAATATACAACAATTTATTTATCCCTTCTAACACTAATGACCCCCACACATCTGTCAGTTTGCCGCACTGTGGGGGCTTGCGTGTTGCGATGAGGCTGAGAGCACTGCCTCTGTAACTTCGGACATGAGCAAGGTTACCCATGGTGGACAGGTTTTCAGCTGAGCTTCCAGACTAAGACAGACTAGGGAGTAGGACCTGGTGAGCCACTCCCGAAACAACGAGCCATTGAAAACCCTATGGATAGCAAAGAAACACTGTCAGATATAGTGCTGGAAAATGAGGCCCCCAGGTTGGAAGGTACTCAAAAGACTACTGGGGAAGAGTTGCCTCCTCCAAGTAGAGTCTACCGTGATGACGGAAATGGAGTAAAACCCCAGGGTGCTCAACTTGCTGATGTGGCATGACTCAAAATGAGGAGAAACAACTATAAACATCCATTAATAATTGGAACATGGAATGTACGTAGAATGAATCTAGGAAAATTAGAAATTGTTAAAAGACAAATGGAACTCATAAACATTGACATTCTAGGCATCAGCAAGCTAAAATGGACCGGCATAGGCCATTTTGAGTCAGACAATCATATGGTCTACTATGCTGGGAATGATAAACTCAAGAGAAATGGGGTTGCATTCATCATCAAAAAAGATATTTCAAGATCTGTCATGAAATACAATGTTGTCACTGATAGAATAATATCCATACGCCTACAAGGAAGGCCAGTTAATATGACTACTATTCAAATTTATGCACCCACCACTAAGGCCACTAATGAAGAAAGGGAAGACTTCTATCAGCTTCTGCAATCTGAAATAGATCAAACATGCAATCAAGATATACTGATAATCACTGGTGACTGGAATGCAAAGGTTGGAAACAAAGAAGAAGGATCAGTAGTGGGAAAATATGGTCTGGTGACAGAAACAATGCTGGAGATCACATGATAGAATTTTGTCAGACCAATGACCTTTTCATTGCAAATATACTTTTTCAACATCATAAACGGAGACTATACACATGGACTTCACCAGATGGAACATACAGGAATCAAATTGACTACATATGTGGAAAGAGACGATGGAAAAAGCTCCAAACAAAATGTCAAAACAAGACCAGGTGCTAACTGTGGATCAGACCATCAACTTCTCATATGCAAGTTCAAACTGAAGCTAAAGAAAATTAGAACAAGTATATAAGAGCCACGGTATGACCTTGAGTATATCCCACCTGAGTTCAGAGACCACCTCAAAAATAGGTTTAATGCATTAGACACAAATGACAGGAGACCAGAAGAGTTATGGCATGACATAAAAGATATCATTCAAGAAGGAAGGAAAAAGTTCTTAAAAAGACAAGAAAAAAAGAAAAGACCAAATTACGTATCAAAAGAGACACTGGACCTTGCCCTTGAGTGTCGAGCAGCTAAGGCAAAAGGAAGACATGT
>VMDO01000860.1:139910-226333 GCA_007922755.1 Pedetes capensis
TAATGACATGTGCAAGGAGCTGGAGGCAGAAAACCAAAAGGGAAGAACATGCTCTGTGTTTCTCAAGCTTAAGGAAGTGAAGAAAAAATTCAAGCCTCAAGTGGCAGTAGTGAAAGATTCTACAGGGAAAATATTAAATGATGCAGGAAACATCAAAAGAAGATGGGAAGAATACACAGAGTCATTATACAAGAAAGAACTGGTAGATAACCAACCACTCGAAGAGGTTGCATACAAAGAGGAACCAATGGTGTTGAAGGACGAAGTGGAAGCTGCCTTGAAAGAACTGGCAAAACACAAGGGATACCAATAGAGATGTTTCAACAAACAGATGCAGCACTGGAGGTGTTAACATGTTTATGCCAACATATTTGGAAAACATCTACTTGGCCAACTGACTGGAAGAGATCCATATTTGTGCCTATTCCCAAAAAAGGAGATCCAACTAAATGTGCAAACTATTGGACAATTTCATTAATATCACACACCAGCAAAATTCTACTAAAGATCATTCAGAAGTGACTGCAGCAGTATATAGACAGGGAAATCTGTCTATTATCGGAAAATCAAGCGGGATTTAGAAGAGGGCGGGGAACCAGGGATGACATTGCTGATGTCAGGTGGATATTAGCTGAAAGCAGAGAATAACAAAAAGATATCTATTTATGTTTTATTGACTATGCAAAAGCATTTGATTGTGTGGATCATAACAAATTATGGATAACAGTTCGGAAAATGGGAATACCAGAACACCTAATTGTGTTCATGAGAAATCTATACATGAACCAAGAGGCAGTTGTTCAAATAGAACAAGGAAACACTGAGTGGTTTAAAGTTGAGAAAGGTGTGCATCAGGGCTGTATACTTTCACCCTATCTCTTCAATTTATATGCTGAGCAAATAATCCGAGAAGCTGGACTTTATGAGAAAGAACGTGGCATCAAGATTGGAGGAAGACTCATTAACAACCTGCGTTATGCAGATGACACCACTTTGCTTGCTGAAAATGAAGAGGATTTAAAATATTTACTGACGAAGATCAAAGATCATAGCCTTCAATATGGGTTACAACTAAACATCAACAAAACAAAAATCCTTACGACTGGGTCAGCATGCAACTTCACAATAAATGGAGAAAAGATTGAGGTTGTCCAAGATTTTGCTTTGCTTGGCTCTATAATCAACACCTGTGGGAGCAGCAGTCAAGAAATCCAAAGACGCATTGCTCTAGGAAAAGCTGTGGCAAAAGATCTCTTTAGAGTATTGAAAAGCATAGATGTCACATTGGAGATGAAGGTGCATCTGACTCATGCCATGGTATTTTCAGTGGCATCATATGGTTGTGAAAGCTGGACATTGAACAAGAGAGACAGAAAAAGAATTGATGCTTTTGAATTGTGGTGCTGGAGATGTCTATTGAATATACCATGGACTGCCAAAATAACCAACCAATCTGTCTTAGAAGAAGTACAACCGGAGTGCTCCTTGGAAGCAAGAATGGCCAAACTGCGTCTTACATATTTCGCACATGTAGTCAGGAGAGATCAATCCCTGGAGAAGGATATCATGTTTGGGAGAGTGGCAGGTCAATGCAAAAGAGGGAAACCCTCCACCAGATGGATTGACACAGTGTCTGCAACAATGGGCTTAAACATAAATAAGATCGTTTGCCTGGCACAGAATCGGGAAGTGTTTCAATCTGCTGTACATAGGGTCGCTATGAGTCGGACTCGACTCGACGGCACCTAACAACAACAACAACGCTAATGAGCATTTAGATAGTTTCTAGTTTGGAGCTATTATAAGAATTTTATCCATGGTTTTTCATTATCCTTCCTATAGGGTAAACACCTAGGAATAAATTTGCTGGGTCATTGGATAGGCATGTGTTCAGTTCATGTAAGTAGTAACAAATAGTTTTCTAAAGTGGTTGTACTAGCTTACCTTCCCTTCAGCAATATTGCTGTTGTTTTTAGGTGGCATAAGTGGGTGTCTGAGTCATAGCGACTCTACATACAAGAGGTGAAACAGTATTGTTCTTCTCTGTTATTCATAGGGTTTTCAGTGGCTGGTTGTTTTTTTTGAAGAGTAGGTTACCGGGTCCTTCTGCCAAACCCACAGTACCTGGTGTTCCCAGGCAGTCTCCCATCCAAGTACTAACCAGACCTGACCCTGCTTAGCTTTGAGATCTTACGGGATTGGATGCCACAGAGTGGTATGGCAGCAGGCTTCCAGCAATATATGGAAGTTTAATTTGCTCTATATCTTCATCAATACTTGTTAATTCTCATTTTTGTCATTTCAGCCATTTTGTGCAGGTCACAAAAGTTAGCTTCAGTGCTTATTAAATCTTTGGCTAATTTTGACTAAATGACTCTTTAAAACTATTAAAATGAAATGAATAGGACATTCTTTTGGCTTAAGTAGCCAAGAATTTCATTCATTCAGAAGATAAAAATCATCCCACTGAGGACAGTTTTCATTTAGACTAATACTAAGCAAAGTCCAAACATTAAGAGTACTACTCACTGGTATAGATCTTTAAATTTTTCCTATTCTAATTTTGCTCTTTTATTCTACACACTACAGTTCTCATAAATGACATCTCCAAGTGTGTGGAATAATACTTGTTCCTCATTAATAATGCAGATAATGAGCCAAAGAATAGTATGTGAATTACAAAGAAAACAGTGGGCTGAGCTATACTAATTACTAGAAAAATTAAAGAAGTCAATCAAACGGTCAATAACTGGTAAAGAGAAACAAAGCATAGCAAAGAGACTTGTTTTTAATTATTGAAGCTGGATGATTCCTTGTGAACCAGCAAGTTAAAGTTCATGAAGAAAGAGTTGAAAATGTGCATTTTAAATTGTAAGCTGTCTCCCTCACCATGGTTCAGGAGCTCTTTAACAAAATCTACCTGGGTAAAGGTGACAGTCAATTCTACTTATTAAAGCATGTACTAAGCACATCCTCTTTTTGTGCTAAGGGAAACAGAAAATGAAAATGGAAGAGGCAAGGACAAGGAAGTTGGAATGTCCTCAAATGGTTTCTGGGAACCTACTTTCATGAGATATGGCTATTTTATGGATACTTTAATTTTTTAGTGCGAATTCTACCCAGAGTGTATTCAGATTAAGGCTGAGGGGAGAGCTGGGGGAGCTTCCTATTAATTTCTAAAGATACTTAATTCCTAGTAATTTCTTAAAATAAGTTTTTATTGTTATTTATTTGAGACAGAGTCTAACTGTCCAACCCAGACTGGCTTCAAACTCATAATCCTCCTGCCTCAGCCTATTGAGTGTTAAAACTACAGGTGTGCACTACAACAGCCAGCAATAAAATTTAAAATGTAATATCATAATATGTGCTTTCTTTTCTAATAGCACTTATTGATATCACCACTGACTTTGTCTTTGTCGTTATCTCCCATAGACTATGCACACAGAGAAAGCAGGAGCTGTTGGCCATTGTTCTCTGCTGTGTCTCCATTGCTCATCACAGCACCTGAACCACTCAGTAAATATTTGTCACAGAAATGAATGAATTAACCAATATGAATCGACTCTAGGCTAACACTTTCTTTAGTCTTTCTTGATTAATCCCCAAACCTTATATTTCATATCTTATGTTTTAAAACAAAGGGCAAGAGATTGAGGTCTTGTCCTATTATATCAAATTTTTAACCCAAAAGAAAAATTTAGCAGGAAGGATTCCACAGAGCATGAGAGAGAATAAAAACAGGAATGTCCTTGAGGAAGGTCAGAAGAGAATATGACGAATTCCCTAAAATCAGGGAGCAAACCTCAAAATTGAAACAATGACATAATATAAAAAAATTAAATATAGTATTTCAGATTAACTGTGAAGGGTGGTAATGAAGGAAGAGAAAAACAATAGAAATTAAAGTTTTTGTAATAAAAGTGACTCCAAATTACATTATTATAAGTAAGATAAATTTTAGAGTATTTTATACAGAAGAAAACACTTGAAATCAGTAATGCTCAAAATCAAGAAGGGAATCTGGGTAAGATAGATCCTACCAAAATGAAAATAAATTTCCTTAAAGAGGGACGATTGAACAGATTTCTGCAAAATGAATAGTAATGCTCGTCACCATGAGAAGTTAGTGATGATAAGCTTCTTGGATTTAACTAGATCCTTGAACCCGGGTCCTTCGCAAATTGCACAGCTGCCAATGCACCAGCCGGGTTTTATTTTAACAACATTTACAATTTTCCTTTCAGTTGAAGCAAGGCTGAGGGACCATCTGAACAGATAATGAAGTAACTGTGAAAGTTCAGAGCATGCTGAACAAAACAAAATATGTTTTGCCTGATTTATGCAAACTAAACATATTGTCAAGGTTTTGAAGCAGTTAGTCCAAAATATGCACAAAATACAGCAATTTCTCAAGTAGCCTGGCAGCAGATGAATTAAATAGAAATATGTCTCTGAAAGTTTAATCAGACAGTATAGATGTGATGAACATTTTGATATTTTCATGGTATGAATTCATGAATAATGTCTTTTCCTTAAGGAATATCCTGTCAACTTGACCCTAAAAGCACAGCTCTTGCCCCCACTTAATGGAGTTCTTCCATTAGTGATTCTAGGAGCATCTCTATTTTTAAACCTGGGTTAGAGAAGAAATTAAATTAAATTTGTTGCCTGCTTCTTTTCCCATTGTAAAGAAACCAGGTTAATAGTGGGCCTTCACAGCCACTTCTTCCACACTGTGTTTCATCCCAAGGCCCCCAGCTGTGAATTTCTGGAGCCAAGTGCTACAAATAGTTCTTTGAAGGCCCAGAGAACATCCAGGTCTTTGTATATCTTCAGAAGGCTTTTCAACCCCTCCATCCACAGGTGCAATGAAAAGATCAATGAATTCTGCAAATATCCAAAGATAGAGAATTCTGAAACCCAGCTTTACCCTGGTATGTTAGGTCATGAAAAAGGACACAGCCTATAGAAAAATAATCTTCCAAGGGGAAAGAGAAGCATTGTCCTTGAAGAAGACTCTAAAGAGTTTTGAATGAATCAAAGAGATTTTGCTTATGACATCTTCTCAGTGGTTTTATATTTCTGAAGGAGGAAACTGTGATTCATAGGATAAAACCTTGTTAGAGCTGTGGCAACTTATGCTTTAAAAAGTCTCACCCTTTTCTGACCCTACACTCTCCTTCTCTAAGCAGGTTTATTCAAGGCCTTGCTTGCAGGAAATGAAAAGTCACTACCTACTCTAACTGCCATTCATGGAGGCTTCCAAGGCAACTAGGATGCCTTGCAATTCTCTCCTGACAGAAAGATTTCAATTTTCTCAAAGTGGTATCTATTTTAATGTACATTCTCAATCATTTTTAAATGTGAGTTAATGTAATAAGTAAATAAATAATATATACTACACTGTAAAAATGTTTTACAAATAGCCTCACAAATGTCTGTCATCAAACAAGAAATCTGAGTTGGGGAGGAAGGGTTATCTAACAATGTTGTTATTTTACAAATGATAATGTATAGCAGGAGGGATTTCACAGCTATATAGAGGTTTACCCAATAGAGCTAATGGCCTATAATTTGATGCCTTTGCATTTTATTGTTAAAATGTTCTACCCATTTCTAATTTGAAGTGGGAAAAAATCTTGCAATCATTCTCTTGGTATGCAAGGGAAATTTATTACTCTAGCAACAAAAAAAAAACTTTATATACGTGTGTGTGTGTGTGTGTGTGTGTGTGTGTGTGCCTGCCTGCAGCTGTAGCCCTGTGGTATCCGATCCCATCAGATCGTGGAAGGTAAGCAGGGTCGGGCCTGGTTAGTACTTGGATGGGAGACCCTCTGGGAACACCAGGTGCTGCAGGCTTGGGAGATGGACCTGGTAACCCACTCCCAAAAACCAGTCTACCATTGAAAACCCTATGAATTGCAGAGAAGCACTGACAATAGTGTTTCACCTGTTGTACGTAGGGTGGCTATGAGTCGGATACCGACTTGATGGCACCTAACAATAACAACATATCAATCTTACCACCCTTGTATGTAACAAAAACTAATTATAGAAACTATTTACTAATGTCAGGATTCTTTTCTGATATTCACACAACTTTCTAAGAATCACACTATTACTTCCAGTAACACGCTTCCAAGACCAATACTCTTTGTACCTTAAGAGAGGATTTGATTTAGAATAATTATACAATGGGCAGTGAATAGAACCAGTTCAATCCTACTTCCACTATGCATCAGCTCTGAGACTTTGAAATGTTGTGTGTCACTTTTGCTTCCTAGGCCTCCCCTGGAAAATGTGCAGTCATACCTCCTTCACACATCACTATTTTAACGTCTAAGTAATATGAACTAACAGTGCCATGCCACGTGGGTGGGAAAGTCTTCTAGGGAATAATGATGTAAGTCTTAATTGGTATTTAGTGAATATAATTTATGATGGTATTTTAGAATCTAGCTTTACCTTCTTAATTATAAGGTAATATTCAGTCTGTATGTTTCCCCTCCTGATGACTTTCTTGTCACACCTATAGCATACCAATAGATTGTATTCATTGACTTCTCTCTCAGTCCTCACATTTGATTAATCACCAGGTCTTTTCAATTCTTCCCTTCACAGCTCCTTTCCTTTCCACTCTATCTCCAGTTTAGACCTCCCACCAAACTCACACCTGTACAATTGTAGGTTCAAATCCTGGTTCTCCTTCTTAACAGTTGTATAAAACCATTCTTCTAGGTCTCATTTGTAGAAACAGTGAGAGAGTAAAACCCAGGAATGAAAAAGGAAATTTATCCTGCTAACAACAGGTAGACAAGTTCAGATTCAAAGCCAAAACAAAATAATGATTCTGCCAAGGTCACACCACAATCAAAAAATATCTTACCCTTTTCTCTGGAACAGTTACTACCTTCTTATCAATGACTTCCAGCCGTGCCTTGTTCCTCTGCTTCCTAAGAAATCGATACCCACTTGATAAACTACCTCAGCAAACAGCTGCCCCTGAGCTGAACTCCACTTCTGCTAATCCCAATTAATAATAGTAGCACCCAATCCACAGGTGATCCCTGCTTCCCTTAGCTCCTCCTCACAATTATTCAGCCAAACTGGAGCCCAATAAAAAGGCTCTTACCCAGCCACTCCAGGATTTCTCACAGCTGGGTTCTCCTTTGTTGTAGAAAATTGAATAAACTTATTTTTATGGGACTATAGGTTTGGTCCTGATTGTCTGCATTGGATGGAATAATCGTATCAAGAGGAATAATGTAATTATTATAGGAAGAATAATATAACTCCCTTAAGGATGTTAACAGAATTCAATTATATCATATATATTCATTTGTCCCTCAGCTTGTATGAGGGATTGGTTCCAGAACACCTTGCACATATCAAAATCCCCAGTTACTCAAATCACATATAAAATGGCCTAGTATTTGACGAGCATCTATATACATCCTCCCATACATTTTATTCTGCTTTATTTTATCTTATTGTTGACATCTGTAATGTATTCAATAAAACAGAAAACAATCGGTAGTGGAAATTGTAGTATTGGGCTGATTTCAAAGTTTTTCTCAAGGTCATTTAACATGACCTTAGTGCCTTCCATACTATCAAAGAATTATTCTTTTTATGAATTAGCACATTGAGAAAAATTATTCAAGAATTATTCTAATTTTTTCTCTTTGTACAAATATATCTATTTTTGCATTTTAAAAATTTTATTAGTAATTTTTAGTGTACAACTTAATGGGTCTCATTATGAATCTCCATACATGCATTTCATTGTACATTGCTCACATTAACTTCACCCTTACCCTCTCATGACCCATTTTAAATCATCTCTGCTGTTGGCATTAGGTCCCATCAAGTTGGAATCCGACTCATAGCAACCCTATGTACAACAGGTGAAACAGTATTGTTAATGCTTCTCTGCTATTCATAGAATTTTCGATGGCCGGTTGTTTTTTGCAAGTGGGTTGCCAGGTCCTACTCCCAAATCATCTCTAGATTACTTATACCTAATATAAGGTAAACACTATGTAAATAGTTGTTACACTATATTGTTTAAAGAATAATGACAAGGAATAAAGTCTGCACATGATCGGCATAATCATTGTAGGCCTAACTACATAGTACAGGAAGGAGACTAGAGGAAAATGATGTTCAAACGACGTGCTGGGGAGACTGAGGCTCTGTGAAACGTCAGGGCATGCTTACACATGACTTCACTCATGTGGATCCAATGGAGTGCTTGGTATGGCATATTCAAGTTTTATTTTTTGGAATTTCTAGAATTTTTTAGTAGTCTCAATCTATTGTTGACTGAATCTATCAATATAGAACCTACAGACATAGAAGACCAACTGTAAAGCACTTAGAGTGATAGGTCACACATGGTGCTGTTGCTATTGCTATTGTTATCGGGTGCCATCAAGTCAGGTCCAACTCATAGCAACCCTATGTACAACAGAACAAAACATTACCCAACACTGTGTCATGCACATGATTTTTTTTATGTTTAAGCCTATTATTGCAGACACTGTGTCAATACATCTAGTTTGAGAATCTTCCTTTTTTTCATTGACCTGCCACTCTCCCAAATATGATGTCCTTCTCCAGGGATTGGTCTCTCCTGACAACATGTCCAAAATATGTAAAATGCAGTCTAACTATCCTGCTTCTAACAAGTACTCTGGTTGTATCTCTTCTAAGATGGATCAGTTGGTTCTTTTGGCAGTCCATGGTATATTCAGTATTCATCTTCAGCACCATAATTCAAAAGCATCAATTCTCCTGTCTCCCATATTCACTGTCCAACTTTGACAAGCGTATGATTAAACTGAAAATGCAATAGCATGAGTCAGGTGCACTTTTATCTTCAGTGTAACATCTTTACTTTTCAACATTTTAAAGAGGTCTTTTGCAACAGATAACATTGCAAAAAATGTGGATACCAGAGCACTTAATTGTACTCATGAGGAATCCATACATGGACCACGAGGCAGTTGTTCAAACAGAACAAGGAAATACTGCTTGCTTTAAAGTCAGGAAAAGTGTTAGTCAGGGATGTATGCTTTCACTGTACCTTTTCAGTCTCTATACTGAGCAAATAATCTGAGAAACTGAATTCTATAAAGAAGAACATGGCATCAGGATTGAAGGAACATTCATTAACAATCTGCGTTATGCAGGTGACACATTTTCTTGCTGAAGGTGAAGAGGATTTGAAACATTTACTGATGAAGATCAAAGAACACAGTCTTCAATCTATTATCCTAATGGATTGTGCCTCTACATTAAGAAAACAAAAATCCTTACAACTGGGTCAGTACACAACTTTATGATAAATGGAGAAAAGATTGAGGTTGTTCAAGATTTTATTCACTTGGTTCTACAATCAACATTCACAGAAGCAGCAGTCAAGAAATCAAAAGATGCATTGCATTGGGAAAAACTGTTGCAAAAGACCTCACACATGAGCACTTAGTAAATGCTAACTGCTATTTTCATTATAGTTATTATCATCATTATCGTTATCATTGTTAACCTCCTTATTATTGATGTCTGCCACTTGTCTCCTTCCTCTCAGGCCACTGTCTATGGGGCTTAAAGTTATTCTTATCTATTTATTCCCCTATGCAAAACTTTCAGTGGTCATCCATTGTTACTAAAGTCCAAACTCAAAGAGCCAACACCTGCTACATTGACACCAATCATCTTTTGTTTTTAAATTCTCCTGCAAGATCCTCCACTCCTGGTCCCTAAAGCAGGCTACACAGTGTTTGTACACTTTTCCTCACATGACTCCCTGACTTCCTTTCCAACTCTCCAGACACTCATCATTCATCTTACTAAAAAATCCTCCTCCTCCAAAAAGTTCCTTCATGCCTCACTCAGCTTCCTTGAACCACATCAAGCCTTATCGTCTATTCCATTCATTTAGCATAAGGTCATATCTTTCTTTGCATGGCTACTGTTCCAGCCAACACAATTTATCTACATTGTGAGCCCCCGGCTAATACTGGATTGCATAATACTGGTCATCACAAATCATTTTGTCAAGGATTCACGATATATTTTGAATGCATAACTTCACAAG
The DNA here is from genome assembly GCA_007922755.1 of Pedetes capensis. Classification (NCBI taxonomy): domain Eukaryota; kingdom Metazoa; phylum Chordata; class Mammalia; order Rodentia; family Pedetidae; genus Pedetes; species Pedetes capensis. The sequence goes on from VMDO01000860.1 coordinate 150,016, forward strand.
TAAACATTTTCATTAGCCTAAACAGTGTATTTATTCCAGGAACTCCTTTCCAATTAATTTTCACAATGAATTTTTCTAAACATGTGAGATTTTCACGATGGTCCTGTCAAATATTCAAAGTGAGATTTTAATTCTCCAGTTCAAAACAAATGCATAGTTTGCACACAGTTGAATTGTCTCTCTCTGTCTCTAGATATCTCTGTAACCAGATATACTTGCCTGTATCTGACCTATGCCTTTTCTTCCCTCTGTGGTTATTCTGCCTTAAATTTTCCATTTTCTCACTTTGTGAACTAGCACCATAATCTTATGGTTATTTCTACTCTAATTCTGCCCCCTCTAAATTAATCCTATATTCTTTACCTCTTGAAGTTTTCAAAACTGCTCAATTTATTCTCTCTAAAGTTATCATCCTACTTTTGATCCCCTCTATGAAATCACCTTATAAAAATCTTTTTTTCACCCATTCTGATTTATTCAGACACATCATCCTATTTTCCTCAAGCTTATTCACTTTGCTAGTTTCTTCTCAGCATTCTCTCTTTCTGTTGAGACTCTTCGGCTACAAAGGCTAGGGAATTTTTCCATTTTTATTCATCCTTTTTATACAAGTCAGATGTATTTTTTTGTGGTCTCCTCGACGAGAACTATAATCTACTAAGATTTTACTGTGATATTCTTTAACATATTCTAGCATTCTTTTCTCATAGATTTAAATGTTGAACACATGAATTAAGGTTATCTTCTCTTCCTCAATTTTTATTCCGCCAAAGAAAACTTGATCTAACAGAGAACGAAGAGGCTGATGACGTTGGTCAGTTGTGGTTTGTTTTTGACCTTGAGTCACTGATAGCACCCCCATTCCCATGCTCACCAGGCACCAATGACCATCAGCCTGGCCCCTGTGCACCCACAAGGGTACTGGAAGGATTGTTATCTATAAAATCTCCTGATCTATTTGTTTTAACTATTAAATATGTCTATTTATTGTCAGATGGGATTTAGCTCCATTGGTAGAGCACTGTGCTGCAGTCTCTGAGGCCCTGAGTTCAATTCCCAGCACCACAAAAATGGGAGAAGGACCTGGCAATCCACTCCCAAGGCAATCCCGACAGTCAGCCATTGAAAACCCTATGAGGGTCGCTATGAGTCGGATACCGACTTGACAGCACCTAACAACAACAACAACAGTGTCTGCTATTGCTGTTATAATATTTAAATGCTTGACTGAAGAAGACCTACACAGAGGGTGGAGAAAGGGAATGCTAAATTCAGGTGTAAAGAGCTAAGTTCAAGCCCCAGCTGTAATCTTTTACAGCAAGATGACCTTGATTGACCCTCAGCTGCTCTGAACCTGTTTTCTGAGCAGCTGAGGGTCATCCAAGGTGAAGTAAGACAAGATGAGGGTCATCCAAATTGAAGTAATCACAGTTATATAATAAATTTGTTATTAGTTTTACAAAATGTGAAATATGCTCATGAAAAATTTGTTAAAGAATTTGAAGCTAATGATCTATTTTCTGGTATATTCATTCCTTATTACAAATAAGTACCTATAATACACTCAACTAATTGCTTGGTGGGATGCCACAGCCATACCAGCATGGTGTCTGATCCCATCAGCTCTCAGAAGCTGAGCAGGATCAGGCCTGGACCCCCCATCTAACCAGGCTTCTATACCACTTTCACCTTGCTCCAACCCCCTGCTAATCTGACCATCTCACCATTCTTCTTGAAACCCTCTGGTGACTGCTGGGCATGGTGTCACAAACCTGTAATCCCAGAATTTGGTAGGCCAAGCAGGAGGATAGTCCTTGCCAGCTGGACTAAACAGCAGGACCCTGGATTCAAATAAAAAACCTCGGTGACTTCTCCCTGGTCATTTTAAAGAGTCTTCAGGAATTAGCTGTGTGCTTCTGCGACTGCTGCCCACTCTTTCAACAAGACTGGTATCATTTGCTGGTTAACTGTGTATTTGCTTTACCTTCCCTCCCTTCTGGTAAGTTCCTTGGTGGAGAGGGCCACACATAGCAATTGCTTGGTATCTCTGTGTTGAATAACGTGACAATGTAGTTGCAAGACTAGACACAGATGCCAAGGAGTGGGAAACAAGTTTGAGACAGTAAGTGTCCAGTGATTATGTGCTATAGGTGGCAACTCAGTGTTGAGTGAGTAGCACTTATCTTGCTGAGAAATGAGCCTATTGCATCTCTTGCCTCCCTTCTCTCCACCTCTGCCACTCTAGTCTAAGCAATCTGTCATTCAGACAACTTAGTCTCTTTTGGCTTGCCCCTCACCTCCTTCCTACCCAGTTCAATTTCCAACAGCAGCCACAATTATTTTTGTTAAGTGACTATAAATCACATTACATCATTCCTCTGTTTAAAACTCTTAAATGATTTCCTTCCAGATTTAAGGGGAAAAATCCAAATTTAGCATAGGGTCCTCCAAATCCAGACACTTTCCTATTTCTCTGACCTCTGGCTCTTCTGTGTGGCTGTAATCTTCTTTGCTGAGATCATCCTAAGAGTCAGATCTTTCCTGTCATTTACGTTGCAGCTTAAGTGCCACCACCTCATTTTCTTGACCACCCAAAGAGTATTGTTCATGACAGTTGTCACTGTGGGATAATGTCTTGCTTATTTATTTATGTGTACCTGATCTACCTCCCACTCCACCACACCCCTGACCTGTCACCTCACTGAGCACAAGGCACCTGTCCACATGGCTCACCATGTTTTCCACGCACCCACCCTGCTCTAGCTCCTAAAGAAGGAGGGAATGAATATTTATTGAATTAATGAGTACTGCTTCATACTCTGAGCAGGTCATTTTGCACATCGTTTACCTTTGCTTTCATCAGCATACTCTCTGCCTCTTAAGGCTCTCTGTACCTTAGGAACCTCTTTACTACCTTATGTTTGCTCACCATTTATGATGCAGTAGATAACCAGAAAGAGAAAGCCACCATGAGTCATGCTGTGCAGTTTAAAGTACCTTGTGAGCAAGTGATATTGTTCACAGTGTCAGCTGCAACGCTTTGCAAGTGCTTCTCTGTTGCCATGGAAAAGGTTTTCTGGAACAAACCTGGCCTGGGAAGTAGGTTCTCTGTGCTCTGGAGTCTCCACAGACCCCAGCTCCCAAATGGGTCCAGCCAAGGGCGTTGCTCAGGGCATGTTGTTGTTGTTAGGTGCCATCAAGTCGGTATCCAACTCATAGCGACCCTACATACAACAGGGGAAACACTATTGTCAGTGCTTCTCTGCTGTTCATAGGGTTTTCAATGGCAGATTGATTTTTGGGAGGGGGTTGCCAGGTCCTTCTCCCAAGCCTACAGCACCTGGTGTTCCCAGGCAGTCTCCCATCCAGGTACTAACCAGGCCCGACCCTGCTTAGCTTCAGAGATCTGACGGGATCAGATTCCACAGGGCTACGGCTGCAGTGCTCAGGGCATAGCTTCCGGTAATCATGGTCTGAATTAAATTGAGTTGAGACTGATACCTGTAATACTCTGCTTCCAACCTTCTTGTCAAGTGCCAGTTTCTAGGATCTCAGAAGACTCAGAAAGCTCCTTATTGGAAACTAAATTCTCAAAAGGAAAATGTCTGTAATTCCTTCACCAATGATAATGATAATAATAATAATAACTCACATTTCTTAAACTCTCACTTTCATTGTCTTATGTAATTCTAAAAACCATCTTGGTGGCAGGTACCATAATCAGCTCTATTTTACAAATGAGGAAACCAAGTTTCAAAGAAGTTTAGTAGATGATGCTAGGGAGCTCAGGGAACACAAATGTGAATGTTGAGGCTGAGACTAGAAAAAAACCCAAGTGTCACCCTGGGGGCCATAGATTTTGCTTTCACCTGTAAGGGTTTTCCATGAAAGCCTACTCTGATTTTTCAAGGACCCAGAAGCTCCCCCTGCCAGGACCTTGTTGTAGCTGCTGTGCCCAACAAGCATGGTAAGTAATTGTGATCAAAATGCAGCCTTATTTTTGCCCTCAACATCTCTTTAAACTGTATACACCTTGGCAATATTCTCCACAGACCCCATAATGTTTCTGCTCACTCAGATTTAGCCATTTCCTGTGGCAAATATAGTCTTAACTGAGACATTAGAAGGGACAGTCTAAGGTAAATTTGAGATACTTCTCAAAACTTGGAAGTCAGCTGGATTCCATAGTTCATGCCTGGAATCACAGTGACTAGGGAGGCTGAGGTGGGAGGATTGTGAGTTTGAGGCCAGAGGCAGCCTGTGTAATTTAGCAAGACCCTCACTCAAAAGAAAAAAAAAATTTTAATTGGGCCAAGGGTGCAGCCCAGTGGTAGGGCACTTGCAAAGTATGTGCAAGGCCCTGGGTTCAACCCCCAAGTACTGAAAAAAAAAGAAAAGAAAAGAAAAGAAAGGAGAAAGATTGGGGTTGCTGCTGCTCAGTAGTAGAGCATTTGGCTAGCATGCCCAAGACCCTGTGTTCAGACCCCCATTGGCTCACTCAGGCTCCCTCCACCCCACCCTTTGCCTGTGTCTGTCCTCCAGGGATGGAGGGGAGCCAAGGGAACCAGATGGTTCTTACTTGAACTAGAACTCCTGTAAGCTGGCTTCATGCACACTAGCCCGGCAAGTGTCTAAAAGCTGACTCTCTTGTATAATGCGTCCCTGCTGGGTTCTGTCCTTGCCTTTCCCTGCCCCTCCTGTAGTGGCCAGGTGATCACTTTCCAGACTTTTCTCAACCCCTAAGCATCCTGAGGTGTGCCTTAGTCTGTTTCTGCTGAGATCCTCTTGCCCCTAAGATAGGCCTCTTTCATGGTATCTACAAAAATCTGGCAAGTCTCTCTGACCAGACCCAGAAACATTCATGTTCTTTGTGCCCCCAAATTCTGCAAGTGCAGGCCCATCCCAAAGCAGGAACTTTATGGTCATGAAACCAAAGCAGTGAATCTGCCCTTATCTGGAGACACTGGTTCATGGGTGCCAGTTACCAGGCAAAGCTCCCTGGTTGCCTCATACTCATCCCCCCATCCCACCAGCAGCACCAGGCCTGCAGTGAGGGAGGCAATGACCCCAGAAGGGAAAGAGCCTGGGACCCCTCAGGACTTCCTCTAGAAAGTCTCCTCTGCACTCAGGCTCCTTCTCTATTTTATTGTGGTACTATATCTAGAACATAAATTTTACCATTTTACCCATTTTAAGTGTACACTTCTGTGGCACTGAATACATTCACATTATTGTGCAACCATCACCACTATCCATCTCCAAAACCTTTTCATCTTCCCAAACTGAAACTCTGAACTCATTAAACTACCTTCTCACATCCACTAGCCTCTGAAAACCCCATTCTTCTTTCTGTCTCTATGATTTTGATTACACTATGTACCTTGTGGCCTGCAGCCACACTACTGAGGTGTCTGATCGCTACAGATCTCAGAAGCTAAGCAGGGTCAGGCCTGGTTAGTACTTGGATGGGAGACCTCCTGGGAACACCAGATGCTGTAGGCTTGGGAGAAGGATCTGACAACCCACTCCCCAAACCAATCTGCCATTGAAAACCCTCTGAATACCAGAGAAGCAGTAACAGTACTGTTTCGCCTGTTGTATGTAGGGTCACTATGAGTTGGATACTTACTTGACAGCACTGAACAACAACAACAATGTACCTTGTAGAGTGGAATCAGACAGTATCTCTCCACCTGTGACTGACATATTTCTCTTAGTATAATGTCTCCAAGGTTCATCTGTGTCAAAGCATGTATCATATTTTTTCCTTTTTAAGGCTGAATAATATTCCCTTATGTGTACATATCACATTTATCCTTTTCATCCATCCATGGACACTGGTTTGCTTCTTCTTTTGGCTATTGTGAATAATGCTATGAATATGAGCGCACAAATATCACTTTGAACACCTGCTTTTTTGATTCTTTTGGGTATTTATCCAAAAGTGGAATGGCTATATCATATGGTAATTCTATGTTTAATTATTCAAGGAATTGCCATATGTTATGCTCATGTTTGAATGCCAGGTCCCCAGGTGGTGACACTATTTTGGGAGACTGTGGAACTTTTAGGAGGTGGGACCTAGCTGGTGGAAGTAGGTCACCAGAGGTAGGCCTTTGAAGTTTCTACCCAGGCGCTCAGTTCCAGCGGGGCTCTCTGCACCTATCCACCATGATGTGAAAAGCTGCCCTCTGTCACAGGCTATGCCACCTGCTCTTCAGCCATGCCTTCCCCACCACGGTGCACTGATACCCTCTGAAACCATAAGCTAAAATAAACCTTTTTTTCCTAAGTTGTCTCTGTCAAGTAGTTTGGTTTCAGAGATGCAAAAGCTAACTAATATACCGTACAATTTTCCACCATTCTTCACCATTTTATGTTCCCACCAACAGGACAAAAGTTTCCAATTACTCTACATCTCTCCTAACACTTTTTTTCTGTTTTTGTTTTTATTTTTATTTTTTGGTAGTTGCAGTCTTAATGGGCATAAAGTAGTTGTAATTTATATTTCCCTAATGATTAGTAATGTGGAGCATCTTTTCATGTAATTATTGGCCACTTGTGTCTCTTTAGAGAAATGTCTATCCAAATTCTTTGCCCAAATTTTATTTGGGTTGATGGGCTTTATCTTTATTCTGGATATTAACTCCTTATCAAAATTATGATTTATACATATTTTCTCCCATTCCATACATTTTCTTTTCACTCTGTTGATAGTGTCCTGTGACAGACAAGTTTTTAATTTTGATACAATCCAACTTAATTATTCTTTTTCCTTTGTTCCCTGGTGTCACATTCAACAAATCATTACCAAAATCCAACATCACACAAAGATTTTTCTCCTATTTTTTTCTAAGAGTTTTGTAGTTTTAATTCCTACCTTTAAGTCTTGATCCATTTTGAGTTAATTGTGGTATGTGGTGAAAGGTAGCTTATTCCCTTTTTAAAGTCTCGATTCACATCCAAGTATCATGGATTTTCCTTGGAAATATATGCAAATTTGTCTTACAATTACTTTGGTATCCATCACCTATCATATTGGTACTTCAGTCAGAGGTGAGACATGAATCTAATTCAAACTGTGTGATAGGAATTTAAGAAGTAGGAACCACAGATTATCCACTATTCCCCAAATGCATCCCATAGAACACAAACCCTACCAGGGTAGTAGGTCCACATGTTGGAATTTCCCATCCTAATGAAAGTAAAGTTATAGCAAAATTTTTTTTTTTTTTTGGTGGTACTGGAGGATGAACCCAGGGCCTCGCGCTTGCATGCTCTGCAGGTGCTGGACCACTGAGCTACACCCTCAGCCCATGTTTTTACTTTTTGACACAAGGTCTCCCTAAGTTACGCAGACTGCCTCTGGTCTTGAACTTGCAATCCTCCTGCCTCCACCTTCCAAGCCACTGGGATTACAGGCATGCACCACCGCGCCCAGCAGTTATAGCAAAAATTTTGATGTCTGTGAACAATAAAAAAGAGGTGTATACAACTTGAAGAAAAGAAGGCTGAGGTGTAATAAGAATAGTTTGCAAGCATATGACAAGTATTGTGGGCAGCTGTTCCCTTACTTCAGTGAGGAAAGAATAAAAGAAAATAGGTTTAAACTGTAGCATGAGAGATTAATTTAGATATTTCCTGAGAATGTGTATCTAGGTTACCCAGGATGGTTAATCTCTTTCTTTACAGATTTTCCTCCTTGGATAAAATAAAATGGGGATGGGGTGAAGTAATTGTCTCCTTAAAGTCTTCCTTATTAGAAAATGATAATGCAGGGGGAAAAAAATTCCATATTTTGAAAGGAACTAATTTCTTTACCTAACTAGAGAGGAACTTTGAGCATTATGAATTAAAGCCCCAAACACTCTCAGATATAACTTCCACATGTGTTGCTGCTTATTCCCTTTACACAGTTTCTGTGCCATTCATCATAGCTAAATGTAAGCAACAATAATAGTTTTATAGCATCTTTGTGCTACTTTTGCGTCTCAATTCTCTGCCTTTTTTTAAAAAAATATTTGAACTGCAGGGAAAGGATCAAACAGCATTAAACCTTTCTTTGCTATTATACTCACCTTCTGGCTAGCCACTATATTGAGGGAGGTTTTGACTTGAATATCTTTAACATCAAAAAATCCAAGAATTAACTTGTTTGGTTTAGAATATATCACCTAATTTAGCAAGGAGAAATTGAATTTATGATGGTTGCAGGTGAAGAAAGCTAGCTATTAGTAAAGTTAGTTTTTGTCCCTTGAGCACATACCAAATATAAGAAGGAAAAAGTGAAAAGTAACTCAGATGTAGCCAGGGAAGTCAGTTTGACATTGAGTTTTTACAGCAAGGAAACTGTTAAATCTTTGATATGTGAGCTGATTTAATATCATCCATTTCAGGCCCCTGGTTTTGTTCTGGTTTTTTTCTAGATAATTCAAGGCACTTTCATCTAGACTATCCTTGGGATGTTTACTTTCCCAGTTTATAGTCACTATGTTATCATGAGTTTTTTACCCATGTACACCATGAATCTCCCAGACTTTGCAAGGTTCATTGGCTTTTTTCCCAGAGCTCACCTCCAGCTCTCACCTGTGCTTAACTGTCTGGCCATACCTCATAGGACTCCTCCCCTCTGTCCCAGTCCCAGGCCTTTCCTAGACATCAATCCCATACTGCAACACTCCACTATGTATCTACAGACCTTCTTTTATGAGCACACCATGCTCTCTCCTGGAGCCATTCATTTGCCTTTCACAGGTAGTGATTTTGTCCTTCAGGCCTCAAGTCCTTCTTTTGCACTTTACCCCAGGCAGAGTGACAGTTTGTTCACAGTACCCAGGGCATCTTGGGTCGTGGAATTCAATACTTTGTAGTTGCCGATGTGTGCATTGTCAGCCCCAGTCTTCTCTCCACTTTGTATCAGCTTCCCAATGGAAGGGATGGGACATGTTCATTCCAGAAGCCTCTGAATACAGCATGCAAATATTTGTGGTGGATATGTGAATAAATTATCAGCCCTGTATAAACTGGCATTTCTAAAGTATTTAAACAGGTATTCATGATTGTATTTTTTAAAGCAAGAAAACCAGATCTAACCTTTAAAATACATCATAGAGATATTTTAAAACCAAATACTCTGCTATGGTGAAAAACTCCACTGAAAACATTTACTTAGCCATGACTTTAAACAAAATGAATGAATAAAGGACAAATGAAAACAAAAACTTTAGCTGTTACATCAGCACCCAAGATTTGTAGAGATTCTTTTATTCACACATCCACTAATTCATTCAGTAAGTAGTTATAAATGTCTGCTTGGTAAATAAATAGGTTATGGGCCATTGCTGAAGGTGTACATCTTAGAAGGACCACATTTCTTCCCTAAGGAAGATCATTTTCTGTTCTGTGAACCTCTCTTCTAACTAATATTATTTCTTCAACAAAATGTCTCTTAATTGCAACTATAAAGAAAGAGAAAAAGGTTGATGTAAGGAATAACATGAAATGTAGGGGGGCATGGTTAAAAGATACAAGTTTATTTCTAGCCAATTCTCTCATGAGGACTCAGTTTAAGTACTAATTATTGAGCAAATAGAGTCAAATTTTATTTATAGCCTGAAATTATTAAAGAGTCTTGTTAGATAATGTGATGAGAGCCTATGGGAAATGACTTGGGTCTTACAGTGTTTCAGTATGCTTTTCTGTTTGGTCTAATAGCCTGAGTGCTTGGCTTGTTGCAGCCATAAGCATCCTAGAAGTACTTACACATATTTTCATCAGTAGAAACAGGTTAATGTCCGTGTACTGAGGTCATTTGTCATATGGCCCTAGCAGAGAAGTTGGCAGGGCTTCCTGCATTTTTTAATATGCATATTTGATTAGAGCTGCTCTCACAATCTCCTAGGATTTTGTTTGAGAAAGGACAGATTTGCGGCTGCAGGGTTTCAGTGTTTATCCAGTTTAAAACCCTGGACATGTTACAAAACAGCACATGGGTTTCCATCTGTTTGCTCTTTCTGTGGATCTATTTTTTGAACGGATTGAAAAGATTTATTATGCTAAAAATATATTCTATTCTATAGTTTTCAAGCCAAACTAAGATCATTCATTTTCCAAACCCTCTAAGAATGAGGATGCTATATTCACTCATTCTTTAATACTTTAAACCTAGAAAGGCCCTAGTACTACTTAACCAAAAGTCCCAAAGTCAAACATACCTTAGAAATAAGGCTGGTGACTTTTCCCTACTAGCATGCAGAGAAAGCCTGTTTTGGTAACTTAAAAATAGCCCCTTGAATTTCTTATCCTGCCTTTTTCACAATACTACAATAAAATATTATGAAACATAAATGCCTGGGTGCTGTACCTGCATCCATTATCTCTAGGTTGATATTATCCTTTTCTGTTTTCCACTCTAACTTCAAGTAAGTCTCCTCCCATGATTCCTTGTAATTTCATTTGCCTTGTCATGGTTCTGCCCAGAGAAGACTATGAATATCTGTCCCTAAAGAAAAAATTCTGCCTGTAGGAAAGTGAATGAAGAATCATTAATTTGTTTGAGATCACACTGCCCAAAATTCCTTTCACAAATTTAAGGATGTTAGAGGCCTGCAATATCATTTCTGAAGACACTATCTTTATAGTACTTACGTACATGGAGATGCTCATGAAATATGGTACACTGAAGTGAATTCAGTCATTATCCAACTCTCTACATCACTTTAGAAAGCATCCTTGACTAAGGAAAGCACTTTACCACTCCGGACTCAAGTGAAATCTTCAGAATGAATACAAAGCCCCAATTACTGTCAGAAACCTGTTCTTTGATGCAGTCATAAGACAGCTTCTACCCAGACAGAATGGAGAATGATAATGAGAGGGAGTAAATATTTGCACAGTTGTTCATAGATTCCAAAGTATTTTTAAAAAATATTTTCTTGTAAATCCTCACTATAACTCCATAAAGAGAGATCTTGTTTTTACTACATTACGGATGGAGAAAGTGAGACTTGCCAAAATGAGGTGATTTGCCTCAGGTCACATGAGCAGTCAGTGATGGGTCAGAACTGCCACCCAAGTCAGCTGCTTCTACTTCTTTCTGTTATGCTACATTCCACATATTACCTGTTAATATATTGTTCTGTTTTGTTTTGTAAATCCTCTCCAGAGCTGGATCATTTAAGCAAAACAAAAATAATATGTCTAAAATTAAATTGTCTCAATGATTGTTTTTTATGCAACTGACCTTTGTAACCATGATACAGGTATATATCCTTCTATGAATACTGAGAGACAGAAAGTGAGAAATTGTATCAGAAATTCTTATTTATTCTGGAGATAGAAGTAGGAAGGAAGATGGAAAAAATTACTACAAACCCCCCTCCAGCTATTCCATAATTGGTCACTAAAAACTGCTACTATTTGTCAATGGAGAATATTCAATGCTCTTCAGAGTTGTATTTCTTCTGCTTTTCACTACTTCGTGTGCTTTGATTGTAACACAACCCTCTTCATCATAGTCTCCTTGCCTTCAAATGACAGACTCCCACACATGTTGCTGAACCAGGAGAAATTCTTGGATCTGAAAAAATGTTTTCATAGGTATTTGCCTAAAAAAGCAAGAAAAAGAAGGCTAGTGAGAGGGAAGGAGACCTCAATTTTCCTGTTTAGAAGGTAACGAAAAACATAGGTTAATGTGGAAAAAGATTCACTCACCAGATCTTGCTCATCAAGATTGCCAATATAATCACTGGTCACCAGAGTGTATGCCTATAATCCCAGTAACTAGGGAGGCTGAGGCAGGAGGATCATCAGTTCAAGTCCACAGGCAGCATGCATAACTCAGTGAGACTCTGTCTCAAAATAAAAAATAAAAAGAAGCTGGGGGTGCAGCTCAGTGGTAGAGCATTTTCTTGGCATATGCAAGGCCCTGGGTTTAATCCCTGCGACTGGAGGCCGGTGCAGATGGATGGAGATTGTCAATTCAAAACCAATTCTAATGCTAATTTACATTGAAAAAAGGATTCCTTGGACATTAGAAAGTAAGTAAAACAAGCCAACCAACTTGTCTGCTGCATAAGAGCTACTTGTCGGATTCTCATTACTACCCATCCCACCCATTCTAGAACTAACTTATTCCATGCTTCATTTATTCTTCTAAAACCAACTACACAGTAACTGTATGTTTGGATACCGGTGGACTGTCTTGCACAGTTTGCAGACCACATTTCGGTCCTTCTGTGTGCTTGGGCAGGCTCGGGCCCATCAGCACGCAGACAAACACGCCTTGTCCTCCCATGGGTCACACCAGACTCATCATCTGCGCCTGGCTCTCAGCTCATGCTTCACACACTATTTTAACCTTACCCAGATGACATCTTTTGTCTCTATGGCATTTTTGTGGTCCTGGGCAAAGGAAAACAATGAAAATATGAGTGGCATTATGAAATCCAGGCCCTGATCATCTAATAGACTTCATTCAGAGTGAGCCAGAGATTGAGATATTCTATGACTTCACACAAAATCCCAGGCTTACCAAATCTCTTGCTCAAGTTTTGAGCCACGTTCTTTTGAAATTCAAATAATTTGTGCTTTGTTCTCCTCCTTATAGGTCAATGCCATAAACTAAGAATTGATTTTAAGTACTCTTGATGCTCTCTCAACCTCCTACTTTAATAGCTCATCCCCTGCCTCTCCCTCTCAGTAGTCATGCTTCCAGGGGCTTCTTGTTGTTAGATGCTATTGAGTGGATATTTAACTCATAGCAACCCTACATACAATAGGCAAACATTGTTAGTGCTTCTCTGCTATTCTGGGGCTTATCTCAAGCTAAATGCCCAGGCTTTGGCTACTCTAGTATGAACTTCTGCACAACACCCATAGCATGAGCTGTGTGCTCACCGAGAGTCAGCTGTGTTTGTTCCCAGATCAGCTTACCTCATTTATACTTGTATTATGATTGTGTCATTTCAGTCAATATTACATTCGCCAGTGAAATATGAATGCCCAAACAGAAAGACTTGTTTCATTTAAAACTAAAATGAATGCCTTAGAAAGATACAATGCAATAAAAACAAGTTTAAAACAAATGTGGGCTGTCAAAGATTAAGGAAAAAAAGAATGTAAAACTACAGGGAACTTGGATTTAGATTTTTCATAAATTTTTAAGCCACTTTAGGGAAATCCAAACTGCCATATGCAGTGGTGAATGCCTATAATCCTAGCAACTCAGCAGGCTGAGGCAGGAGAATCACAAGTTCAAGGCTGGAGGGAGCCTGCACAACTTAGCAAGATCCTGTCTCAAAATAAAAAGGGGGTTGAGGGACCATCTCAAAGGCAGAGCACTTGCCTAGCATGTGCCAGGCCCTAGGTTCAACCCCCAAATAACACACACACACACACACACACACACACACACACACACACACACACAGAGACACACCCACACACAGGAAAGCCAAACCGAAGATTGAAGATTATACTTTATGGAGGTGGTTTAATCAAACAGGGACACAGAATACCACTTGGCAGGCAGATGCACATATTTAAAAGGCATTTACCTATATTAAAAGGTTATTCCCTATATGCCACACAAGGTATTTAGAGGGATTATCTTATAAATAATCAGAATATATTACAAATGATCATATTAGAATATTATTTTTAGTCTTTTAAGAAGCAGATCTTAAACTGGGCATGGTGGCGCATGTCTGTAATCCCAGCGGTTTGGAAGGCGGAGGCAGAAGGATCGCGAGTTTGAGACCAGAAGCAGTCTGTGTAGTGTACCAAGACCCTGTCTCAAAAAAAGTAAAAAAATGGACTGAGGGTGCAGCTCAGCGGTCCAGCACTTGCAGAGCATGCAAGCGCGAGGCCCTGGGTTCAACCCTCAGTACTGAAAAAAAAATTTTTTTTTAAGCTATCTTCCACTAATACTTTAAGGATGAGGAAAAAGTATTTAGAAAAGCTTCAAACAAAAGCATTGTTTAGCTTATTTTTAAGGCTGAAAAGAGATAGTAAAGACATTAGAAAACTTACATGAAAATATATTCTTACAGGGAGGTATAAGGTACAGTACAGGAAGATCAGATATAATCCAGCTTGTCTGGAAAAGGCCAGACATGAGACAAAAACTTGGAAGTTTTACAGGATAGCCTTGAATATTAAGCTCAATAGTTTGGACATTGTTCTGCAGAAGATAAGGAGTTATAAAAGCATGTGAACAGGATATAATACGGCCAGGGTCATACTTTCATATGATGAGGAGCCAAAAAAGATAATTCCCTGAATTTGGAAATTATAAAATCCCTATTACCTTTCAGGGAGCAGTTTTGGTAGGATTGGGGGCAAAAGTAGAGTTCAAGGCAGGAATGAGTGCATTGTAAGGGAATCCTGAGAAGCAGAAGTTGAATAGTGGATGCAAGAGAAAATAGGACCAAAATTAAAGCAGTAACAGAACCAAAGGAAGGTTATCTTTAAAAATTTCAAAAACCTACATTATTCTTGTCAAGAACTGCAAAGGTCTGAGATTTAACCCACTTTCAAGCCAGCAAGTAGGCATGCTACAGTTCCATGGATGCTGGCAGAAGATGCAAGATCACTAAGTTAGAGCAAAAGGACTTTATTACTCACAGCAATAGCAGTAGCCAGAACATTAGTGTTTTCCTGTGTTGGGCCTCATGCCCCAGCTCCCACAGGGAAACATGTAGAAGGCAGGTGACACCTGCATCAAAGAAGAGGAACCCCCTGTTTCAGGATCCTGTTTCAGGATTTTGTGGTAAGCGCACCTACTCTTTATTTTGGGAGGAGTATTATCTCTTTAGGGGCTGGGATTTAGCTCAGTTGGTAGAGCACTGCACTGCAGTCTCTGAGGTCCTGAGTTCAATTCCCAGCACTGAAAAAATGGGAGAAGGACCTGGCAATCCACTTCCAAGGCAATCTCCAAACAGTCAGCTATTGAAAACCCTATGAGGGTCGCTATGAGTTGGATGCCGACTCAATGGAACCTAACAACAACAACAACTATCTCTATCTTGTAAGACTATTTGCTATATAAACATCCTTGGAATAATAGTCCAAAACAAAGGCACACATTCCTCTGCTCAAGGACATGCAAAACACATGGAGAGTGAGCCATAGGAGAATTGTTTCCCAACACTAAGTGGAAATGCTGAATATTATAAAAGATAAATAATTAATGGTCAGTGTTTCAAAAGAAGTTGAAAGAGCTAGAATCAAAAGCATTGAATGTAATGTTGGTTTTGGAGAGGAGAGGGGACTATTTCTATGCAGAATAGGAGACAACAGAAAAGAATGGGTATGGTTCCATAAAATTATAAGAAACAGCAGTGGGAAACTGCAGGAACTTTGGTCAGAATGAAGGAATGAGGCCAGTTTTCGTGAAAATCTACCAGAATAGTTCCAGGGTAGCAGTAGGGAGGATGAGATGGACATGTAAGTTTTGTGATTTTAACTAGCAAATAATGGGAATTATTTAGGGTGGGAGATAGCAGAAGGTCTAGAAAGTGAGGAATTTTAAACTATGGACATCTTTAGGAGAAAAAAGGAAGATCATTATTAAATCAAAAAGCATGCAAGGCAAGGAGCTGTCCAGCAGAAGTGTGGAAGGACAAGAGCTGGGAGGTAGACACTTGTGGCTGCAGGGGGAAAATGTGAACTTGGACATGACAGTAGATCGAAATGAAAGGGAGCTTTGGTTAGGAGTGGCTGGTGGAAGTGGAGTTCAGATGAAACCCTGTGGAGATGAGGAAGTGGGCACAAGCAATCAGTAGAGGCCTTGCAATCAATTGAGTCAGAATAACAGCCAAAGACAATTTGAAGATACTTTTTTTA
Source organism: Pedetes capensis (assembly GCA_007922755.1). Lineage (NCBI taxonomy): Eukaryota > Metazoa > Chordata > Mammalia > Rodentia > Pedetidae > Pedetes > Pedetes capensis. The sequence goes on from VMDO01000860.1 coordinate 165,862, forward strand.
TTACATAAGAGCAATGTTTCTCCCTACTTTTAAAATAGTCATTTTAAAAGCTATTTAAAATAGCTATTTTAAAATAGACTTTTAAAATAATATTTACCTGAAAAGACATATTTGTGGTTTTGTGGATTATTTGGTTTTCCATATGAAATCGTTATATCTAATGATCTCTTTATCCATCTGTGTGAGACATCCTTTAACTTGCACAGGAATCAAGTATTTTAAATTTCAAGCTTTACATTGTTTCCTTAACATCCCTAAGTTCCTCCCTTTCTTGGGTCCCTCAGTGGCCAGAATACCTCCTAATATAGGTAAGGAAGCACCATAGGAGGAAACTTGTAGCCCTGCAGATTGTAGACGATGAGATGACTCTAGAATCTTGATGGTTGGAGAACCATTGCTACAGGAAGAGGAAAGCAGTTAATGGAAGAAAAGTAAGTAGGGCATGAATTTGGATCAGGCCTGAACAGATCTAGGAGTGACCTTGACTTAGCCCCCTGGGAGACACCATTCCCAAGACTTCTTTCCAAGTCCAAATGACAGGAACTCACAAAGCAATTTAAAATCTCTGATGTAGAACAGAATTAAACCAAAGCCCTTGCTGGAAGTCCTCAGACATAAATCAGAGCCAGGCCTAGAGCAGTATTCTAAGGAGCTGTGGGGAACCTCCATTCACTATTCAGTCCAAAGGTAGTGGAGTCATCTTAGTGTCCAGAATCCCAGGAGAAATGATCTCCCAACCTGGTCATGCTTTTCTCTAAAAGAAATGAGAGGATATTCTGCTGTGTCCAGTGATATTTTAGGGAAATAATTCTATGACTATTGTAGGAAAAACTAATCACCATCTTTGAGCACAACCTAGGGAGTCATTCCAGGAATATATATAGCATTCCCTTCCTGATTCTGCCACTCTGCATTGAGCCCAGCAAACAGGACAATTGATTCCTACAAATGGTGCCAATAGTAACAAATGGAAAACTGGCAGAAAGAAAGGAATTGGGCGAGTCCTTGAGTGAATGTTCTATTGAGGCTCATTCCTCATGTTCCAGTAGCAATTTTCTCTGTAATGATGAGCTCAGAGCTCACATGTTACTGAGGCAATGAAAATTAAGCAAGGGATCAAGCATGCCTGACAGAGGCTAACTGGGACAAATGTTAACCAAATCCACTTTTTCATAATATTTCGAATCCTAAGTACATTGCTGAGACTTCACATAAAAAGAGGACAGTGGTATTTTCAAGTAATTTAATTCACAAATAATATAGCTCATTATAAGAGGAAATAGTACACCTCACCACCCTCATAATTAAACTGATACAAGGTACAGTTGTATGAGTTAGGGTTGCTTTGCATTATAAGAAAAAGGAAAGCAATAAAAAACACAAAGGTAACAAGCTAAGCAGAAGCTCCAAGATACTCAAAGAAAGATGTAGAGTACCTGAGACAAAGGGTTCTGAACATCATGTTTTAGTATGAGGCTGGCAAGATAACCTATAAACTAATCGCCTGTCTCTTAAGGTTGGCACTGAGAGTTATGGAAACTGGACCTGATGGTACTTACAGGGCTTCAAAATAAAAACCTGTACTTATTATGAAGTTTTCTGTGCAAAAAGCTCCAAGATGTGTGATTTCCAAGGCTCCAGAGGAGTGAGTGAACTAAAAAGTACAAATCACACATGGCACAAGTTGAAAATCCCCAGTTATCTGTTTAATGAGATAGGATGGCAGACCAAAAGGGATAAATCAGATCAAAAGCCTACCTTTTCTCTTAATCATGGCAAATCTACTTCTAGAAAATGTTCAGTCCTTCACATACCCATTCCCTCCTTCAGTAATCCTACTGATGAACACTGTATTCAAAAGGTGCTGTACAACTATGAACTTGAGCAGGTCTCAAAGCATACAAGTGTCAACTCTAGACTTTCCCAGGGTATGTCAGTCTTGGCCTGGCTGCCTTTTTGTCTATTTATAACAATTTGTTTTTAATATCCTTTGCTCTTTGTGGAGTGCAGCAGCAAATTTTCAATTTTCTCTAGATTTGAAGTAAAAATTTTTGACCAGGGATATAGTTCAGCAGTTGAGGACTTACACTAAACAAGATCAGCAGCTTTCTCCTGTTGTTGGGACACTGCATGTTCAAGGTAGACTTCAATAAACCACTTCTCACAGTGGCTCCAGCACTTAAGTTCTGAACACTTTTCCAGATGGTGCTTTCTACATCCTTAAAAATGAGCATGAACCCTACTTTATCAATTCAATACACTTAGAATTGAACACAGCCACTAAGCTGGAACCAGAGAGATCCTTCCTGGTAGCTAGTTTTTGGGCTACAGCTGTCAAGAACACTTTCTAAATGCCCTTTATTTTCAATTGAAAAGGCCATGTGAGGTTTGTAGGTCCTTCTCAATGCAGCCACATCCCTTTTAATACCTGGAGCCCTCCAAAGATCTTCCTGCAGTTAGGAGCCCTTGTGCCTCTGCTCATTGACTGGAAAATCATTTTCCTATAATGAGGCAGGAGTAAATTGGACCCTCTTGGTTTCCAGAGATACTTCCACACTAGAATCTTCCAGACCCTTTCCAGATTCTTAGACCAGACCATCAGGCACCACCCTTAGAAGCTGTGCCAACACCCTGTCATTGGTCAGATTGGCTCTCAATCTTCCCTGACCCCGGGTTCTTTAAAGGGAAGAAGTGAATTGTACACCATGAAATTCATTCACTTCAGAATCTCACCAACTTAGAATCCATGGTTTTTAGGAAATAAATTTGAAGTTTAAAATTTATCACCTCACTACCTAGTCAATAAAATTTTGTCAAGCCAATTAATAGCAGAGCAAGATCTACTAATCCCATAGCAATTAATCTATAGCAAGGAAAAATAATACAGACTTTAGAAAGCAAAATCTTTCAGCCATTTTAATGGACCCCCATGCTAATTCAGACTTTTTCTTTTTTATTTCCTATGGATTTACTAAAGAAGTAATTTCCTAAGGATCAACCAAGACTATACAATATTTGGGGTTTAGGGATATAGCTCAGTGATAGAGCACTGGCATAGTGTGTTCAAAGCCCTGAGTTTAATCCTTGGCATTGTAAAAATAAATTAAATTAAATATTCGGTTAGCAATGTTTAGGTTTATATTTAAACAACACAGATCTATTTCTTTAGAAATACATATAGTGTTTGATTTATGCATCTATACCAGTCTTACCTCTTTAAACTATATTAATTAGGTTTTGTGATGTTAATATGTTGTTGTTGTTGTTAGGTGCCGTCGAGTCAGTATCTGACTCATAGCGACCCTCATAGGGTTTTCAGTGGCTGACTGTTTCGGGATTGCCTTGGGAGTGGATTGCCAGGCCCTTCTCCCATTTTTGCGGTGCTGGGAATCAGACTCGGGACCTCAGAGACTGCAGCGCAGTGCTCTACCAACTGAGCTAAATCCCAACTCCTGTTAATATGTTAATATTGTTATAGTTAGGAAGTATGCTCATTCTGCAATTATTTTCTATTTAGCACCATTTCTTCTTTTCTCATTACCAAATACACACACACACACACACACACACACACACACACACACACACATATATATACACATATATATATATTTTAATTAAATCATGACTTAGGTAGTATAATTTCCTTTCTCTGGATCTTGTATTTCCAAAACTTCTATAGTTATTTTATTTTAATATTAAATGATAAATATTATTTTAATGGTAAAAAAATAATTTTACAAGATGTGTCTTCTGTTTTTTAAAACAGTTCAGATTCTACTTCCATCCAACAAACACCTTTCAAACACCAATTGTATGCCTTGCCACAACTAGGACACAGTGTATCACACATTACAATAGAAAAATGAGAGACATTGTTTGTTGGTGATAAATAAGAGCAAAGTACATGATCTAATTATATGAAAATGCCATAATAAAATCCACTACATTGTACTCTAATTAAAATAAAATTAATTTTTTTAAAAAAGGGAAAGAGACATCATCTCTGCCTTGAGGAAACTATAAAAAATAAAAAGCGAAATAAAAAAAAGTGTTCAATAATTCCTTCAAGTACTACCTGACATGCATTTCACTTTGGGATAAGAAGGGTAGAGCAGCTAAAAAGAAGTAATTATTGAGCTGAAATTTGAAGGTCTCCTTTAAAGTTTGGAATGATCCCATGAGTTGGATCAAAATTCGCTCAGGAAACAGAATTTGAAAACCCCCTTTCTAGCCATTGTGATGGCGCACACCTGTAATCCCAGCAACTCAGGAGGCAGAGGCAGGAGGATCACAAATTCAGGGGCAGGGGCAGCCCTGTATAGACCCTGACTCAAAATAAAAAATAAAAAGTGGCCTTGAGTGCAGCCCAGTGGGAGAGCACTTGCAAAGTATCTTTGAGGCCCTGGGGTTCAATCCCCAAGTATAAAACAAAAAACAACAAAAAACAAAACAAAACAAAACAAAAACACCTTTTCAGGAAGATTTGAGATTAAAACCATCTGTTACTGGCCAAGCACTCACCTGGAGCCCTTTACAACACCGCCCCCAAGCGGTCTTGCAGCCTCTGGCTGAACAGGGGACCCCCAGGCTTGCAGCCTTCCAGGTGTCTTCAAACCTTGATCATTACAGTGGCAAACAGAGCTTCTACAAACAGCTTGCGTTTAGCCTCCCAACCCTTGGCTGCTACTTTAACTGTTTAGTTTCCAAGATATTTGTTAACACACTGCAATAAGATCATATATTTCCTTCTGTATCTATACAGCCCATCAAGGGAGGGATATCACTTTGAATATAGAAAGGATTTTAACTTTATTTGATCAAATCATCTGCTGCTGCCAAACTAGGAATCCCTAATTTCTTGAGAAGTCTCTAGGATTTCTTTAAACACAAACAGAAGAAAATGGGAGAAAAAAAATGATGTCCAAAAAAAGAAGGCACAAAATACCAAACAAAAGATTTGCCACAGTATTCTGGATATCCCAGGCAAATACTTGGTTAAAAGAATTAGTAGATGAATGTTTTTTCCGACATAACCTAGCTAGTCACTTCTCCAGCTCACTGCAAATAGTGCCTCCTGCAGCGATATTTGCTTCAGCAGTAGAGCTAGGGTAAAGCAGAGTTCTCTGTGGGAAGTGTATTAAATTCTCTCTCCCTTACACACATTTTCCTCATCATAGATCACAAGCTAGGCCTGCCCTGTTGAATAAAGCTTCCTTCATTCTATTTATTTCTTGTGCGTGTTTCTTCCTGCATTGCATTGTTCTGGCAGGAATCCTAAATATTACTGCTGCTGGGAAGGCTGATATTTATACCAGTGAAGCCCAATTTGCATTCAGAATATAGAAAAATAGCCAGATGCTTCCTATTTTCATTTTTATCAACAAGAATAGGTCATAAAATCAAGCCCTGCGCTAGAAGATGTATCTGTTTTCCAGATATAAAGGGTTTAGAGCTCCAGCTCCCTCCCAGCCTTTTTGGCTGCTTGAATTACTAACTCTGGTTTCCTCATCAGTAAGGTCAGGACTATAGTGCATGCTATAGAGCAGTGTTTCAAAAACTCTAGTGAATAAACAGTTTCTGCTTTTTTTGGTTTTGTTTGATTTCACTTCAATTTTTTATGGGCCAAAATTTTTATAAATAACTATAAATAAATTGGGATAAATATAATCATGCTCTTGAGTACTTCGGTACTGTCAAACTGCTATAACAAAATTCTAAATGCTTACTTTCAGTTTGTGTACTTATCACAGATTAGTGACAATTTGCAGATTGGTCTGGTTCACCACGTATGGTCCTTTGCATATTACTCCCTTATAGGACAGATCTGTGGATCCCTACATAAGACAAAGGGAGGCATAATACATAAAAGGTCTAAAGAATGCTAGTTTCACGTCCTTTCTGCCAACATTTACTATTTAAGTCATTCATTAATTCATTCATCCCTCTATTCTTTCACCAAATGTTTATATCTAACTTTGAGATTTGAACACTGTTAAATGCTTGGGATTCAGTAATAAAAAGAGTTCAGTTCTACCCTAAAGGAGCTTACACATTCCTGGGAATTTTTTCAGTAGAATGTCCTCAAAATATAGAAATTAAAATCTAACATGATAAAGTTATTTTTTCACTTTTAAGTCTAATATTCTTTTTTATTTTTCAACATTTTATCATCTTTCACATGAATATGTTTTATGTATGTATAATCTATTCTGAGGACCACTAATAATAAGTACTTATTATTCTCATTTTCTAGGCCATAAAAAGTTTTTTCCTCACTAACCTTTTAATTCTTTATTTTACTACACATACATCATAATTCCTTTCAATTTTATCTTCTTCAGCTGTGCCTGAGACATTGGGATTAGTTCTACTAGACTTTCTTCTAATGCTAAGTACACATATTATGCAACTTTAAAATCCATTTTTCTTAAATACAAGTCCTTTTAATCTGTCAATCAGCATTTAAAATAATTTAAAATAAATAAGTCAGTCTTCTGCTTACTTTTAAAAAATATCCCTTCCTTTCAAAATGTATGGACTTTTAAAGTGAGAAAGTTCAGTGTCTATTAGTTGGGAGAAGGACTAGCCAATATGATTCTTTCAATGGTGCAAGGCAGCTTTGTCTTCCTATTATCAGCACTGTGAAACATAAGACTTGGGGACAGCCTTTGAAAACACTCAGATTTCAGATCTGAAACCTAACGTCCAATAATGCTGTGCATGTAGGTAATCAATGCCCGGCCACTGAAGTGAGTTCAGGATTATTTACATCTATCATTTGTCAGACAGAACCATCTTTAGGGCTGGGTTCACACCTCGTCTGTCTTTGTATCCCCATACCTAGCACTTTTCTGACACCTAGAATATGCTGAAAAAAAAGTTTGCTGAGTGAGTGTTAAATGCAAAAACAGCAAATTTTCAGGTATGGCTGTGTACAGATATCATTTTGAATAACCTGTGAGCTATTAAGTATTTAGGGTTGTTCTCTCCATAGATTTAATACATTGCAAAAAGCCTCTCTGCTCAAGGGAACCAGATGAGTAATGCAAGACTCAAATTCTGTTTTACAAAATAAAAATTATCAGATGGAGAATTTTTATGAGTAAATAATCTCCACTCCACACAATCCTATAAATCCCAAACTCCAGTTAGCATGTGAATGCCAGAGGAGAAAACTTAATGGGATTCTTTTACAACTCTAGCTGAATGAGATACTGAAGGTTGACACATGGCATAAATTAGAAAGGCTAATTATTCCTATCCTTTCTCGTTTGTGCATGTGTGTGTGTGTCATAATTATATAAGATGGAACTTTTGTATTAGTGACAATCTTAAAAATTTCTTCTTCTCCAGTCACCTGTCACTTCCTTGGGAATCTAGTATTTGTGGCTGAGTCTAATTCTGGATCTAATGAGCTCCTCTCATTATCCTCCAACGTATACCCACAATGCGTAGCTCTCCACTGTGATTGTTGTTGTTGTTGTTAGGTGCTGTCAAGTCGGTATCCGACTCATAGTGACCCTCATAGGGTTTTCAATGGCAGACTGTTTCGGGATTGCCTTGGGAGTGGATTGCCAGGTCCTTCTCCCACTTTTGCGGTGCTGGGAATTGAACTCTGGACCTTAGAGACTGCAGCACAGCACTCTACCAACTGAGCTAAATCCCAGCCCCCACTGTGATTGGTAAGCTCTAAACCATGGCAGCCAGAAACAGGCATTAAAGTGCATCCCATAAAAAGAGTTGATGATCTCCAAACTTGATTATCTCCCTAGAAGCTAAAGCTAATGCAGCAAAGCCTATAAAGTCCATGAACATACTGGTTCTTTCTATGGAATGAGGTAGGATATATCTAAAAGCAAGCTTCAGAAAATTCCACCTCTCCTTATTTCATAAATACCTCACCATAGGACATTCTCAGCACTACTGCCTTACATCTCAAGTCCTTATGGCACTTGAGTCCTACATGTCCTACATGTAGTAGCAAGTCCTACATGCTTGCCCCTGGGACTGGAATGGGATGGGTGTTACAGTGAAGACTATTTGGAAGAGACAAGAGGTACCATCAGAAACCATTAGTGACAGGACAGGAATTGACCAAGTATCTGCATTGCACTATTTTGTGCACTTTATCACATTTTCACATTCATTTTGCGTTATTCTTATTTGAAGTTAAGAAGGAATTTTGATAAAGAGAATTTGAAATGACCTTAAATCTTTCTAAAGAACTGGGTAGGTATACCAGAACCAAGAAGCTAAATTCAAATTTAACTCCATTGCTCACCTGCACCACTCACCTGAGATTCCATCACTTTCTTGCAAATGGTATGATTCCTTCCGGAGCAGGCAAGCTGACTCTCACTCCAGGGCTGTCACTCAGCATCTACAAACCACTCTAAAATGTCAGATGAAATGCAAAGAAGGAAAGAGAGGAGTCCAGCATTACCTTTGGCATGATTTGTTCGTTAAGTATTGGCCCTGCCAGGCAGCTCTGTTGGAGGAGAGAGCTGCTGCTTACCTGAATTAAGCAAAAGTTCCTGCCTGCCTGCCTGCCTGCCTGCCTTCCTTCTTTCCTTTTTCCTCTTCTTCCTCCTCTTTCTCCTCCTCTTCCTCCTCCTCCTCCTTTTAAATGTAGGAGAGAGTAACAAAAAACAAATGCTGCTGAGTTCCAGAACTTTTTTCCCCACCATCTTTATAGACTTCAAATCAGATATAAGAAAACCTGGAGTGTATTTATAAAGCATAGAATGGAATATAGGGCGTAAATAACTCATTTTCTTTTTTCTAACATTCAAAGAGTACGTAACTAGCACCTTTATTTGTGAAAAAGGAAGAAGAGCACTTTTGGGTTTAATACCAGCCCGCCATGCCTCTGTTCTCAGTAGCCTAATACAACAGCCACTGGCTTTGTGGGTGCTTGAATTGTGGCTGATCCTCAGTGAGCTATGCTATAAGGGTTAAAAGCACACCAGAATTTCAAGATAAAAAGGAAAAAAGTGAGAGAATGTACAAATATCACATTAATAAGTTGTATATTGATTACATGTTTTAGGGATATTTTAGATATATTGGGTTAAATAAAATACACCATTGAAATTAATTGGGTATTTTTATTATTTTCAATGTGGCTGCTAGAAATTTAAAAAAACACCCATGGCCCTCATTACATTCACTTGGATAATGTCACTTTCATTAATCTAAATTAACACAAAATTTATTCCAGAATGTTTTCATCTTCTCAAAATGTCTTCATTATTGGCATATTGTCAGGGAAACAATGAGAAAAGATATTCATTTTGTTAACAAAGTTTTATGTTAACATATAACTTGAAACCTTGCTCTCTAAAATAACTTTGTATTTGCTTCTGATAATCTAAATGAAAGAACCATATTTTATATGGCTTAATAATATTAACTTAATAATATTAACTGAATTACACCAATTAAAAGGTTTTGACTCACCAATAACATTACATTCTTAAGCTGAATCATAGGTTGTTTTGAAAATATTTTTGGAGCTGTTCTTCCCAGATACAACTTTTAGAAAAAGGTCCACTATTGTGCAATGCTTTTAATGACCATTTCTACTACTTTTCTACTAGTTGAAAAAGATGTATTATTTATCAGCAACATTACATATTTCATTTTATTTACTACTTTGTTTATACTTAAACTGTTATGATATAAACTACAATTGAAATATTTCAAGCCCTGTAGATTTATTGCATTAATCTTAGTTTTATAGCAGAACATATTATTAAATATTTATGTGAGATGTGAAAGCAGTCAATAGCCATATTGTATAGTGCATAGTATACAACTGAATAGGTTCAAATATAATCATTTTCTGCATTTGATGATGGAGATACTCCAATAGAATTTGATGATTAATTTCTCAGTCTTATTTTTCTACATAAAACTGCTGTATAAATGAATGTTCAACAGCAATTAGCAAGTACTAACAAAATAATCACCCATCATTACAGAAGCTTGGTCCTTTGTAATTTATGATGTTGAGCCTCTCATATTTGTCAGGTAGCTTTATAGGTAATACAAATTATTCACTTCTGGATTTCACATACTCAGAACGCAGAAAATAAATCTAAGATTATAATATGTTCTCATTAACACAATGTAATCAGCAGCATCAAAATACTATTTGGAGAGTAGTTGCACTGGTGTATGGGTAATAAATTTCACCTCTACATACAGCAATAGCTTTTTTTTTTCTTTTTTTTTTTTTGAAAGAGGCTCATTGGTTTTTATTTGATTGTTTTGAAAGGAGCTTTAGGTTTAACGCACTTGATGCTTCCTGCCTGCATCATCTTGAGCAGCCATTTATGATCATATTGACTCTATCAGTTCCTCAACCTGATCCCTTTTACCAGGTTGACACACCCATTCCTCCACTGCTGTGCATGTTGGCAGCTAACAGAACAGAGCTCTCCACCTAACCAGACAAGGAGGTTCATGGAAGGTGAGGGAGGAGCTGCTGTGCCCAGGAAGTCATACACCAGCAGCCAGGGACTGAGCTAACCAAGGCACAAGAAGCCAGCTCCCTTGCCTCCAGCTGAGAGTAGCTCTGTGGGAGTCCTGCTCCAGAGCCCTCTGAGGCTGCTCTCCAGCAGATACCATGTTCAGGAATTGCTTTTGTCTCTTGTGCCTCTAACTTTCCTCATGCGCCTTCTTCTAAAAGTACCCCTCCAATACATCAATGAGCAAGAATACCTGTCTCAGGCTCTGGCTCTAGGCAACCTGACCTAAGATGCCTCCTAAGCTTTAAGCCTTAGTTTCTTTATCTGCAAAATAAGACTAATACCTGATACATGGGGTTATGACAATTAGGTGATGCATCTGGAAAGAATTCAACAATGTTAAGCATTGTCATCTTTGACATTGTTACAAAAGCTGATGACAGTAAGCTGATTTTTATAAGGAGTTATTATTTCCATTCCCCAACATGTGCAATGAATGTCCTTTTTGTATAAATCTATGGTGACAAAGCTTTCTCTTCATCATCACATAATCTTAACTTGAATGGAAAATTTCCTAGTTTTCCCCAATCTATTTACCTTAAAATTCTAAGTGGTGTTTTCTATGCAAGTACACAGTATACAGATGTTGCTGCAATATTCAGCTTTCTTGTCTAGCCTCCTTGACTATCTGTGGGATATTATCCTCTTGTTAGCATGAATTAAAAAAAATAACAACCATGTGAAAGTCTAAGACATTTCCTCCCGCTTAAATTACAACTTTTTAGGGCTATTTTGCTTTCGTTCCTATGAGACATTTATTTACTTATTTATGAGCTTTTTATTTACTTATTTATTTAGAGCATCTAATTGCTTCCTGAACCAGTCAGTCCTAATTAGGAAAACTATTATGCTATTCCCTAAACTGGATCTTGCTACCTTTCAAACTCTATGTATTTTTCCTAATCAGGCAAAATAAAATCATAATGAGTAAAGTCTCATGATCTTACCCACACCTTGCACAAATACATCTGAGATGATGTGCAAGTGTCAGTTACATTTTTAAGTGTTAGCAAACTATTTAAAATTTAGCTTTTCATGTTCATTTTCAGATGAGAGACTGTCATGTTCCATAGTCCTGACCTTGGGTCAGTACTTTTTCAGAATTTCACAATTACTTGGAGGAGTAAGAACTCATTCATTCACTTAACAAATATTTATCAAGGACCTACTAGGTGTCAAATGCTGTGCTAATAAGCTGGGAATGGAATGATGAATGGAAACATAAAAGATACTTGCCCTCTTTAAGTGCATTGCACTTTAATCAAGGAATGCATAAATTTAACTAACTGTGATGGATGATATTAGGATAGTGGAAGTTGAGCAACTCCAAGTTATCAGAGAAGGCATCCTAAAGAGATGATCATTAGACTACCAATGGAGTAAAAGTAAGAGAAAGTGCAGGGAAGAATATTCCATGCAGAGACTAGCATGTGCAAAGGCACCATGGCAGGAGAGGACATAATCAACTGTTACAGATAGGGTTGGAAGTCTCAAGTAATAAGATATGCATTAAAGCTAAAAGCAACAACCTAGAGAAGCTATGAGCAGAATTGAAAAAGGTCACCCAACTAGAAGCAATCTCAATCCAGTCAAAATGTAGTTTGTGTCCACTGCATGCAAGGTACTGTGTTCATCTCAGATCTAGGAAACCTTCCCAGAGAGAACCCACCAACACTTCTCATCTCCATTGTACTGCACTCTCTACCACATCTGCCTCTCAGTGGTCACTCTTGCACAACCTTGAACACCAAGGATACCAAAAGCAATTAAAGCCTTATACATATGGACTGGGGTTTAGCTCAGTTGGTAGAGAGCTGCTCTGTAGTCCCTGAGGACCCAGGTTCAATCCCCAGCACCACAAAAATGGGAGAAGGATGTGGCTATCCACCCTCGAAACAGTCCTGAAACAATCAGCCATTAAAAACCCTATGAGGGTCACTATGAGTCAGACACAACTCGGCGGCACCTAACAACAACAACAATAACAACATTACACATATAAAATATAATCCCTGATAGAGAGCTAAATGGATTTTAGATTAAGTCAATTCTGCACTATAGCTTCCTAGGTTATATACCTGACATGGTTATGCTTGAAACTCTCCAGAAGTTTATCCTTGATTGCAAGATAAACTTTGATTTTGCATGCAGAACTCTGTAAGACTGGACTCTCTCCTCCCCATGTCTTTGCTGCCTGCATTACTACATTCCAACAGCTCCAGACTGCTTTTGGTTTCACAAAAATTTTCACCAAACTTGGCACATGCCATAATGTTTCAGGCTTCTGGCCTATGCTATATTTCAACATGCAGTTTGAACACCCCTTCTGCAAGGAACCTTTTCTAACCTGACAATGAATTTCACGAAGACAGGAAAACCTATTGTGATGCTATATTTTTAGGGAGTTGTGTCACTTCTGGAAAAGAAAAAAATTTCTGGAGATAACCGAGCAGGTAGTGGGTCAGTTTGCTTTCAAAAAGCTATAAATTAACTGTCCAGGAATCTAGATCATAACTGTCAGGTAGAAATATAATAACGAAAGCCACATTTTTCATTTCCAAGTAGCCACGTCAAAACAGTAAAAAATAAGCAGGTGAAATTAACATTAATAATATGTTTTATTGAATCCAATATAACATGAGCCTGCAGCCGTAGCCCTGTGGAATCCGATCACGTCAGATCTCGGAAGCTAAGCAGGGTCAGGCCTGGTTAGTACCTGGATAGGAGACCGCATGGGAACACCAGGTGCTGTAGGCTTGGGAGAAGGACCTGGCAACCCCCTCCCAAAAATCAATCTGCCATTGAAAACCCTATGAACAGCAGAGAAGCACTGACAATAGTGTTTCCCCTGTTGTACAGTGGGTCACTATTAGTTGGATACCGACTTGACAACACCTAACAACAACAACAACAACAATATAACATATGAGGATTTTGACATGTCATCAATATAAAAACTATTAATATTTTAACATTTTTTTCATAGTAAGAATCAGAAATTTATTGTGTATTTTACACTTACATCAGATCTCAATTTGTGTGCATAACATTTGATGTCCACATGTGGCTCTTGGCCACCATGTTAGACAGCACAGATCTAGATAGTTAGCACCCAGGTAAGTCCAGCAACAGCAACAAAACAAAACAACCTTGAGAACAAGCTGAATACAATCAATGGAAACCTCATTAAGATCTTGAAGGAATCAATTGTCTGAGAATTTAGTGGCTTGAATTATCTGATTTAGTTCTCTATGTTGATGGAATAAAATGTTTCCAGCAGTTTTTATGTCTCTGGAGATAGTTTCAAGTATTACCTTTTGAAAAAATAAGCCAAGTCAGCATTTTCTCTGTTCTTCAAAGGGTCACTTTTATTCGTTCTAAATCTACAGATGTATGTGAGATAGTTGGATGCAGTGAGTTAAAGAGCACCATAAGGTGATTTATTTTAATTTTGAAACATTTATATTTCAGGAGAAAAAGACAAATGAAATATCATTGCCTAGCAATATTTCTCCCCTTGCCCCAGAATCAGCTTTTCTCACTTGATCAACTTATCAATATATAAAAATTAATATCACTAAGTGAGATTTGGGCTGGGATTTAGCTCAGTGGGTAGGGCACTGTGCTGCAGTCTCTGAGGTCCTGAGTTCAATTCCCAGCACCGCAAAAATGGGAGAAGGACGTGGCAATCCACTCCCAAGGCAATCCTGAAGCAGTCAGCCATTGAAAACCCTATGAGGGTCGCTATGAGTCGGATACTGACTCGATGGCACCTAACTACCACAACAACAAGTGAGATTTAAGAAGTATCCTGTTTCAATGTAACTATCCTCATCCACAGAAAACATGGAAACAGAAGTAAACTGTGTGAAGAGAAAAACATTAGTGTGCCTACTCATCTTTTACAACTAATTCAAGGACTGTCATGTATTTATTGAGAATATAATTTTATGCCATTTATTCTTTTTCTCACTTTTTCAGTGACCATTTATTGAGCACTTATTATGTGTGAGACCTTGCAGTGGGCCTGAGACTATACAATCACTGTCCTCAAGTAGTGTGAAGAAGTCAGGGGTTACCTATGGCTGCAGTGTGCATGGTGAAACCTGGGAGCACTTTTAAAAGGCAGAATGGAGCCTCAGCCAGGGGTTTAGAAAAGCACTTCCTGAGAGAGAGGAAATTCAGTGAGAAATGAGGGAAGAACAGGAGATGGACAGTTTAACAGAATGGGGCACAGCATTCCAGGTAAAGGAAACAGCATATTTCATATAGCATGGTGGTCTTGGCTTCTAAAAATTAAGCATTCCAGAAAGGAAAAGAAGTCCATTATAAGTGGAGGGAAAAATTGAAGTGCTGGTGTGGCCATTAATGAGGTTGCAGAAGTAGCCCTGGAATCAAGCCACAAAAAGCTAAAAAAATTTAAAAATTAAAAAAAAAAAAAAAAAAAAAAAAAAAAAAAAAAAAAAAAAAAAAAAAAAAAAAAAAAAAAAAAAAAAAAAAAAAAAAAAAAAAAAAAAAAAAAAAAAAAAAAAAAAAAAAAGGAGTGTTAAAATCCCAGATACCAGTGAGATGGTTTGGTAGCAATGGGTTAAAAAGAATGGCGGTTGTTGGCCTGGAGATGAAAGTGGGTAGATGAAATGGAAGCAACCACAGGATAAGAGGGCAGCAGCAAATGACAAAAGAGGGAAGAAGAATGAGGAGACCGGAGGCAAAACATCAGAGGACTTCATTAATCACAATAGAAGATCAAGATCGGATTTGGACAATTTGGAGGGGAGACCCATTCCATGAAAACCCTAGCATTTTTAGGCCATGTGCATGTATTATCTTACTTAATTCTCCCAACAGTGTATTTTGCAATGAAAAACAGAAGCCAAGTGGTTTGGTAACTTGCCCACTGTTATCTATTTAATAAATAGTGCAGCCGGGAGATAAACTTAGATCTGTCCAGCCACAGGGCCAACACTGTCTCCCGGGACCCGAGTCTTATCGGACTCACCGGGACCCTCATAGGGTTTTCAATGGCTGATTGTTTTCCGGATTGCTTTGGGTGGATTGCCACGTTCTTCTCCCATTTTTACAGTGCTTGGAATCAAACCTGGGACCTCAGATACTGCAGAGTGGCGCTGTACCAACTGAGCCACTAGGACAGTCAAAACAGGGAATCTCAGTGGATGTTTAAAGACTTATATTGAGGGATAAGGAGTAGCTCAGTGGTAGATCACTTACTTAGGTTTTGTAAGGCACTGCGTTCCATCCTCAGCACTGCAAAAAAGGAAAGGGAAAGGAATGGTAGGGAAAGGGAGAGAAGGGAAGGGAAGGGAAAGGAACGGAAGGGGAAAGGAAGGAGGGAAGGAAGGAAGGGAAGAAGGAAGGAAATGAGAGAGAGAAAGAAAGAGAAAGAAGAGAAAAAGAAGGAAGGAAGGAAGGAAGAGAAAGAAAGAAAGAGAGAGAGAGAGAGAAAGAAAGAAAGTTCAGTCTCTGTCATAAAAAGTTATTTAGGAAAAGTTGCTGAACCTTATTGGTTTGGCTTTAGTGTTAAAACTGAGAATTTTGCTAGTTCCATTACCCTTCTACCTACATTGTTGTTGTTGTTGTTAGGTGCCGTCGAGTCGGTATCCAACTCATAGCGACCCTCATAGGGTTTTCAATGGCAGACTGTTTCGGGATTGCCTTGGGAGTGGATTGCCAGGTCCTTCTCCCATTTTTGCGGTGCTGGGAACTGAACTCGGGACCTCAGAGACTGCAGCGCAGTGCTCTACCCACTGAGCTAAATCCCAGCCCTCTACCTACATAAGTAGCAATAAAATATACTGTACTTATGGTGCTCTGAGACAGCAGAAAGCCTAGTGACACAGAAATCCTTGCATTATCATTACATATTTAATTCATATAGTTCTCATTTTTAAAATTATGTAACATTTTAAAATCATTAAGAACATTACCCAAATTAAATGACTTTGTCCTAATAACACTTCATAATACTTATAATCTTAAGATGTCTTAAAAGGAAAATAAAACTATTAAAAACAGCACTATTTTAATTTTTTTTAAAAAGTACTGTTGCAAGAAAATTGTGTTTACAGCAGGGAGCAGGGAGTAACTTTACTCTTTAATTTGCAATCTTGCCATTTTCTACTGAAGTTTGTTAAATAAACTTTTTTTTTTCAGTACTTGGTGGTTGAACCCAGGACCTTACACACGCTAAACAAGTGCTCTATCATTGAGCTGTACCTCCAGCCCTTTTGTCATTTTTTATTTTTGACATAGGGTCTCAACTATGTTGTGCAGGCTGCCTCTGGCCTCAAACTCACAATCTCCTGCCTTGGCTTCCCAAGTCTCTGGGATTATAGGAATGTGCCTCAGCGTCAAGCTGTTAAATAATTTTTCATAATTGCATTTTTAATATGTTAAAGGATAAACAAACTAAGTAGTCTTCCCATTTGGCGGAGCTAAACTAGCAGCACAAATTGCCTTTTTTCTGCAACTTAACACTGTGGTCATGTTCCTCCCATTAAATAAATATATATGTATATGTGTGTGTGTGTGTGTGTGTGTGTGTGTGTGTGTGTATAATTGGAATGAGGTAGGCAGTATGTGAGGTCTCCAGGTAGCTGTCCATACAAATCTCTGATGGGACCTGCTGTGACTACTGGTGGCTTTGCAAAGTGACTATAGTCTGTGGCCACCTGGGAGTCCTGGCTGTTATTGTTATTTCTCTGCTCAGTACATATCTTACAGCATGTGAGTTGCTCTTCACCCTGGTAAGTTTTCTTGAATAAACACAATTCTCCAAGGGGGACAATGTTCCCTGTTTTCTGTACCCTTTATCTCATGTAAATGAGTCTTAGCTTCAAAAATGGAGCTTTTAATCTCATTTGCCTCTGTCACAGAGATAGGATTACACAAATGCTAACGTGATTGCTCCTGCAACCAGCTGGCTCTATAAACCCTGAGTGCTCACAATTAATCCTTGAGTTTAAAGGCCCCAGTCTCCTAAGGGGAAAAGAAAAGCTCAATGTGAAGGAAAGACACAAGCATTTGGTCTCACCAGGTGTCCACGACTAAGAGAAAGTGGTTTGTTATGGTTATTGCCACCCTATAGATGGGGAAGCATCAAAGAGGACTGACTTATGATTCCTCAAGGACAGGAAATGGAAAAAAGAAACAAACAAACTTGGACCCAGTTTCACAGTGGCAGAGCACTTGCCTAGCATGTGCAAAGCCCTAGCTTTGATTCCCACACTGAAGAAAAAAAAATTTTTTTTTGAGCATTCTAATGTGGAATCTTATCATGCAGTGTTATTTCCTTATAAATTATCCACACATTTTTTAAATAATAGTTTTATTGAAATATAATGCACATTCCATACAATTCACCCATTTAAAATGAATGTCAGTGGTTTTATAAAACATACAACCTTGTCCTTATATCACCATAATTTTAGAGTATGTTTTACCCCAAGAAGAAACTCTGTAATCCTGAGCCATCACCCCCAGTCTTCCCTTTGCCCCCAGCCCATGCAACCCTAATTTACTTTTTGCCTCTACAAATTGCCTATTCTAGACATTTCATATATTGAATTATACAATATGTGGTCCTCTGTGAGTGACTTCTTCACGCAGCATAATGATTTCAGTGTTCGTCCATGCTGTCCCATGTATTAGCAGTTCATCTTTTTATTGCAATATACCATCGGGGCTGGGATTTTTAGCTCAATTGGTAGAGAGCCCGCTCTGTAGTCTCTGAGGTCCTGGGTTTGATTCTTAGCACCACAAAAATGGGAGAAGGACATGGCAATCCACTCCCAAGGCAATCCTGAAACAGCCATTGAAAACTCTATGAGGGTTGCTATGAGTTGAACACGACTTGAGGACACCTAACAACAACAATATACCATTGCATGGGTAGAGGACATTTCATTTATTCATTCATTGGCTACATGGGAATTTGGGTCACTTCTATGTTTTGGCTATTAACAATAATATGATGAACATTTACATACACATTTTTTCTCATGTTCCTTGAGTATAGGAAATGGAATTGTTGGACCCTATGGAAACTTGGTTCAACCTTTTAAAGAACCATCAGACTATTTTCAAATGAAGCTGCACCATTTCCTCTTCCCACCAGCAGAGTATGAAGAGTTCCAATTTCTCTATACTTTCACAATGCATATTATTAACTGTCTCTTTGAGTCTAGCTATCCTAATGGATGTGAAGCAGTATCTTACCGTGAGTTTTTAAAAATATAATCTTGACAAATTGTAGTTTATATATGTGGCGATGATCTTTAATACAATGTGTGATGATTACATCAAGCTAATAACACATTCATAACCTCAAATGATTAACAATTTTTGTGATGAGAACATTTAAGATTTACTCTCTTAGCAATGTTGAAATTTATAGTACTCAATTATTATTTATATTCACCACATTACACAATTGAGAACATGCACAATTCTCCTATTCCTGTCATACATGACAGAATTTCTTCCTTTTTTAAGGCTGAATATTATTCTATTGTGTGTATATACCATATTTTCTTTATTCACTCATCCCTTGTTGGACACTTAGGTGGATTCCCTAACTTGGCTATTGTGAATTCTGCTGCAATGAACATGGGAACACAGACATCTCTTCAACATATTGATTTTAGATCTATGGTTAAATGCCCAGACATGGGATTGGATCATATGATAACTCTATTTTTTTCTTCTTCTGAGAACCCTCCCTACTGTTTTCCATAGTGGCTGTACTAATTTACATTCTTACCTACAGAGTATAAGGGTTCCCTTTTCTCTACATCCTTGGCAACACTTCTACTTTATCTTTTTTATAATAGCCATCCTGACAGGTATGAGATGATAGATCATTGTGGCTTTAATTTGCATTTTCCTAATGATTAGTGATGATGAACATTTTTTTCATATATCTTTTAGCCATTTATAGATCACCTTCTGAGAAAAGTCTATTTAGGTCCTTCCCCATTTCTTAATTGGATTATTTATTTTCTTTCTATAGAATTGTTTCTGTTTCTTGTTTTTTTTCAGATTACAGTAATTTCTTTTTTGTTTGTTTGTTTGCATTACTGGGGGTTAAACTCAGCACTTCAACAGACACTCTGCAGTGTCTGCAGACACTCTACCAGTGAGCCTCACCCTGGCCCCTTTTTTGTTTTTCTATTTTGAGGCAGAGTCTCACTAAGTTACACAGGCTGCCTCTGGCCTCAAACCTGCAGTCCTTCTGCTTCAGCCTCATGCATCATTGGGATTACAGCTCACACCACTGCACCTAGCTAGATATTGATCTCCTATCAAATATATGGGTTGCAAATATTTCTCCCAATCTATAGGTTGTCTCTTCATTCTGTTAATTGTTTCCTCTTTGTGCATAAGCGCTTAATTTTTATGTGATCCTATGTGTCTATTTTTGCTTTTGTTCCATTGTGTAATTGCTGGATTTTTTTTTATTGGTGGTAGTGAGTTTTGAATTTTTAGTTTTACTTAGTTTTGTATTTCAAATCATTCTCAGGTAAGGAAACCAGTAGACCAATATAAGAATTTTTATGTGTCCTAACATATAGTTATTTTATGATATTTGTATTTTATATTAGTTTATCTGTATTGTTTATAATTATTCCCAGGTTGTTTTGTATTTGTGGCACTACATTGAAAACTGCTCCAAATCGAGAGTTGTATCTTATTTTTGTAATAATTCTAAAGCATGTTATAAAATTCTGGGCATATAGTATGTTAGTAAGTGAATTGTCTAATTTGTAAGAATTCACACATAAACTTTTTCAAAACTTAGAAAGAGGGCTGGAGATGTAGCTCAGTGGTAGAATGCTTGTTTAACATGCACAAGGCCCTGAGTTTGATTCCCAATACCACACACACACACAAAGGCAAAGTCATTCTGCCAGGCATGGTGGCACATGACTGAAATAACAGCACTCTGGAGGCTGAGGCAGGAGGATCTTGAGTTCAAAGACAGCCTGGGCTATGAAAATTTGTGTCAAAAACTAATAAACAAATAGAAGGACACTAAAAGGGCACAGGAAGATTCTTTTCTACATCTGTTTTGTTGTTGTTGTTGTTGTTAAATACTAAAATCCATGAAAACCCTATGGGGGTCACTATGAGTCAGACTTGACTCAATGGCATCTAATAACAATAAGAAGATCCATAATGAGAATGGCTTTCCTTCCTTTTCCCTTAAGAGCTTGTCTTGTCTGAACAGAGTCCATTCATAAAAGTTGAGCTCCTATAAATTTGCTAATATCCTCAGTGAAAACAAATCAAAATTATTAAATTTGAAAATTATGATTTTTCTGTGTATTTCTAACCTCAAAGCCATTATGTCATTTGCTACAATGCAATTCTGGTAAAAATAAGAAGTTGATCATATCCATGCAATTTAAAGCCAAGAAGTGCTTCCTTGCTTCTCTTCCTTGACAGCCTTTCAAAGATAATTACAGCTCCACTCCTCAGACCCTGGTCCTTAGAGATAAAAGCTCACCAGAGACCCCTGAAAGCTCAAGGGATTTAGCAGCACCTGCTACAAAGTGTAGTCAAAGGCAAACTCAATGAGATTTGGCTGTTCAGTCCTGAGGATACTTTATGCGGCAGGATATTAGAAGGAGCCCAGGCTGGTGTTGACCCTTCCTGGTGGGCCTCAATGGGCACCTCACCCAGGCTGCATCAGGATAGGACCAGGTGTTCTCTGCCAAAAGGAAGCTCTCAACTGCCTGATATGAAAAGAGCAAACCATAATAATTCACAAAAGTTTGTGGATCTTGTGAAAATAAATGTTGTGCTTAAGGATGGCTTACAGTTAATTCAGGTGACCTCATGTCCATGAACATAGTTTAAAACAAGGGTAAGTTGTGCCTCCTGTGGCCAAAGAATCTTCTCATCAGAACTGTTACCAGGTTAAGATGTTTAGTTGGGTCTTGGGTCTTGAATGAGTTGAGAAACACTAGAAATTTGAAATGCAAATAATTATAAAAAAGCTACGATTTTTAGTTTCTGCAAGTCTAGAGATAAGCCAGATTTAGTTTTTTTTTTATTTAATTACTCAAACAGTTTTCAGGTATAAATAAAAACCATAATTATTTTTGCCTACTGCAGGCATTAAAGTGACCATTAATTGTATAACTCATTTCTTAATATTTTTACAAGAAACCTGAGATCTATAAAAGTTTAAATCATTGCCAAATATTTATAAAGTGAAATTTTCCAAGAAACTTCCATTTAAAAGATATTATGGAGCTGGGCACAGTGGCACACACATGCAATCCCAGCAACTCAGGAGGCAGAAGCAGAAGGATCACAAGTTCAAGTCTAGAGTCAGTCTGCATAATTTAGTGAGACCCTGTCTCAAAAAGTGAAAAATGGGCTGTGGGTACAACTCGGTGGTACTGCAATTGCAAAACATGCAAGTGCGAAGCCCTGGGTTCAACCCCTAGTACTGAAAAAAAAAAGATAGTATGAATTTTACAATCCTGGGGCGTCACCTTGTATTGTCTTGTTTGCTGTACTGGGGATGAAATCCAAGGCCTCAACACACTCCTTCCACTGAGCTATAGCCACATTCTTAAGGCTCTGATTTTGGGGGTGGGGGGGATCTTTTGTTTTTTCCCTGAATCTAAATAGATAGGTTACTGGTTTAATACTGAAGTTATAAAAGACAGGAGTTTCCACAGTCTATCTTTTCATCTATAAAAAGAGGATTTAATAACTGCTTATACTCAGTAATAAAAGCTGTCATTTTTGCTATTACTATAATTAATTGAGTCACCATTCTTGCTTATGTTTCTTGCAGTTTATGAACTTATATTTCTGCAGACATTATATTTTTACTTCTCAAACTCAAACCCACGTGAGATAGAATACTAATGAACACTTAAGGATTGCTCTAGTAGCTTCACATATAATGGTGGTATCTTCCTAATAACCCACAAAGGTCAGCATATAATTTTTGCTTTACCTAGGAGAAAACTAATTCCAGGAGATGAAGCCACCCACCCACTCAAAGTCACAAAGGCAGTTAAATGAAAACTCTGTGATGCACATCCAGATTCTATTTCATTGCAAAGGCCATGGTTTTTGGATCATTCCAAGTAGTTTTCTTTTTAATTACAATAGAATGCTATGAAGGATAGGGGCTTTTTTCCCCTCAAGAAAACCATACAACAGCTGAGCATGGTGGTATACCACTGTAATCCCAGCACTCAGGAAGGCTGAAGCAAAAGGACCTCAAGTTTGAGGCCAGCCTGGGCTGCATATCGAGACCTGGCCTCAAAAACCCTAAAAGAAAAACCATACAACTCACATTAAAGCAACTCAGGGTTTCCTAGTAGGGAAGAGCTGATTTAATTAATAAATTCAAATGCTTTATAAGCAGCATGTCATTTGTTTCTATGTAAACAGCACTCCTACAGGCCTTGTCAGTGCTGAAAACAATTTGTCCTTTAAGTATTTTAAACATTCCCTCTGCAATCTGGTTTGCACTATTAATTTTACACTATTAAGAACACGTTTACCAAGCAAAAGTAAGCCAGCCCAGCTTGGGCCTGTCAAAATAAATAATAAGTTTCAAATTAGAGGGATTTTTATTAGATTTTTATATATTTTAATGGATTTCAGAATTCACACCAGATAATTATCCAAAATCTCAAGTCAGTAAACACATGCTTTAAAAGGGAGACAGGACAATCTCAAGTTACATGATGTAACTCCACAAATACAAGGGGGAAAATGGGAATATAACCCATAATTGCATACAAGTTTTACCACATATTAATCAACAGGTTTTATAAATTATGTAAGTTGATGTAAGTATAACCAAAAATGATGTAGTAGTTGCACAATGGAAATAGCAAAAGCCTTTCTACTCTGTACCCCACTAATGTTTATTAATTTTAAAAAAGAAAAAGAAGAAAGAAAGCAGGCATTTATCAGCTTCCCTATCAGCTCGACATCCTTTGAGACATCATCCAGTGAGGTCTCTCGTCACCATGTGGTTATCAGTGGTCACTGATCTGAGCTAGCATCTGCACACAGAGGACATTCCATCATGGGTCTCCAGCAACTGAGAGAGTGAGAGAGCCCTGGGAGAGGACAGCCAGGTGGTGAAAGCATGACTGAGTGTGCACCAAGGGCATAACCCCTTTCCACACACATATACAGGTGGCACAGGAGCAGCAATCCTTGTTTTCCAAAGAGACTCCAGCCTGCCTCACAGTTGTTCCAGTTGTTTCAATTGAACCCTGATCTTGATTTAAACCAGTTATACCCCCTGGGTAGACTGGCTGTATAATTGTTGTTGTTGTTGTTGTTAAGTGCCATTGAGCAGGTATCTGACTCATAGAGACCCTACATACAACAGGAGAAACACTATTGTCAGTGCTTCTCTGCTGTTCATAGAGTTTTCAATGGTGGATTGATTTTTTGGGGGGAGTAGGTTGCTGGGTCTGTCTCCCAAGCCTCCAGCACTAGGTGGTCTCCCATCCAAGTACTAACCATGCCCAAACCTGCTTAGTTTCTGACCTGATGGGATCGGATGCCATAGGGCTACAGCTGCAGGCAGCTGTATGGTAGGGAGCCTTAATGACACGGAAGTCATTAAATGCATAATGACACTAGGTTAAAGAGTCCAGTGCCCTTCTGTCCACTCCGGAGATCAACAGCAGTCCTCCATGCTCCTTATTAGGAAAAACATGCGTTAAGTAAGTAAATCCATGAAAACACAAATCTATTGCATTCTAAAGTCTAGCTTTCATACCTTTACAAGAGGGCCTTTTTCTTCTGAAGATGTTTTCTTATCTTTCTGTTTACTGGTTCTTAAAAACAGAAACAAAAACCAAAGCAAAAAGCCTCTGTGAGTTCCCCTAGTTGACACCCTCTGCCTGCTGTAGAGGAAGTGTAAATAATTAATTGAGATTCCATTAAGGTCAACCAAAGTGTACATTAGTGACAGTGTGCATGCTCAGAGGAGGTGAGCCCCAAACTAATAACCAAGGATCGACACAGTGAAGTTGCCTTTGCATCCTGGGAATTCACACGTGTCCTGACATGTAGCTGACCAGTACAGACATAGGAAATAACAGGAAGGCAGAAGATAATGATCACAGGATCCTGCGAACAGCATGGTATGCAGAGCTGTTCCCAGAACTTCCTCTTCTTCCCTTGCACAGCTTGATTCACCATCTGATGTTTCTTCCAGAGCATTTGTGAGGGAATAGGAATTGCTGGTGGCCAGGCTCGATTAGAGCCCTGGTTAATTAAATCTCTCACAAGGGATTCTGTTTGGTTTAATGAAATGGGTGTGAGAGGGAATCAGAACCAGCATTAACTACTTATTAAATGTGCTTGTCCCGCTGACACCTCAAATTCAAAATCTCTAACACAGAGCTCATCCTCTTCTCCCAGGCCCCCTGCTGCAGCTGAGTTTGCCTCTCCCATGGCTCTCACCTGTGTCCCTTCTTTCACCCATGGCCGCCATCCTGGCCGAGGCCTTCAGAGTCTCTTCCCACACTCCTTGCCACTGGCCTCAGACTCACCTCTGAGGGCCTCCCTGTGCCTCACTTTCCTTTTACTTCATCCTGCTGTTGGCTGAATTATAGCCCCCAAACCGCTGGAACAGCTGTGGCCTCTTCCAGGAAGTGCCTGTGGGCCCCTCGCCACTCCATCCTCATTCCTTGTCCTATTAGAATGGCTGTCCACTGCTCAGCCCTTGAAGGGTTAGGACCCTTATTCCTCAGCCACATGCCACACAGCCCTCTGCTACTAGGAGCACCCCGCTCCAAACTCCCAGTTTCCAGCCTTGTGCCTCAGTTTCCTTGCTGCTCTGCCTTACTATTCTCGGTTCTCTTTCAGAGACCAGGATGCTGCGTGGAACTCTAAGGAAACTTTATTGTGTGTATTTCATGAGAAAGGTATTCTGCGTGCATATAACATCGTGCTTTGCACTTGCTAAGTAGTTAATAAATAGTGGTAGTGATAGTTATCATCATTCCCAAATCACTCAGAATAATCTTCATAATAATTCCTAGCAAATGTTAGCCTTCTCCCATCTCCAGCCACTTACCTGTAAGAGGCAGTCACAGCCTCATGCTTCCATATGTTTGGCTCCATTTGTGTGGAATGCTTGTCTTCCTACTCTTCAACTCACTGCCTCTTATTTATCCTTCTGGTCTCTTGTGAATTTCCCCTCCTTGGTTAAGTATTCCCTGGCCACCCTGAGGAGACCACCCCCTCACCCTATGTACCTTCACTTTGTCCCTTTTTTTTATGTGCTCAATGCTACGTGTAATCATCTGTTCATCTGCAGTAGTTTGTGTGTTAACATCTGCCTCTCACTGTAGTCTCAGGTCCATGAAGGCAGAGGCCATGATGTTTTATTCACCACTCTGGAGCCAGCTCCTGGCACAAGACCTGGCCCACTGTGGTCGCTCAAGAAATACTTGTTGAATTCACCATCTGCTCAACCCTTTACACATTTGCATTCAGCTGGTGAGAATGAGGACTGCAAAGATCTATCTGTGATGGAAAAAGTCAACAAAAACATCTGGGTATGCTGAGCATTGTGATTTTCACAAAACAGTTCTCCTTGTAAAACCTGTGCTTTGCAATTAATTTAGCAAAGAAGGAACAATATAAAGAGTAGAAAAAAAGAGGGACGGATCCAGCAGAGGGAAGCAAAAATTGCAGAAGGTGGGGTGGGGAAGAGAATCAACGTAGAGGGATAAAGAAGGAGAGGATAATCTCAGTGTAAGCAACACAACTTCATGAGTATATGGGAAAATAGGAGACTGTAACCCAAAGATGCATATGCGTTTTACTACATATTAGTCATAAGGCTCCATAAACCTTTTAAGCTGATAAAAGTGTAACCAAAAGTGATGTAATAGTTGCATAATGGAAAAACCCAATGCTGTATTACTCTGTTTCCCACCATCATTTACCAATGAAGGGAGAAAGAAAAGAACCTGTGCTTTTTCACTCCTGGAACATGCTCTTATCACTATTCCTGTATGTGGCTTGACAAGCTGTCCTTCCTATTTCCACTGAATACCGAGAGCATTCCACTGGAAAAAGGAAACTACACGTGCCCAAAGGCTGGGAGGGA
Source organism: Pedetes capensis (assembly GCA_007922755.1). Classification (NCBI taxonomy): domain Eukaryota; kingdom Metazoa; phylum Chordata; class Mammalia; order Rodentia; family Pedetidae; genus Pedetes; species Pedetes capensis. Next base: position 192,535 of record VMDO01000860.1, read on the forward strand.
TGCCTATCTAGTAGAGGGCCCTGGAAGGAAAGTCACTGGAGCCACTCTCAGAAGATGGGAAACTGTCCCTTAAGTATGGCTGCACAGATTCATCTCAACCTCAGGCTTGCTTATTTTAATTTCTACCAAACTCCTTTGCATAACAAGCACAATACAGTCATACACAAAATCCCCCAATTATCAGGTTTTCTTTCCCAGAAGGACTTGACTTGGAGAGTTAAAAAGCCTAAAGTTTGTGTCATTACAATTGTTCTGTACATTTCACACAGAGCAATCCTTTTGGGGTACGCTTTTGTCAAAGAAACATCCTGGGACCTCTCAGGAGCCACTTGCAGGGAGTCTCAGAGGCGTGAGTATGCTTCCTCCAGGCCACCTTGATGACTACTATGATACTTCCCATTTTATGAATTAGTTTTTAAAAGAAAATCAAAATTCCGCTCTCTTACATATTTGCATGCTTTATAGCAGTTGGAAAATATTGTGTTTAAAAACAATAGGACTCCCAATTACATTAACTGTAGGTCAACTTGATTGTAGGTGAAATTGATATAGGTCAAGCGTTGTTTTCTCCAGGAAGCCATCCTAGACAGGCAAAGTGTGCTTGATGCCTTTTTTGGTATATTTCACACCATCTATTAGCAATAGCTTGGAGATACAATAATCAACTGCTCATCTACTTATTGTTGTTGTTAGGTGTCATGGAGTCATGTCTGACTCACAGCGACCCTTTTAGGGTTTTCAGTGGCTAATTGTTTCGAATTTGTCTTGGAAGTGGATTGCTGTGTCCTTCTCCCATTTTTGTGATGCTGGAATCGAACTCAGGACCTCAGAGACTGCAGAGCAGTGCTCTAACAACTAAGCTAAATCCCAGCCCCACTCATCTACTTATAATCCTCTTAATTTTCCTCTGTTCTTGATGTCATTCTATCTACATGATCAAGACCTAATTAATATATCACTAAGCACCACATTGTGAAGCATATGGCTTGATATGAGATATTAGGTAGATTCAGGTGTGAATATTTACTCAGTTAACAAAAAAATGCTCTTACCTTTGTTCTGTGTAGTGTGTTCCTTGTTGAGCATGCTTTCAGGCAGTGAGCCAGAGATTCTCTTGGTGATAATAAATAGTGGCTCTTAGTTAAACTTAAATTAGTCAACTGAATCTGTGATCTAAAGAGACCTTTATAAAAAGTAGCCCACAGTGTTAACAGGCTACATTGATCATGAATTTAATTGGTGAGTTGACACACTTTTTCTGTTCCTGCGTATTGGGGCTTTAAAAAGGCATGCTCTGTAAATCCCCATTTAAAGTGAGCCAAGACAAAGTGAGCCCTGAACCACCCACCCAGTGACAACAGCCCTATCTAGCCTTTTTCTTTATGTCAAATAAAGATGACATCATTGAAGTCATTTTCTAAATTATCCAGCAGAGCAGGAACCATTTGCTTTGGGTAGATTCAAATACTTGGCTATTATCTTCTTTTCACTTTTTAAAACTTCACAAGATGGCATGCAGAGTCATAGGAAATATATTATCAAGTTCTTTGAAATGCATGCAGTAAACATGGCAAGATATCAATGTCATTGGTCAATGAAATAATAGTCTACAAACCAATGGAGACTGGTTTTGGTGTCTTGGTTTTTTTAATTTAATTATTGGACATTATCCAACCCTAATAAGGATCTTACTATTTAAAAAGGCTCTAGGAAGCCTAAGTGAGCAGTTTTTAAAAATGCTACTTTTAGCAGTAGTTTTGTTTTCATGAATGCAGCTCTCATAGGATATCTCAGAACTTTAAATCTTGACCATAGAAAGATTCATTCAGTGGCAAAGATGTACAATAGTGGTGTAATGAGAAAGTGATGGGAATTTTCGTCTTACACAGGGATGGTCTGTGAATGAAACTAGGCACATAGTATATAATAGGTGTTTGATTTGTAAATTACAAATAAAATTTATCCCTGTCCCAATTTTCCATTTATTTTCTTGTAAATTTCAAAATGAGTTGATTGATTCTTACCTTTATCTGTATATTAGAACACTCCGAAGAGCTTAAAAAATACTGATACCTGTGTCCCCTCCCATAACAACTGAGGCAGAATCAATTTTAAAAATCATTCCAGATGGTTTTCATGGACACCCAGGTTTAAGAATCACTAGTTACCAATCTCCAGCTACTTAAAGATTTACTACATTTCTTAGTATTTCCCTCCCTCCCTCCCTTTATTCTCTTTTCTTTCTTTCCTTCTTCCTTTCTTCCCTTTCTTTCCTTTCTTTATTTCCTTCCTTCCTTTTTCTTTTCTTTTCCCTCCCTCCCTCCCTTCCTTCCTTCCTTCTAGGGGTTGAACCCAGGGGTTCACACATGCTTGGCAGGCACTCTACCGCTGAGCTGCTCTCACAGCCCAATTTTTACTTTTTATTTTGAGAAAGGGTCTTGCTAAATTACCCAGGCTACCTCTGGCCTTGAACTTTTGATCTTCCTGCCTCATTCTCCCAAGTCGCTGGGATTAAAGGCATGTACCACTGCACCTGGTTTAGTATTTCTCTAGGAATAAAAGATACTTGGCATTCCTTATTTGGAAAGTAATTACAATCTACCTTTTTTCTTTTTTAAAAAAAAAAGTCTACCACTAGTTTAAATGTAAACTCTTAATATTGTATCTTTCTGCCCCCTTTTGCCTTTAAAGCTTACAAAATCAAGTGTGTTTATTTTAAAAAGCATGGTTAAAAATTGCAGATAAGAAATACTATCATTGAGAATTATGTGCTGTCTTAATATGGCCACTTTATTAGTATAATACTAGATTATAGTGGCTCTAAGTGTTTAATGATTCAGATGTGGGACTTTTTAAAAACCATTGTCCTCTTCTAAACTTTTTAGGTTTTTTTGATCAAGTATTTAAATAGTTTGGCTCAAGTACTTTGTTTACAATTAAAATGGCTAGCATTTAATAGAAGAAATGCTTATGGCTTACTTGATAAGAATGTCAGCATGACGGTATAGGCTTAAAAGAATACATGTTGTGAATATTTTATAATGTGGAATGATCAGTGAAATATCCAGGACTCTAGTAATTGTATTTCCTAAATAAATGTATGTTTATGAATTTTGTAACTTACAGTTTGTTGTTTCCTCTGCTAGAAGTCGGGTTTTATAATTTTTATTGTCCAAAATTCATTAGTAGTGTTTCTTTAAAGGTTATTAAAGTAATAACTAAATAATAAGGAAAAACTCATGCTTACTCATTAATTTTTAGGAACTTTCAAACTAATTTTTATTCAAACATAGTTTTTTAAAATACTAGCAAATAATATGCTTCTCCTTTTTGAGTTTGAGATAATATGCAAAATGGATGTAAAATGATACTTTTTCAATAGATGACATCATTTAGCAATTTGATTCTGATTATTAAATTTATTTAAAATAAACTTACATGTTACTCTCTTGAAAAAAAAATGCTACTTTTGTTGCTTGAGTTACACTCCAGACAGGAAGTCGAAATGAATTGATTCCAAATTGATTTTGTCAGGAGAGTAAAAACACTTAGAACAGAGGAAGCTGGTAGAGTATTAGGAAGAGAACATGTTTGGGCCAAAGGTGCACGTCTGTCTCCATAGAAGCCTCCATCCAGGCCCTTGAATATTGAAATGCTGCTCCCCTCCTCATCCCAATGTCAACATCAATCATTAATCAAACTGTCCATCAGTGGAACATTTTCTCTTTCTTTCTCCAAAATCTTCATTTATCAGAATTGGAACTAGGTAGCCAGCCAGGATTGGGCTAGAAGGGGTAGTTAGTGGTGGAAGAAATTAAGAGCCAGCCCTCAGGAGAGTGACTCTTACCCCAAAGCAGCTCCAGTTGTCTCACTACCATAGAGAGAAAACATATCCAGCTCAGGAAGCAGCCCAGAGGTAAGAGCAGGGTGTAGGTAGTCACCTGCCCTAAGGATAATGATAGAAACAAGCTTAAGTGACCCTGGGAAGCAGGGATAGAGTGGGTGTGAGCCTTGAGGCCAGACAGAGGGGTGGAGAGAGAGAGAAGTAAACACAAAGAAAACTCACAAACCTTCTCACAGAGTTTATATGTATTCGGAAGGGCGGAAAGGAACAGGGCTGTGTTATGATTTTCATGGGCTTTGGGCATGTTTGCCTTTGTGGGCCCCTTCTTCCATTAAAAACATATTAAAGGAAGAGAAAGAAATAGTTTCAAATCCTTTATTCTAAAATATATAATGAACTCCTACAACTCAATAGCAAAAACAAACAAAATACCCAAATAACTCAATTTAAAAAATAAGCAAAGGAATTGACTACATGATTCTCGAAAGAGATAGAAAAATGGCTAACACATATATGAAAAGATGCTCAACATCACTAGGCATCAAAGAAATGCAAATCAAAACTACATTGAGATACCCCTCACAGCTATTGGGATTGTTGTTATTGTTCTTGGGTGCCATCTACTTGGGTCTGACTCAAAGCAACCCTATGTACAACAGAACGAAACACTTTCCAATTCTGTGCTAGGCACATGATCCTTTTTATGTTTAAACCCATTGTTGCAGACACTGTGTCAGTCCATCTAGTTGAGGTTCTTCCTTTTTTTCATTGACCAGCCACTCTCCCAAACATGATGTCCTTCTCCAAGGATTGGTCCCTCCTGGCTACATGTCCAAAATACATAAGACACAGTCTAGCCATCCTTGTTTCCAAGGAGTGCTCTGGTTGTACTTCCTCTAGGACAGGTCTGTTGGATCTTTTGGCAATTCGTGGTATATTCAATATTTGTTTCCAGCACCATAATTGTAATAGCCACTATCAAAACACAAAAGATAAATTGTTGATGAGCTTCTAGAGAAATTGGGAACCTTGTGACTATTGGTTGGAATGTAAATTAGTCCAGCCACTATGGAAAACAGTATGGAAGTTCTTCAGAAACAAATCTCTGAAAATAGAACTATCAAATGATGGCTGGCATGTAATTCAGTAGTGGAGCACTTATTTAGTATGTACAAGGCCCTGGGTCCAATCCCTGGTGCTTGAAAAAAAAAAAGAAGAAAACAGTTTTACCAATTTTTTAAAATAACTGTCAATTTAATAAATTGTAATACAAGTTGTTGTTGTTGTTGTTGTTGTTGTTGTTGTTGTTGGGTGCTATTGAGTCAGGTCTGACTCATAGCAACCCTATGTATGACAGAATAAAACACTCCCTGACACTGCTATGGCCGGCATTATCAGTGCTTCTTTGCTACTCATAGGGTTTTCAATGACAGATTATTTTGGGAGTGGGCTGCTGGGTCCTTCTCCTTAGCCTGCAGCACCTGGCATTCCCAGGCAGTCTACCATCCAATGACTAACCAAGCTGACCCTGCTTAGCTTCCAACATCAGGCAGGATTGGATGCCAGGGTACTAATTATATATATATATATATATATATATATATATATATATATATATATATGTGTGTGTGTGTGTGTGTGTGTATATATATGTATATATATATATGTATATGTATATGTATATGTATATATGTGTATGTATACTAAAACAGACAAAATACTTTAAGAAAGGTTTAAATTAAAACATAAAGCAACTTGCACCTAAAAGAAATACCTGTACATTCTATACATACAGAAAAGAACTATCATTTGATCAAGCAATCTTCTGTGCATAAATCCAAAAGAATTGAAATCAAGATCTCAAATGGTATCTGCCCACCCATGTTCAGCACAATATTATTCACAGTAGCCATGGCATGGAAACAACTTACAGGTTCATCAACATTTGCATGAATAAAGAAAATATGGTGTATACATACAATGGACTATTATTCAGCCTTTAAAATATAGGAAATCTTGTCATATGTGACAACATGGATAAACCTTGAAGACATTACGCTGAGTGAAATAAGCCACACACAGAAGAATAAATATTGCATGTTGTTGTTGTTAGGTGCCATCGAGTCGATATCCAACTCATAGAGACCCTCATAGGGTTTTCAATGGCTGACTGTTTTGGGATTGCCTTGGGAGTGGATTGCCAAGCCCTTCTCCCATTTTTGCAGTGCTGGGAATTGAACTCGGGACCTCAGAGACTGCAGCGCAGCGCTGTACCAACTGAGCTAAATCCCAGCCCAAATATTGCATAATTACATTTATATGACATTCTAGAACAGTCAAATCCATAGGGACAGAAAATAGAATGGTGATTTACAGGGGCTGGAAAGAGGTAAATGTGAGAATGCTATTCAATGGGTATGAAGTTTCAGTTATACAAGATGAATGAGCTCTAGATCTGCTGTACGACATTTTGCCTATATTTAACAATGAGTTCTTACCACAATAATAATAAATTTTTAGAGATAGGCATGGTGGTATATGGCTATAAAATAAAATAAAATTTTTAAATATATTGAAATTATATTTTATGAATGCATTGAGATAAAGGTGAATAGAATCCAAGCAAGATTCATTATTGTATATTAGTTGTTCTTATAGTCATTCTTTTTTCTGATTCTAAATGAACTTAAATTAATTAAGGGAGAACTTAAACGTTCCTTATACTACATTTACATCCAGAGGAAATAAGAGTATTCCATAATGGGAAACTACAGGATGGGTAGTGGTTCAAATCTCACTTCTTTTGCCTACATATGACCTTCAGCAAGTTAACATATCTGAGTTTTGGACTTTTCATAAGTTGTATTATGAGAACTTAAATGAGGTAATATATACAAAATGCTTTGCCCACTGCCTATTTCAAAGCACTAAATAAACGGTGACTATTAATAGCACAGCAGTCTTGTGGCATATAAAAGACTTGAAATGGAGTCAAAAGAGGTGGCTTAGAGATCTGGGTTTTTTTTTTCCACAATAGCTGTGTGACCTTGAACCAAGCATTTAACCTTTCTGAGTCTTAATTTCATCATTTGTAATAATATCTGGCCCGACAACCTCACAGATTACTGAAAAGATCAAATGACGTAACAGATGTAGAAGCACATTTATTATAACTATAAGCATCACATAATACAAATTATTATCAAAGAAGTTGAGAAATTATGTAGAGGGAAGTACACAGTGCCTGGCACACAAGAGCTATCCAGTAGATCTTTACTGAATGAAGGAAGGAAGGAGTGGCTCCCAGAGCTCCCAACATTTGAAATACTAAAACCTGGGCTGGCCTACTTAATTGTGAAAAACTTTAAAGAGGCAGCCCAAGATAAAGATAACAAACATTTCATATGAGATGAAGATTACAACTAATAATTCATAACTTGGATTTTTACCAACACTTAGCTATCTTAGATTGCAGCCTTTTGAGCACATGACTTATATTTATGAATTCCCAACATTTCCTATCCCAGTGTTGATTCCTAATAAGCACTCATCAGGTACTTAAAATGGAATTTAACTTATCCAATAGCACTTGCTCTTGTAGCCAGTCTTACTATGTCTTCATACTGAATCTTTTTTTTTTTTTCCAGTTCTGGGTAACTGAACGTAGGGCACTCCACCACTGAGCTGTACCCCTTAGCCTTTTTTTATTTTTTATTTTCTGACAGGGTCTCAGTAAATTGTACAGGCTACCTCTGGCCTCAAACTCATGATCCTCCTGCCTCAGCCTCCAGAATTGCTGGGATTACAGGCATGTGCCACAGTACCTGGCTTGAAACATTCTTAATTCTGTTATTTCCCTGAAACTCTTCCTTTGCTATTTGTTCAGCAAGGTTTTCAAATTAAAAGTGGCTTAAAATACATATTATTTAAATGAGTAAATTAACCAATTGTCCATTATGCTTTTATTTTAAATTTATATTGCTAACCATATAGCCAGAAGAGGTTTGAGAAGATACACTTTGTGTTATAGGAGCCACAACAGAACAGTTTATTTTATATTACAGTAGATACAGTAGAATAGTTTAAACTCATTTGTTGTCGTTAGGTGCCATCGAGTGGAGTCCGACTCAGCAACTCATATGTACAGCAGATTGAAACACTTCCCGATTCTGTTTAAACTCATACAGTACCTAAAACAGATCAGGCTTTGGAATTCCACTCATGGTCCTTGCTAGTGTGAATGGTTCCATTATGCAAGTCCCTTGCCCCTTGGCAGAGAATCATGACCAGATCTAGGAGTTTCTCATTGATGAGGCTGCGCCTATGTTCTCTTTTCTCACCTTGGGAAGGTGGCCCTCAATGTTTAAGTATCGTGTGCTCAAATGGAAAGCGATCTCATGTGGGCTTGTCAACACCATACAGCCTGGGGAGTCATCGAATCTGTGGCCATTTGCCTGTTACAGTGGAGAGTGTCTTTGGGGAATTAATGTGTGGTGCATTTTATGAGAATTGCTGCTTTGGGCAGGGTCTAGGTATAAATTGGCATCTCAGCAATGCAGTTGTGATTATTATCTACTGAAGTTCTCAGCAGAAAGGGCACTGACCATCTTTCTCAGACAAATAGGTCTGTCAAAAAAGCCCCATTTGTCCCCGGCATTTCCCAGTCTGCCTCTACCTGGCTTACTTTAAATGATTTCCTTCAATTCCATCTTCTACACCAATTTCTCCTTTCCCCATCAGTCCTAATGTGGGACTGTGCATGCAGCAGAAGAGTCCCTGGATAGTAGTTTGTATGTTAATCAACTTTAGTTCTGGGGGGAAAAAATTAGAAGGACATCTTTAGATTTCACATATACGTTTAGGAGGTTTCTGTGACTCTAATCTCTGTCTTGAAAATAACTATCACTAGCAAATTGTCATGTGCATAATAGTTCATGATAGCAAGATGTTTTATATGCAGAGAACAGCTTTTCAAAACAGATGTTTACCTTTCCATGAAAGAAGAGCATAAAGCTAGAAACATGGGCTTCATCCTTTGCCTAACCTTATTTATCTATGAGGGTAAAACAATGCATCTACCAAGAACAAAAGTCATCCTAGCACAAAATCATCTAAAATATCCTGAGAGGTTAGCTTATCTGTCTAGCCAGTGTTTTTATTTCTCAATGGGGTTGGTGGGTAGCTCTGTCCTGAGTCTGTTTGAAGGGTGATGTATCTTCCAAATAAAATAGTGCCTGTATGTTCCTCATGGAATTCGTGGTGTCTCTCTGTGCCTGGCACATAGGAGGAGCTCAATAAATGTTTATGGGCTGAGTGGCTTACATAGGCTCAGCTGTGCGCACTGAAGCAATAGCCACACTTGACTCAACACAAAGCCAGTTTCTCTTCTCTGAGTCCCCAGACACTGCCACATCCACCATGGCATAGCTGAGAGTCTCGGTGGTGGCTTTTTGTCTTCAAGACCCTCACTCATTAAATTCTAAAGTAGAAAGGAAGCCAGAATGACGCCCCTTCAGTGAAGTCATTTCCTCCTGCTCTGCAGAGAGGGGGCCCGTGCCATGCAGGTTAAGCCTGCTACATTTATTTGGGAACTGCAAGGCAGTATACAAATACAAGGAACGGCCAGCCCCTGCTTTATTAGGCAAGGATAATAGAAAGGATGGACTGGATTTAGCTCAGTTGGTAGAGCACCACTCTGCAGTCTCTGAGGTCCCGGGTTCAATTCCCAGCACTGCAAAAATGGGAGAAGGACATGGCAGTCCCCTCCCAAGGGAATCCTGAAACAATCAACCAATGAAAACCCTATGAAAGTCATTATGAGTTGGACATGACTTCACAGCACCTAAGGAACAACAATAGAAAGGATATAGTGTGCTGGGCGCAGTGGCGCACGCCTGTAATCCCAGTGGCTCGGGAGGCGGAGGCAGGAGGATTGCAAGTTCGAGACCAGAGGCAGTCTGCATAATTTAGCGAGACCGTATCTCAAAAAAGTAAAAAGAAAAAAAATGGGCTGGGGGTGCAGCTCAGTGTTTCAGCACTTGCTGAGCCTGCAAGCGCAAGGCCCTGGGTTCAACCCTCAGTACCACACACACACACACACACACACACACACACACACAAAAAGGATGTAGTCCTACAGTCAACCTGACTTGGAAACCTAACTCTGACATATGCCATACAGTCCTTGATTTCTAAAAACAACAAATACTTACCCCTAAGTTTTCACTTTTGTGTAGTTGGAACAATAAAAACAGTGTCTCTGTCCTACTTCTATGATCTTAGGTGAGATAATATACATAAAAATGTCCAGTGCATAGTCACTTCTCAACATATGTTACTTGTTATCCACAGTGCCTGTGACAGGGTCAAACTGACCAACAGGTGACAAAGAACCTATGACTGTAGGTGAGAAGAGAACGGCAGGACAGCAGGCACACCCTGCCCTTCTGTATTTGGGGGCAGCAATGGGGAGGGAGATAAAGATATGGACCCATAGTCCTACACAGTGGCATAAGGATGTCCTCTGACAAGCGTTTTTCTATTGAGAACAAAGGGAAATTGGCATCTTCTACTATGAGTCACCTGCAGTATATCTGGAATTGGACGGCTTGCAGCTGGCAACAGCATCCGCAATGTGATTGCCCATCTACCTTTACATGAGCTGGAAGCTCTCCTCCTACCTACAGATGTCAGCTTCCTCTCTACCTAGAACTACCTGAAACTCCTGTGGCTCATAGCAGATCGTCTGTTGCTTAAAACTTTGACGGACTTGGCATTTCATGAAATATACACAGTGTAGACTTTTTCTTATTTCTCAAAGAAATATCAAGAGGCAAGTGTGGACTTGCATATTGCTGCACATTCAAATCTTTAATTTAAAGTGAATTAGAGTTATTTTCTCTTTTGTCAGTTGGAGACTGTTTCTTTTCCTGTCACTTTCTTTTTTATTGGAGTGGGATATAAGTCTAATATATCTATATCTATATAGATATAGATATATCTTTACCATCACCCAAAATTATCTAAGAATCTTCAGTAATGTGGCTTTGCTCTAGGGGCTAGTCAGAATTAGTTGGAGACATTTCAAATTTTTTGAAGATGTCTTAAAATGAGGGCCTTAGGCTCCATTTTCTTCCAGCTGTGATAAACAGCCACGTGCCAAAGCCTCTCACATGGACTTTGAGAGCAGTGTTGTTGTTGTTGTTCTTGTTGTTGTTGTTATTAGATGCTATCGAGTCAAGTTATAGTGACCCTCATAGGGTTTTCAATGGCTAATTGTCTTGGGATTGCCTTAAGAGTGGATCCCCATGTCCTTCTCCCATTTTTGCAGTGCTGGGGATTGAACCCCTGTCGTCAGAGAGTGCAGGGCAGCACTCTACCAGCTGAGCTAAACCCCAGCTTTGAGAGCAGTCCTGAACGTAATTTGCCAGCAGGAGCATCCTGGCTGTCTGAGAGTCTGGCTTGTACCTAGGTCTGTGTCTAGGGCCCTCTCCCTGGGGCTGCTGGCTTGGGAGTGCACAGCAACCCTTGTCCTGCAATAGCGTACCAGCTCACACGGCCAAGTGCACACAATCACCCCAGCGAGACAGTTGTGACAAGTAGAGCAGCCAGAGAACCAGCTGAGCAGATGAACTGTTTATATTGTAGGTGAGGCCCTTGCTCAGCTGCTGGAAACAAACATCTGTTGTAGTCTGGTGGGGCCAAAGGTTCTCATCACCTCCGTGTCAGAAACAGGAAGGGGCTGGCCTGACTGTGGCACCATCTGTGAGTCAGGGACTCCAGAAAAATGGCCTGACACTCAAGGGCTTAATTTCACTCCATCCAGTGTGCACCAAGGAAAACCTTGGAACAGACTAGGAGCAGCCTTGCTCTCTCTCTCACCTACCTAACCTGCCACAGCCTCAAAGGAAATGCACAGCTGGTAAGTTGCCATTTTCAGGAGGCCACTGAACTTCTTTCAGCTGCCAGCCTCTTATCTCACTTATCTTGTCCAGCCTTTAGCAGCTGCTGCTTTGGAAGCCCTGAGAATACTTGTCAAAAAAACTGAAGTACCAGGGCCACTGTTCTGAGCACAGTGACTGCTGGAGATGACATCATCTCTCACAAAGGAACACAAGTGAAACCTCCTCCTGGGCCCTGGCAGCTGAAGTTCCCCACAACGGGGTTCATGGGATGGAATACTGGCCTGGGCAAGGAGAGGAACCAAACACTCTCAGAATAAGGAAAGGGAAACCGTGTCTTCTTCCCCAACTCCTTTCTCTTATCCTTAGATACCCCTTGCTCCTCCAGGTATAGTCTGTGGACCACCAGCCTCAGCACTGCCTAGGAGTTATCAGTAGCCTCTTGACTGTCCACTCCCACAGTATCCAGATCTGTATTTTAACAAGATCACCAGGTGATTTGGTAGCCTGTTCAAGTATAAGAAGCCCATATCCTAGTCTTATGGTAATGGCCAGATGTCTGACTATTTCATATTAGCACCAAGTGGAAGGAAATCACTGCTTATTGTAAAACAGATAGGAATCAAGGCTCTCAAGCATCTGGAGACAGGATAGCACTATATGATAGTCATTAATATTAGCATTACCCAGAGTCTGGCTACCTTTGCCTGCCTTTGGACGAAAAAACTGTGTACACAGGCTACTTATTGGTAACAGCAATCAGGCAAGGGAGGAGTGCTTGCTCTACCTACCTATAGGACCCTCGGAGCAGGGAGACCCTGGCCCTGACCACCACCTTCTGCTGCAGCCAGAAAATTGCCAGCGAAAACTACTTGGAACTTCCCTGTCACTCTCAGGCCATTAAATTTTTACAAGATGAAAAGTACTTTTTCCAAAAATAAAACCCAGGGTTATCATTTCAGTAGGCTGGGGAAATGTACAGGTCCTTTTTATAACTGTGAATAAGAGCAGTTCTGTAACGATTCTAAATTTCTTGTTCTGATTCTACAATCTTCTCTCCTTAGCAGGGGGAAAAAAACATAGTAAAGCGATGAATGTTATTTAGAGCCTCAGTGCACACCTGTGCCCAACAAAGCAGTCATCCAATTTGGAGGCACCAGCACCAGTTCTGCCTCCACAGCGGGACAATTTCTCAGAAGAAACAGTGCAGGGTCATGACTCATGGGTTGCCTTTCCATGTCTGGCCCTCAGTGTCCCCTCATGGAAAAAGCCGTTATATGGGAACTGAGTAACTGAAACCCTGGGGACTCCTCACAGAAGGAAAAAGAGTGAAAGCAAGGGAGGGTGACTGTACAGAAAAGGGGGTGTGTGGCCCGAGGTCAGGGCTCATCTCTAGGTGATTGCCACTGCTCCTTCCAGCCCGTTCAGTACTCCTGCTTGGGTTTCACAGATGCTGACTCATGAGGGTGGGGTGTGTGTATGTGTGTGTGTGTGTGTGTTCATTACTGCTCTCCACTAGAAGTTCCTCAGCAACTGTGCCAGTACTGAGACCTGTCATGGGACCCCAGCACTCAATGCTTTCTCTGTGGATCCCAAGCACGATGACAGTTTGCCAGCAGAAATCCTCAAGAATAGGCTTGCTTCTTGTTGTTTTGCCCTACACAGTATTTTAAGAAATATTCAAATTACTTGAAACATTTCAAAATCAGGAAATTTAACATCTTTTTAAAAAATCCAGATTTCTGGCTTGCTTGAGCTGGAAAATCTGATGACACCTTCATTTCCATGTGACAACAATCAGCTAAAATTGTAGCTGCTTCCCTCTCTAGAGTTCGTCTTCAGTTCCTCACTGTCCCCTCTGCTCCCCAAGGTCTTGCATCTGCCCGCTCTACACTCCTGATAATTTACTCACCTCTCCCAGATTTATGTTGTCAGCCTCTTTTTACAATCTGAGGTGAAGATGGGTTCCAACCAGGACTCATCTGTGGGAGCCCAGATGATGGAGAACAGGGGAACATTCACTTCACTTGTTTTACAACCCACTAAGGTGCTTCTTTACCTCAGAACATCAGGTAAAAACTAGAAGGAATGAACTAGGAAGAAAGTAAGACCACTGTGTGGCTAAATCACCCATTGGTTGTTTAAAGGGAGGCCAGTGGCAGCAAGCATGTACTTGGGGTGCACCCAGCAGTGTCTGCATAGGCTTGCACCTTGTCTCTCCATCTCTGAGTTTCTCTATAGCTCCAGCTGCTCCTCAGGAACCTGTGCCTTTCAAGCCCCTGACCTGGCTGCAAGGCTGCTCTCCATCTCTGGATTTGTTCACTGTCACTCATCGCCACATTTCACCTTCATTGTATAAAAACAACTCATGTGCTTCTGTTCCTTTGTTTCCATTTCTATTATGAACTATTTCAGGTCTGTAGAAAAGAACTGAGAACAGCATAAGCCATCCATCTCCCAACTTTATTGAAACCCCACATTTTGCCATACTTCCCCGAGATTATTTTCTCTTGAGGAATGAAATAGTACCCCTCCCTATCTCATTCACTTCTCTATCTTTTCAGAGGTTACCAGCAGCCTAAATTATCTTTCTTTCACATCATTTTCAATACATTTTTTAGGTTTAGCCATTTGACAGGTTCATTTTAAGGGTTATGCCATTGCAAACTACATCATGATTGATTTTAATACTTATATTTCTCAGTGGGCATATAGATCATGTCGGATAATTTTGCCATTTCCAACAACACTGCAATGAATTTTCTGATATCTGTATCCCTACGCATGTGCACAAGTCTCTTTATTCACCTACAGGTGGAATTGTGAGTCACAAGGCAGCACTTTTCTACCTTTATTTTATTGCCAATTCTCTTCTAAAATAATATCATAGCTAAAGCTTTCTTAGGAGCAATATACGACAGCTTCCACTCCTCTTCATCTTTCCCAGTACTTGGTATTTCTCTTTCTCCTCCTCCTCTCCCCCTCCTCCTCACCTCCTCCCCCTACTCCTTCTCCTCCTTTTCCCCCTTCTGTATTGGGCTCCTGAACCCAGGGCCTCACGCATATTTTGCAAGCACTCAACTACTGAGCTGCACTCTCAGGCTCTTTTTAATTTTTTTAAATTGAGGCAGCGTCTCACTAAGTTGCACAGGCTGTGTCTGGCCTCAAACCTGCAATCTTCCAGCCTCTGCCTCCCAAGTTACTAGGATTACAGGCATGCGCCACCACATGCCTTGTCAAGGCTTTTAATTTGAACCAATATGAGGAGAAACAACAGCTCAACATTGTTTAAATTTTCACTTTTTGATTACTGGTTAGGTTTAAACATCTTTTCACATTTATGGACCATAGGGATTTCCAATACCATGGATCACCTTACTTTGCTTTTTATTTCCCTATTGGGTTGCCCTCTTTGTATGCATACTTGTTGATTTTAATAATAATCACTTGAAGTTTGTGTATATTACAAATGTATTCTCTCAGCATGTAAATGTGTTTATGAGGTGTCTTGTTTTACAGAAATTTTGAATCTTAATGTGGTCCAGTTTGTTAATATTTTCCTTCATGGCTTATAATCTATACATCTTGTTTAAGGAAAATTGCCCAACAGACTATACCAAATGCTGACAAGGATGCAGAGGGAGAGCAGAACATTTATACATTGTTGGTGGGAATGTAAATCAGTCCAACTACTATGAAAATCAGTTTGGAGGTTCCTCAAAAAACTAAAAATAGGCTGAGGATGTAGCTCATTGGTAGAGTGTTTGCCTAGCATGCACAAGGCCCTGGGTTTGATCCTCTGCACCTCAAAAAGAATGAAAGAAAAAAATAGAGCTACCATATGATCTTGCTGTATCACTCTTAGGTATATACCCAAAAGAATCAAAGTCAACTTACAATAGAGGTAACTGAACACCCATGTTTATCATGGCACTATTATTAATAGCCAGGTTATTGAAGCAGCCTAGGTGCCTATCAATAGATGAATGGATAAAGAAAATGTGGTTTATACACACAATGGAGTTTTATTCTGCCATAAAGAAGATTAAAATTATGTCATTTTCAGGAAAATGGATGGAACTGGAGATCACCATGTTAATCAAAATAAGTGAGACTCAGGAAGATAAATATTGCATGTTTTCTCCCATAGGTGGAATCTAGATTTTTAAAAAAAGAAAAAGACATAAAGTACAGGGGGGACTTTTGAGGGGAGGGGAGACTAGAGCAGGGGAGCAAGAGAGGATGATTGTAGAGATGAGGCCATGCTATGATCTAAGTTGCTGCAGATTGTGTAAACTAATAGCTTTCAGGCTGTGTCTTGCCCTAAGTAAATCCATTTCACAAAATAGTAGTCTGTTCCATTTTGAGTATAAATGCTGAGGCAAGATGACTCTACATCTTGTTTGTGCATGTAAGTAATCACCACCTGTCCAGTATAAACCATAAGGAACAAACTGATAATAACTTATTCATGTGAATAAAGCATCATCACCTATGAACTTATCGAGCCAAGTCAGGAATATATGGACACGTGGAGGGGTCAAAAATATATCAAAAGAGCCAGGCCCTGAACTTATCAAACACTCCAGACCAATAGCTCTGCAACCCCCTCGCCTGGAGGGATGGCATCCACGAAACTGTCATCAGACCACCCAGGGCACACATCTGGGATGGACAGATGACAAAATCTTGTGCCCCTCCCTGGGTCTTCAGCTCAACCTGATCCTCTTGCTTGATAGACTCACCTTGCCCTCTGGCCCTGCTCCTTTCCTAGACCTGTAGCTAGCTCTACCTCTCATCTCAAACTGTCACTGGTGTTTTGAGTAGAAGCTCCAGTTCCTGGAATTAGGCTCAGCCATTGTCCCCAATATGCCAATTAAAGAGACAAGTAATGATGAGAAGCAAAGAAAGGAAACTTAATGAATGTGCACATTGAGAAGAGGAACAGGTAAAGGAGTCCTGCGACCCCCATGTTCATCTTCTGGGAACTTACATGAGCTTTAGGTTTAAGTAGAGGAAGATTGGGGGCAGGGGCCAGGGATATACATCATTAAGCAGTCTCGCTAGGCGTGGAATCAGGGTGATCTCAGAAAGCTGTGATTTCTGTCAGCTGTAGTCACTAGAATGGTTATTTGGCATTTTAAGTCAAAGAGATGTTTATGGATTAAAGTTTCCCAAATACAAAGTGGCTGCAGGTTTAGGACAAGAGCTGGAACCCTTCAGATGACACTTAGGGGCCTGCAACAGGACACCTGTGGGTCCAAGCAAGGAGTCAATGCTTTCCAATAAAGGCAGTTTATAGCAGTGTTACAAAACCAGCCCTGCCATTCCATGGCTCTTCACCTTGAGACCAGCTCTGCTCCCCTAACAGCTCTGTAACTGGGTTCATTAATATCTAATCTAAGCACCTGCAGGGGCTCTCTTTGCTTCTCTAACAGCTCCCTGCGCTTGCCTTCAGTAAGCCTCTTTGAACCCTGTACCCTCTTTAACCCTTTAGTTGCTATCTATAACCTATATAGGTATATCTCTCTATCTATCTAGATATAGATATTTATCTATAGATAACTGTTATCAATTTTATCTATACCAGAAATCAGAAATATTTGATAAATTAATGCCAACAACACTGACATAGCTTGTGAATTTATTGGAGCTCAATAAAGTCAGCCATTGTGGAAAGACAAACATGTTCATCTGTTTCTGACAGAGTGCACTCACAAGGAGATATAATCAAAATACATTGTATGCATGTATGAAGATGTCATAATGAAACCTATTATTTTATACAATTATCTTAATATATGCTAACAAAAAATTGGAAGTAGATTTCAACTTTTTCTCAAAAGTTTAAAGAAATATTTCCCTATCTTAAACTTGTAAATACATTTTCTTATGTTATTTTTGTAAAACATTTCAAGTTTTACCTCGCATTTTTAAATCATTGATCCCTCTGAAATTTACATATGTGGGGAGAAAGAGGTCTACTAATTTTCCACCTCACTTAAGACTTTATATTTTCCACACTGGTCTGCAATATTACTTCTATCACACGTTTTTTCCATACATATTTAGGCTATTTCTGGGATGCCTGTTCTGTATCATTGTTCCTTTTTAATGTCCCCCACACCAATTTCACATGCCTTAGTTACTAAGTCTTCATAATAATGACAAGTACCATTATCTTTTGTATTTCATTATTTTAGCTCTTCTTAACCTTTGCTCTTCTGAATAACTTCTAAATTCAGCTTGCTATGTATCTTGAAAATCTCTATTTGGATTTTAATTGGAAACATATTGTTATAGATTGATTTGTAATTTTGTTTTAAAGAGATATCTTCTATCTAGTTAAGGAAGTTCTTTCTGTCTATAGTTAGGTAAGAATTCTTAATCATGAATGAGTGATGAAATTTTATCAAATACTTCTGTGTCTATTGTGTGGTCATAAGGTTTACGATGTAATCACCTGTAATCTGTTTAAATTCATTAATAAGAATTTAAAATATTAAACTATGCTTGCAACCCATGAATTCCATGGGAATACACATTGCTGAATTAATTTACTATTTATAAATTAAAATTTTCATGTATATTCATTGTTGTTATTAGGTGCTATCCATTCAGGTCCAATTCATAGCAACCCTAATAGGTTTTTCAATGGCTGATTGTTTTAGGAGTGGACTGCCACTCCACATGTCCTTCTCCCATTTTTGTGTTGCTGGGGATCAAACCCCAGTCCTCACAGAGTATAGAGTAGTGCTCTATCAACTGAGCTAAACCCCAACCTCATACACGAAACAGTATTGTTAGTGCTTCTCTGCTATTCATCGAGTTTTCAGTGTCTGATTGTTTTGGGGAGTGGGTTGCTGGGTCCTTCCCCCAAGCCTACAGCACCTGGTGTTCCCAAGCGGTCTCCCATCTAAGTATTAACCAGGTCCAACCCTGCTTAGCTTCTGAGATCTGACAGGATCAGATGCCACAGTGGTATGGCAGCAGGCTTATATTCATTAGTGAGATTAATCTGTAGTTTTCTTATGTTTTCCTATTTACTTTTAGTTATCAGCCAAAAGAATTAGGTAGCTTTCTCTTTTTGTATTCTCTAAAATAATTTATATAATAGAAGGATTACTTATTTCTTGAAGGTTTGTTGAGTACTATTTTTAATGGTTTTTGCTACACTTAGACTCTTACCTTCTTCTTGAGGCTTGTGTTAATTCATTGTTTTCTAGGACATTATCCATTTCATCTTAGTCTTCAACATTACTGGCATAAAGACATACATCATAATGTATTATAGCTTTTAAAATTTTCTACAGTATTGGTGGGCTGAGGTTTAGCTCAGTTGGTAGAGTGCCGTGCTACACTCTCTGAGGACCAGCGCTCAATCCCTAGCACCATGAAAAGGGAGAAGGGCATGGCAACCCACTCCTGAAGCAATCCCAAAATAATCAGCTATTGAAAACCCTATGAGGGTCACTATGAGTAGGATATGACACAACAGCACCTAACAACAACAACTCAGTATTGGTAGTTATATCCCCTTTTATTTTCTATAGTTTTTCTTTTTTTTTTTTTTCTTTTATTTTCTTTTTCTTCCCTCTCCCCTCCATACTGAGGGCTGGAACCCAGAGCCTGTACATACTTTGCAAGCGCTGTACCACTGAGCTGCACCATGAGCCCTCCATTTTTCTTTTTCTTTTATCTTGAGAGAGGGTCTTGCTAAATTATGCAGGCAGCCTCTGGCCTGGAACTGCCTCCAAAGTCGCTGGGATTACAGGCATGCTCCACTGTGCCTAGCTATAGTTTTTCTCTTACTCCTACTTCTCGATCTCCCCTGCTCTTTTCATTTTTTCGTTTATGTATATCACCAAAGATAATCTTTGAATAGTAATTTCTCCTGCTACAATTTGAAACTGTAATCGATTTCTGCGATGTATACAAGGCTATTTCTCAATACCCATGATTTTAGGTAGAATGTACTGCCAGAAAGACTGGCTCCTGGTACTTTAATATCCTGTTTTCCATGCTGTTTTTCTCAGAGGAGTTTTTTGTTTGTTTTGTTTGTCACAGTGCTAAGGATTGAAACCAAGGTCTGGTGCATGCCATGCCCTCACTCCACCACTCCAACTCCATAGTATTTTTCTAAGTCTGACTGAGGCATGAATGTTACAACTCTGAGGAACAATCAATTTCCATTCTCACATTCTAAGACTTTGAAACTAACTTCTGTAAACAAAAACTTCAGTCTTCCTTGCCTTCAATCTCACAAATTTTATTTCTATCGGGCATCATTTTAATTGCTGAATTGTATCTATTTAAAGATGATATTTACATCAAACTCACTAAAAGAAAAACGTATTCCTTTATAGATATTCTTCCATGCCCTTTCTTCTGTGCTCACCTTCTCCAAGAAAGGCCATGAGGTTCTTCCCTGACCCTTTCACCTGGACACCCACAACCCCACCTACCTTCCATTTGCCCAGCAGGGCATTGTCACCTTGGATAGGCTGTGGTCTTGTTTTTCCAAAGTCTTGACACTTTTCCATTGCTTCTGTCTTAGTCTTGTTCTGTTTCCCAGATGCCATAAAGAAAATCAAACCAAACAAAAAGAGGGTAAAAAAGAACCACAGCATTCCTATAATAGTCTTCTGGTTTGGGCCAAAAGTTATGCTTCATAAGGTCTCCCCTTAGCTAGGCATGGTGGTGCATGCCTGTAACCCCAGCACTAGGGAGGGTGAGCCAGGAGAATCAATTCAAGTTCAAGGCCAACCTGGTCTACACAGGGAGGCCCTACATCAAAAACAAACAAAACAATAACTTCTTTCCCTCCTTAACACTCTGTCCCTACTAAGGGGCTGAGCAGCAAGCACCTTTCTATCCGGGAAGTATCAATCCTTGCCACTCATTTTTATCTAGTCAGAAAGAGGTATTTTTTCCCAAAGCAGGTTCCTTAAGAATGGGACAGAACTTCCTGCATGCACGTGTGCATTTGGCTTGTCCCACAGAGTCCAGCAATGGCCTTAGCAGTGGCAGGGTGATTTCCCCTGACACTGGCCTGGCAGTGACAGTCACAGACAGCGTAGAAAGTTTCAAGTAGGTCAGACTCTTTGAGCCAAACAAACTCGCAATGACTTAAACAGATCATCAGCTACTTTCATCACAGTGGCAGCTGGCACATTGTGAACATTCAGTAAATATTAGTCAATAGCTCTCCAGTGGCACTGGAGAGAAACAAAAAGCATAATCTGATGGCTTAACCAAAGTCTCACTAAACAGTCATGGGGCCCTCATCTTCAAGGGATGGCACATGTCCCCCAGTAAGTGTGACTCATGCCAGGAGAATTATCCCAATGCCAAAAGCCTTGGCTTCCACATGCCATACTCTCCAGGGCAAAGGACAGGATCTGGCTGTGCTTGAGCTAGTATTAGTGAAAGAGGATCATTAGGGATTCCCTAAGCCAGCTTGGTAAGAATTTTCTATAACTGTTTTCTGAGCCATCAAGCAAGGAAGCTGAGTTAAATAGATCCTGACTGTGGAGCTTGAAATGAAGCCATAGCCATAGCAAATGCCTCATTCCACCCTAGAATGGCTTATCTGTCTGATACAAATGCAATCCAAAATTGCATCTTGCACACTTTTCTGTATCTCAAAGCTGGTCATGTTGGCAATGGATCTTGACTACTTAGTGAACAACCTTCCAAAAACTAAAATAGGATGGGAAATATTATTTAAAAACAGAGAGTGAGGGAACTTGGCCAAAACACGCACTAAGTTTAGTCTACTGATTGCATAGGTAAAGGCAAGACATGGTTACTGATTTTCTTGCCTGGCCCAGTTTCCAACAATCACAGAAAGAGCTTGTCAGAAGATAGGCCTAGTCACTACCCAGGAACAGGAAGAGAGCTTCTGGTCGAGAGCCACCATCTGAACTGGCTCAGAGGGTTCATCCTGGCCCCTTGCACACAGAGGGAGCTGCAGTCTCCTCTAAGACTTCCTTCCAAAGCATACTTGCTCCCAGTGATATTTCCAGGCTCTACTCTCCTAAGTGTTTTACTTCTCTGATCTAACTAGTTATCTCTCTTTTCTTTTTATTCTTCTCTGTTCCATGTTGCCCAAACGCAGGACCCAACCCACTCCTGCCCCAACTGCCCTCACTGTTCAAATCTAGCTATGAACTCCAAACTGAGGCCAGAGCCCTGGACTTCTGCCCTGCCCAGAAGGGAAGCTTGGATGTGAACAGGCCTGAGGTAGAGAAGATGCCCTCACAATCCTCATGGACCTGTTTCCTGGCTCCCCAAAGTGAGCTCTGTGAAGGTTACACGCACTAGACCCAGGCTGCCCTATGCCAGGGTCTTGTCCCCCTGAGAGGTTAAGCTCCTTAGGGAAGAGCCTTAACACTTTAATCAAGTATTTACACATAGTGGTCTCCTGATAAAGATGTCTTGATTGATTTCCAGTCAGTTAATTTTCTAATCTACCAATGATCACAGTCGTGATTATAAAAGGGCATTTTTTTAGCAGCTATGAAAACTTTGCTCTTGATACATAAGGGTCTCAGAGAACCAAGGCTAAAGTACATTTCTTAAGCCTTTAAGTCAAGCTGACTATTCTTTTTGACATTGGTATACATTTTAAAATAAGAACACATTCCATACACGTAAAGGTAAATTATACCTAGCATCTTGCCCTCACTAAATCCTCAGACTTGAAAAACAACAAAATTAAGCTCCTTGTTCCTTGGTAGTAGAGGCTTATATTATGATTCCCCAGTAAGACTTTGGAACATAAACTGCTGCTGCCTCTCAGCAAGAGGAGCATAAGCCAGTCTTTGTTCTTCATAATTATTTTATTTAGAAGGCATAGAAGAGACATATAGAAAAATAACAGTATAAAGAGTACAGGAAGAACTCATTTCTTGGAGCGAATTTTAAGTGAATTAGAATTTTTTTTTTTTTTTTTTTTTTTTTTTTTTGCCATCTGCTGCTGTCACTGCTCTTATGAAATTTGGGATTCACAAATGGCAGTTTGTATAACACTAACTCTAAGACTCAGAAAATCTACTGCAGGATCTGTAACCTGAGGGAAATGTTCTGGATTACTTCTGGAAGCTCCTCGGCACAATACAGAGCTGACTTCTGTAGGGCTTTCCCAGCATCTGATAGGCGCCACCACATGCTTCTCTGGGGAGAGGGAGGAGGAGAGCCACTTACGTTGCATATGTGAAAAACCCTTCACAATACATCACCATTACTTCTCCCAGCCTCACTATGTGTGGAAATCCTTACACATCCTGCAAAGACACACTCCTTGAGGCTAAATAACTTAGGACCCCAGGACACCATGAAATAAGATAGAAATTTAAATGAAAGTTACATTTTCACATAACCTCACACAATGAGGAAAACAAACATTTCCTTAATCAAAAAGAGGAAACAAATAACAGGAACGATAAACAAAATGGAGTGATAAATGCGAAATTCTCAGTACTCAAACAAACTCCAGTACTTTTTAGCCTTTATTTCTTGGAAAGGGGAAGGAGAAAGGATAGAGAGCATATTCTGTAGTTATCTGTCAAAGGGTGAGGTTCAGATGCTACAATTCTAGTACATTATCTGTAACAAAGTGACCACAGATGATCCAACTACCTACATATAAATCTCTAAAAATTATTTAATTCATTCTCCCAACTGAACCAGACACCCAAACTACAAAAAGGCCAGAGCGAAGAGGGAGTTTGAGTCTAGTGGGGAGGCAGCCACAACAGGCCATGCCCATGCCTTAATGGAGGGCGAGTAGAGTGAGAGGGGCAGAGATGGAAGGCTACTGCTTGGCAGACATATGAGTAGGTCGGAGCCCACCAATCCAGCATGCTTCATACTGTGAAGCTTGAGTCCCTTCCTCAGTCCTCTCATGCTGCCCTAAAAATCACCTGCCTCACCCATTCCCACCAGTCACCACAAGGTTCAACAGCACCAACCAAATGGAAGAAAAAGAGAATATGTACAAACCCTGAACACTTATTCTTTACAGAAAGCATTATTTTATTTAATCCTTACCACAACTCCATTTTCCAGACCAGAACACAGAACCTCAGAGAAGTCAGATAATACTAATATCAGATAGTGAGAAGTGAAGGAGCCGTTACATTTCATTGCTTCCACCACTTTTGCTTCTAAATAACTGTTGCAAACAACAATGATGGTGGCAATATTGTTGTGGTCTAGTCAAGGGGAGACTCTTTAGTAGAAATTGTGATCCATGCCAGAAAAATAACTAGCAACAACAGTGGCTTCTTACAAGCACTGTAGGGTTGCGTTGGAGAAAAATCCTCAGAAAGACCAAGCATTAGCTCTGCCACAGAAAAAAACCTCAGTACAAACCCACTCATCCTTAGGCCAATGAAGTTACATAAAGGAAGACTGAGTCCCTGTAAAACTTAGTTCAATAAGAGGAGTGACCAGGATCATCATTTCTTCTGAGGTATCATCTAGAGAAGTAATTGAACTGGTACAACACTTTCCTGCTTTTGTACAAAAATCTTAGTGGTTCTAAAACCATGTGCTTCTTACCTGTTGTTAAATGTTTGTTTTCTTGGCACTTAAATATTGGCCCATATGTCATCATGGGGCAGCAATGACAGAAATCGATTCCAGCAATGCAGCTATAGAGCTGAAGATATCTTGTTTACTGTTTAAATATGTGGGATAGTTGTAGGTGACACAGGACTGAGGCTAAGTCATGGGTAAAGTTCCACAACAGTCCTCAAAATTATCATAAATGCTATATAGCAAGAATTATAGGGGAGAGATTTGAATAATGCATGGCTGTGCTAATACAATTATGAATGGACAAGGCACATAACATACAGTTCTCTGAAATGGTAACTATGCAGTTTTAATCACAAAAGAACCACCTACTTTTCAATATGTGTATAAGAAAAGCCAAGACTAAAAATTCAGACAACCCTCGGTTTTGTGATATATGTCTATCCTTAATAGGATACCTACAATGCAGATAGCGCTTGGATGAATAAATGACTGATTGAATGAATGATTTCATTCATTCATGGTTCATGAATCTTCATGACATTTTCCGAGACTTATGTAAAGCTAGCCATAATTCAGAGGGGACAACAGTTCAGCCTAGTCTAAAGGTATGCTATGGCTAAAAGTACCTAGAGATAGTTCATTTAAAGGACAATAATACCTCAGGAATGAAGACATCAGACTATCTTCCAACCAGTATTCCTTAGTGTGAATCATTTACTCAATTGTCATCTTGTAATGTTATTGTTGTTGTTAGGTACCATTGAGTTGGTATCCGACTCATAGCAACCCTAAGTACAAGAGAGGAATCACTATTGTCAGTGCTTCTCTGCTATTCATAGGGTTTTCAATGGCAGATAGTTTTTTGGGAATGGGTTGCTTGGTCCTTCTCCCAAGCCTGCAGCACCAGGTGTTCCCAGTTGGTTTCTAATCCAAGTACTAACCAGGCCCTACCTGCTTAGCTTCTGAGGTCTAATGGGATCAGACACCACAGTGGTATGCTGCAGGCATCTTCATGATAGATCACTGCTAATCCCACTTGGAATTATTCAAAATAATATTGTCCCACTACTGAGCTCTCACTACTTGACAGCTGAGATGTACCACACTCACTGTGATTCCCTGGTAAGAAGGGAAAGAGCAATGGCTGACTTAGTTGGTGCAAAAGCACCAACTAAGGGGCAGGAAGAGGCTTCTGGTTGGGCCACCACCCAAGAAGATCAAAAATGACCTCATCAGCAAATTAAAAGGCCTTACTACAAACATCTAAGCCTCCTACACCTATGTTTTTCTAGTTTCTGCATAAGAAAAATGGCTTTTTTCAGTTAATCCAGGACTATTGATAAGGTAGCCAGAACACATGCATTGCCTCATTGAACCTTCAACATCCTGTAAAGTTGGCGGGCCTTCTCTACTTTATAGATAAGGAAACTGAGGCTCCCAAAAGTTGCATAGCTTGCCCAAGTTTCATGTTGCTGCAAAGTGGCAGAGGCAGGATTTCAACTCATCTAGGAGACTCCCAAGCCTGTACCATTTTCCCTTCTTCTAGATCACTTCTTATCCTAATTCTCTATCTCATTCAATTTTTGGTAATAATTTTTTTGTAAATCTCCTATCCAAACTGTTGCTTATGAAAATCTTTCTATCATTTTGTCACTCTGGACATACAGCTGTTATGTTGTAAATTAAATTACTGTTTGAACAAGTATGCAAAATTATATGTAAAAGCAGCAAATATGTTTATGGAACCAACCAGGAAACCATTTTGCTTCTGAAATTATGAGCTTTACAGTGCTAGCTAATCAACCAACCCTCAGGAATATTTAATGACTTTGTCCTGGACTACTGCACAGACAGAAAATTTGGTATGACCTTAGGATGATGAATGTGTGTGATTTAGATCTTAGCATTGATCAAAAGAAGGAAATTTATGAAAGCTGAGAAAAAAGCCCAAGATAGCAATGGCTTGGTGTAATTTGCTATGTATAAAGAGATTCTGTTTGCTTTTGTGATAGATTTATCTACCCTGACATTTACTCTGCTTATTAAAAGAAAAATTCACACTCATCAGTTCACTCTCCGGGCATGATAAATACAATTCATGTCCCAAATCCAATTACACCAAATTTATTTTCCATTACAGCATGGGGAGACATATATGTGTGTGTGTGTGTGTGTGTGTGTATATATATATATATATGTATATATATATATATATCTTTGATTTGTCCAACTCTGTTGAATGTTTTATCATCTAGATTTTATGCACTTGATACTTTCAGACATTTTACTTGCATTTCTAGGACTTCTATTTTAACACAAAAAAGTCCCAGTGTTACTAAGCACAATTCAGACCTAAATTTAATCATAATATCTTTCACAAAATAACAATAGCCCTGAATGAATGGTTCAAAGTGATATATATACACATATATATGCATGTATATATGTGTACATATATACATGTATATATATGCGCACAGCACCTTACTCAATTTTCATGTATATTGTTTATCAAAATTAGTTGAAATAATTAGTAATAAAGCAACTCAACATTATTATCCCACCTTTTATTGCAGACATTTAGCAGACAATACTGAAAGAAATGTTGAGGTTTAGGTAATATCTACATACCAAAATGTCTAGCCAGATTCTTTTTTCAATTCAGATGTTTGTTGATATACAAACTTAAAGTCCAAATGGTTTTTAATTAATTTGAATTTATTTGCTGTATGGACATTGACCATAAATATTCAGAGAGCAGAGTATATTTCAAGCAATTTTGAACCTAAAGGTCTGCCAACCCAACTGATACTATAATAAAACAACGTGTAAATTCAATTGTCGATTCTTTTGTACTACTGTTAATTACTGAAACACTGTCCTCTGCCTTGCACTTTTCTGTTCACAGAGTATATAGAAGTAAGCCAGACTAACACTTTCCTGGTTTTCTTGGAGCTAATTAACTAATTATAAGAAAAACTCAGAAGGATAAGTACTATGCCAGGAATTCAAATAAGGCATGAGTGTAGGTGAATGAGGAAGAGCTCACTGGAACATTCAACCTGAGTTCTGAATGATAAAAAGGAGCCAGCAATGTGACAATCTGCAAGAAGAACATTGCAGTTGTAGGAATAAACTAATGCAAAGGTGGGGAGGAAGTTGGCAAGAGGGCTATTTGGCTGCTAGACACTAGTCAAAGTGGAGAGTGGAGGAGATGAGGTCAGAGAGAGGAGATGCAAGGCGATGTGGGGTTTTATAGGTCTGGGCAGATTTTGCGTTTATATTCTAAATGTAAGTAGAAGCCTTCAGAGGGTTTTAAGAAGGGGGATGTGATCTGACTTAGATTCCTTAAGGTTTTAAAATTTGAGTTAGACCTGTCACTAATGCACCAAAAATTCTTAAAATGATGAGAGAATGAATTATTGCATACTCCTGAATCTAAACCATACCCTTTCAACAATTTTGGAGGGCTAAAACTCAGATGCAGATTAGAATCACATGCAGATTAAATTCATGGTCGAGAGCTGGTTTTTGGAAAAGTTATAAAATCACTGAACATGTTCTAAGGAATCACCAAAAACCTGAGTGCAGATGAGATTTGGGTGTAGGTTAGATTCAAGAATATATGCACACATGTTGATTATATCAGATTCCATGATATAACATCACCTTCACATTTCACTTTTCCCCTCGGGCATGGCCATGAAGACACTACATGGCACCTGCATCAATCTTTCTCAAGCCTCTCCTGGGAGGCATCCATAGCAGCAGCATCCTCACCAGTTCATCTTGTTTAAATGTGGACTGGTCTCAACTCCCTTGGCCAGTGGTTTTTTGTAAATTCGTGAAATCCTGCCTCTTTTTCAAGAATTTCAATTTCATATTGTGGTAGGTTTGTGTTGCATTTTTTTAGATCAACTTGATACAGAATGCAGACATAGGAGTAAAGGGAGGGATATCTGAGAAAAGCATTTTAAGTATTCAGATGGGAATTTTCATGTTTTGTTTCCTTAGACCCCCTTGACTACTGAGAATGCGATAACAAATAGTCCTGTGATCCACTGGGCCCTGGCCCCTCAGGCCCTTAGAAAATTGTCGGGAAAATGGATCAAGAGTCATGAAAAATTAGTAAGCACAACAGAATGGTATTTATTAGACTCCAATAATGACAAATGTGATAAGAATACTACCCCCACAAAGATGCCCATATTCTCCTACCCATATGTCCATATGCTATTTGACAAAATGGAATTATGGTTACAAGTAGACTTAAGGTTGCTGACCAGCTGATCCTAAAATAGGCAAATTGTCCTGGATGATGCAAGTGGGTCCCTTGTAATCACAAGGTCCTTAAAGGTAGAAGGAGTCAGGAGAGAGTCATAGAAAGATATGATGGAAAACAAAGGAATAGAGAGATTCAATGTTGCTTTGAAGATGGAGGGAAAGGACCAAGACCCAGGGAAACTAGAGAGCAAAGAAATGGACCATTCCCTAGAGCCTTCTAAAAGGAACAGAACCCTGTCAAAATACCTTTATTTTATCTCAGTGAAACCGTGTCAAGAAACTTTGAACTACAGAACTATCATATAATATATTTGTGTTGTGTAAATTACTAAACAGGTGGTAATTTGTTGTAGCAGCAACAGAAAACTAATGCAACGGAATAAATTTCCACATTGTGGCATCAATTAGGACATGCAAGAAGGGAAGATGAGTGAGATTAACACAGAGTCACAGGCTCAGGATTTCACAGAAGAGGCAAATCTTTGTCCATAAAACCTATGATTGAAATTCTTCTGCAGAATGTAAAACAAAACAAAGCTCTTAAGGTCTTTGGAACCAACACTCATGACTGGCAGCCTGCCTAAATTGCTACAGGAATATTTTGATTGATTTCTGTATAAATTTAAAAATATATGGGCTAATTAATATAGCTGCTGATTAGGGATATATTTTGTTCCTAATTTTGAAAGGTCTATATTTCATAGCCATTTAAGTTGTCATTTATAGCTCATAAAATTAGCAGGGCAAAATATCCTTGAGGTACTATTTTTCAAGTTTCCAAATTAAGTTTGTGTACATTTCTTTGGATCTTTGAGAGGAGTTATGATGAAGCATATTCTATGCCCTGGCAGAGTTGTGCTTTGCTGAATGCTCCAGACTAAGGGAAAGGATATCCATTATTGGCTATTGATATTAATAAGTTTGACTCTGATGACTACTTTCAGTCACCACATCTTCCAGAAGGTCAGTGTTGTCCCTATTTGTCTATTATTTAAGCTAGTTAAGGGAGGATATCATTCC
This sequence comes from Pedetes capensis, assembly GCA_007922755.1. Taxonomy (NCBI): domain Eukaryota; kingdom Metazoa; phylum Chordata; class Mammalia; order Rodentia; family Pedetidae; genus Pedetes; species Pedetes capensis. Next base: position 222,130 of record VMDO01000860.1, read on the forward strand.
CTGTATTCTTTGCACTGGAAATTATTGTGGGTTCCACATTTGTCTTTCTCTAAATTTTCCCCTCAGGTTGGACAGATGCAACATGTATCTTTCACCTTCATCTCCTCCAGCTTTGGGCTAAGTATCTTTCATAAAGTCAACACTAAATGATATTTCATGAATGAATAAATTAAGCTTACTAATTATAGCAGAACGATTGAGCAAAGTGGCTTTTTCAGATTCATAATTATGTATGAGTCTTCATCCATACTTGTGAAAGTTCTGTAGGTACACATTTGTGCAGATATGTGTGTATGTAAATTACAGAGTTCATCCTAATATATCTAATTTTATCTGCAGCAAATATCAGACTGTTGAGCACTAAATTATTAGATCAAACACACTCAGTTCAATGACCCAGAAAATATTTCAAAAGGAAGAATTATATTTAAGAGTTGGAAATTTCCTTTCTCACTATAGTTTTTCAGAATGACTAATTTTCATATAGTGTCTTAATTGATGGTTCTTCTATATCCAGGCTTTGTTACTAGAAATAAAAAGTCAAGATATGAGTCACTCAGAGAAGCTCATATTTTCAGCCTGATATAGACTTTGTTGTTGTTGTTAGGTGCCATTGAGTTGGGTCCGACTTATAGCAACCCTATGTATGACAAATGAAACACTCTCCAACACTGTGCCATGCCTGAAACTATTGTAAGTGCTTCTCAGAAAATTCCTTTCCCCTTTCATTGTCAGTATCTTTTTGCCCCAATTAGCATTTTAATTAGTTTTTTTTTCTGGACTACTAGGAAGCTGGAATAGCCTTATGGAAAATACAGACTATACAGGTTATGCCTACAAATGCATAGATTTATGTAACATAAGTGCGTGATCCAGATTCTAGAAAATTCAAGACCAAAAATTGTCTTTACACCATTGTTAGTTGTTGTCAGGTGTCATCAAGTTGGGTCCAACTCATAGAGACCCTATGTACAACAGAACGAAACACTACCCAACACTGCCATACCTGGCACTATTGTCAGTGCCTCTCTGCTATTCATAGGGTTTTCAATGGCTGATTGTTTTGGGAGTGGACTGCCAGGTCCTTCTTCTAAGCCTACAGCACCTGGTGTTCCCAGGCAGTCTCCCAGGCAAGTACTAACCAGGCTTAGCTTCTGAGATCTGATGAGATCAGACACCAGGGTGGTACAGCTGTAGGCATTAAAATGTAGGAAATTTCCTTGATCTTTCCAATACATGTTCCTATATTGTGTCAGAGACCACACCTTATGAGTTTTATATATTTCTTTACACCTAGAATATAGAAGCCACTCTAAATTTTTATTGAATTTCATTCCATGAACAACATAAAACTAATAATATAAAATCAAGTGAAAATCATAAAATTATCCAATTAATTTTACTTGTTTGATATATACAATACAAAAGGCATAGCTTGGTGGTAGAGTACTTGCCTAGCATGCATGAGGTCCTGGGTTTGATCCCTAGCACTGAAACATAAAGGTAGTAGGGACAATTAAGGCTTCCAGTTCCGAACTTACCCAGTTTAGCAGGATAGTAGATAATTTAAGAAATTACCCAAACATCAAATGTAGAAAACCAACTTTTGCCACTATCAAGATATTTGAAATGATAAATCATCTTCAGCTTGAATTTTCCACAGGATATTCCAATCTTTTCTCCTTGTTTTGTGTGTATAATCATAGTACAAACTTAAGTGTTTTATTTAAGATCATAGTTAAAAGACAGTAGCAGCTCATTTAAAGTAAATTTTGTGACCACAGCAACACAGCCATGCAAAACCTAAGCTTAAGGGCTGGTCCTGATTAAATCAGATTGATCAACATCTACCTGCCTCAAATTCATTAATTCACAGCTCCTCTTTGCAGCTCTTCCACTTATTTGAGATGTCTTGATCTCACCCTCGAAAGCTCTATTGCTGGAGAGGAAGGATGGTTGTTTTAAATGACTCCTAAATATGCAGAATCAATATAGAATCCCACTGGGATTCATTTGCAATTTGATTTCTTGGGTGAAACCTATTCTCAGATATAGCAGGACTTGAAGGAGACTGTTACAGACCCTAGTGGAAGACAGAGGTGCCTTGGGCACTTAACATAGCCTGTGTACTCCAAAGCCATTTGCCTCTGTCAGCTCCAGATTCTTAAGGATTTCTTGGATTTTCCAAAAGCAGGCTTTGGATCCTGAGATCTGGCTTATTTGTCCATTGTTTTAAAATAAGTATTTCTTTCTTCCTAGATTTCAGGAGGATTTGCATGTCTAGCAAGGACTGGCATATTTGGAGAGAACTGAGGATCTCTTTGTAACCGCTGACATTTCTTACAGGTTCCAACTACAGGCTGCAAGGGCCTTGACATTGAATGGCTGACCACTTATTTTGTCTGGACGGTTATTTTGTTTTGTTTTGTTTTTAGCGTCTGCATTATAGGGGCCAAAGCAACATTAGTTTAAACTATACTTACCAAACATATTGAAATTAAGCCAAGACTCTTATCAAGCTAAGCCAGAAGTTTCCCTTGCTCTTTCACATTCTTTTCCAATTTTGCTAAGCTTCCTAGAAATTTACTTTAAAAGATTGTTTCTTCATGGGCTCATGAACATCGCTTTGTAGCCAACCTCACAAAAACTGTTTAAATTCAACAAATATTCAATAACTACTTTCTGAATATTAACTGTGGACCCAGTACTGGGCTGAGCCAATGGAATTCTACAAGTTTTTTCCCCGTGCATAACAATGAACTGGTTTTGTATAAATTTCTTCTAGATGCTTCAATTTATAGAGTTCTGTCAGTTTACTTTATCTTTTTGCTTAGGGAAACTGTTTTGCCTGACTGGAGGATTATTGCTTTAATTGTTCTCTTTTGTGCTTGAGACTAGGAAGCTACAAAATGTAAGTTACATATTAAGTACTAATTTTAGTAGTCTTGAATACCTATAGGTTGCTTTTTTAAAATAAATGTTGGTGGGGTACAGATAATAAGGCTTTCGCAATGCCCATTATGCGACTATCACATCACTTTTACTTACCCATTCATCAACTTACATATTTTACATAATCATATGTCCCATGTGTTAATATAGCTGCATCATGTATTTTGAGATTTTCCTCTCCCTCTTTTTCCCTCTACTTTATTTCCTCTCCCCTCCTCCTTCCTCAACCTCCACTCCCACCCACTGATCCTCTCTCCCCTTCTTTCAACTTTGCTCATATTTTTCCTTCTCAGATATGTATGATTGTTCATTTTTATATATCTACCTATGCATAGTGGGTTTTTTTTTTTTTTTTTTTTGCTTTAAGTTTAGTTAGCTCCCACATATGAGTGATAATATATATTTCTCTTTTGGGGACTGGGTTAGATTACTTAAAATGATATTATCCACTTCCAGCCATTTTGCTGCAAATGACATTATTTCATTCTTCTTTAATGCTGAGTAATATTCCATTGTGCATTATACCAAAATTTTCCAATCCACTGCCCTGTTGATGGACATCTTGGTTTATTCCATGCCCTTGAGATTGTGAAGAGTGCTGCATTAATTATGGAAGTGCAAGTGTCCCTATGAAATGATGACTTATCTTCCTTTGGTTACATTCCCAAGAGTGGTATAGCTGGGTCATATGGCAATTCTATTCTTAGTTTTCTAAGATACTTCCATATTGATTTCCAAAGTGGCTGAACCAATTTACAATCCCACCAGAGGTGTAAAAGGGTTCCTTTATCTCCACATTATAGGTTGCTTTTGAAACCATCTTTTATTTCATTTTGTTGTCCCTCTCTACTTCCTCTGGAAGCAGTAAGTCAAAGACACAATCTTTGAGGAACACAGAGATCCAGGGAAGGAAGAGTAGCCAGCTGGAATCTGGCATAAAACATGCAGACTCCTGCTATAAGGAAAGACTCTGTTGGTCCTGTGAAGTGGGATGTCAGAATATCCCAGGGCAATGGCAATATTAGGCATATGTTAGCAAGTGACTAGTAAAAAACAGTTGTTGTTGTTGTTGTTGTTAGGTGCTGTCGAGTTGTGTTCAATTCATAGCAACCCTCATAGGGTTTTGTTTGTTTGTTTCTTGTTTTTTGTTTTTTGTTTTTTTGGGTTTTTGGGTTTTTTGCAGTACAAGGGGATAAAGCCAGGGCATTATGCTTGCATGCTTTGCAAGTGTTGGACCACTGAGCTGCACCCC